>OX415235.1:48973535-49545651 GCA_948330725.1 Sherardia arvensis
CCAAGGCCAAGTACAACTATGACCTGGACCAGTTTTATCGCGGTGGAGTCGAGAAGATGCAGCCCTCCGTGTTGGCGATGTTTGAAGCTCATCCGGAAGAAAGTCCGATTTCGGTGTTGGCTGAGTCAGTCCGCGCCTTCGACGAGGGTCTGGTGGACCTGCAAGTAGATGTGCCTCCTGTCCCGGAGAGGACCGTTCCGGAATCGCCCGTCAAGGCCAAGTATCTGGAGGTACTCCAGATGTATGGCTCTCCGAACGCCAACGTAGACGACGGTGGCGATGCCCATCTTGAGAACGATGATGAAGAAGATGGCGGTCATGATGGCAACCGCAACAGCGAGGACTCCGACGTAGAGCGCACTCCTTAGCTTCTAATTTTCTGTAATAGCTTTTCGTCCGTTTAGGTTTGATCTTCTTTTGTTTAGTGTAGGAAGGACAATAGCGAGGACTCGGATGGGGATGACAACCCTCCGGATGATGTAATCTTCTATCTTTTTATAAAACGAGTCTTTTCTTTCTTCCAATCCTTGTGTTTTTTTCTATATTCAACTTTGTATTTCTCCTTGTCCGCAGCCCAAAGGTCCGGGTCCGGTGTTTCGGACCGGAGGTGCGCGAGGTTGTCATTCACCAGCTAGTTCCCAATCAACGAGCCCTCCGTGCCCTAGGTGCACGGAGTTAGAGGCGGAACTGTCCGGATGGACGATGGGAGGGGAACGGACTCGCGAGCTTCTCATCCGCTCCGGAATGGAGTCTCTAATGGAAGAGTTCCGAGACGTTCCATCTTTGGCCGCTTGCCTCAGAGAAATATCAGAAGAGTTTGGTACCCTGTCTCAGTGTCAGGATTTCGCTCGGGAGCGGATCCGTGCAACCCTTGACGCGGATGAGACAATCTCCATGCTACAAGCAGAGCATTAAGATTACAAGGCTAAACTGAAAACTGAGCTGGATCTGGTTTGGTCCGTACTGCCCTTTTATTCCGATAAGTTGAAGTGGCTGGCTAGTCGGACGGATTTTCAGCGAGACTACTTGAAGTTAGAGGAAGAGAATCGCGAGCTTGCCGGTCGGGTGATGGTCCTCCGAGATAATCTGATGACTCTGCAGCTGTCGTACGATTTGACCGGATTGCGTCTCGGACTCGTCGCTCCGACCATCTACCGCAACTTTCCCCGCGATGTAAGTGCGTTGATCGTCCGGATGTTCAAGTTGGGGTGGAATGACCGAGAGTCTCAATACCGTCCTGCCTTTGAGGAAGCCGTCGAATGGTGGAAACGGATGCATGCCGGTAGTTCTCTCCCTCATTCGCTGACCCTCATTCCGAGTCAAGTCAGACAACTACCTTTCAAAATAAAAAAAAACAAAAAACAAACGAGAAATTACCTGGCTCACCCGGCCAGTAGTGTAACTACTGTCCGGAGTAGTCTCCTTGTTCGCGGAAAAGTTCAGAATTTTCGCTTTCTTGCCTCCTTGGTTTACGGACGAGTGCTGGCCCGCTTCGGTCCTCCGGAGGGAAGACGGAACCTCCTTCCTCGGCTTCTTCGATAACGGAACATCGTCATCCGAATCGGAGGACGGAGGACTATCGAGGGTGACAGCAGCGGCCCGATTACCAGCCTCGCTGCCCGACACAGGGGGCTGCTTTCGGACATAGCCGCAATCTTCTTCAAGGCCTCCGCCTTGGCCTTCTCCTCCGCAAGCAGCGCTAGCTTGCGCTTTTGCTTCTTCTCCTTAACTTGCTCAATCTCATCAGCAATTGGGGTTTTCATGCCGGTCCCCGAACCGGTTGTTAGCTTCTCCGTGTCTGCATTCTTTGTCGATCCGGGCGGAGGATTTCCGCCTGTGTTCTTGTTCTTGACAGATCCGGACTGGGGATCTACGCCCGCCTCAATCTGAGGAAACACTGCAAGCACACGGAACGGATAAGAGATAAGAATGATACAACAAAGGACAAAAGAAAAAGGACTTACAAGAATCGTCCCGGGGGTAGTAGTAGCGGCACCGGGTGAACACATCATTTTCATACGCCATCAAGGGGAAAATGTACTTCCCGTTGATCCAAAACTTGTTCAGATCGAGTTGGTTATGACTCAGCTTGTTTATATCCGCCACTTCCACACCATCCGGACGGAATATCTCCTTGTCTTCCTTCTCCCTCTCGCTGTTCCACGCGGGGCACAGATACTTATCCGTGCTGAAGGTGAAGTAGTTCTTCTGCCAGTTCGCATAAGAGTCGCGGCGGCCCTTGCAACAATCCTTCACCCCTTTCCGTTTCTGGAAAGTGAAGACTCCCTCGTACTTGGTGGCATCCAAGTGGAGAAGGTTCGGAATAGGTCGAGGGACGGAGTGACATCGCAACGATAGCAGTTTAACAGGAAAGCCCGGATAACGGCAATACAGTTGGGCTGTAGCTGGGCCGGGGAAATTTGGTAGTGTTCAAAGATATCCAGAAACAGCTGAGGAAGAGGGAAAGTGATCCCGTAAAAGAAATGGCTTCGGGGAATGGCCGCAACAGTCATATGGTCCCCTGTGAACGGCGTCAAACGGGAGTCAATGGAAAGGGGGACCACCATGGCTCGGACTAGTTCTTTCACAGTGGTATCGATATCCACTGGTTCTCCAGGTTGCGGATCATCAGCTTCTGGTTCGGGGTTCATCCCTATCCTAACATCGACGCCATCAGCAGCCATGACGATCGGTGAAAATGAACTTGAGGAAAGAGAATATGAAGAAGAAAGAAGTAAGCAAAGAAAAGAGAGAAAGACAGGAGAGCAAAGTGAGAAAATGGAAAGTGAAAGTGATTGAGAGCGGTCACTATTTATAGGGATAAGTGATGCTACCAGTAAGCTCCGGGATACCAGCTCCGGTACAAGGTAATCCGGGGGAAGCTGGAATCCTAACCCGCGGCCAATCTCTCACCTAAGTCCTGCAAAACAAAGCCCCCGGGGTCTCCCGAGGGTAGACGCTCCGGCGTGATGATGAAGATAGGGCTTTTTACAGAGGAGACAGAATATGAATAAATACAGAGAGTATTTAAGTCTGATAAAACATACCTATTACTGTTGGTCGCTCCTCTATTTATAATGGATCGGATCAGAGAGGGTTTTAAGCTAAGTGGTCCTTAACCCGGGTGTGTCCAAGATAGGTGATGTCATGGGAGGACCACTGCTGGGCTTAACCCTCTTCTTCTCCTTTACCAGTATATCCACTGGACCAGGATATGGGCCTCGGCCCATATCACCACTAGCCCCCCGAGACCCTGACTTCCGGGGTTCGGCCCGGTAGGTTGGGTCTCTTAAAAGGACACAGTGGGTCGTAGGATATATGGGACCGTATCATCACGCGCCGCGCGTGCTCATCCTTCCTTTCCCTTCCAGCTTTTACTATGCGCGCCTTTTCGCGCAACCATAAATGCTCATTATTACCTTTCTAAAATGTTGTGCATACTTTTCCCAACTTCGAGAAATTCCTTTTATCTTTACCTATAAATACTTCATCGAAAAATCTTAGCTTCATTTTTCATCCACTTTGCGCTGTCGCTTTCTCTTTGTCTGTTTCCTTTGCTCTCTTTTACCAATTTCTCTATCTTTTTACCCATCTGACATGAGTAATAAAGTCCTCAACCCGGCTGACGACCATCCCTTAGACATAGACGATTCTTCTCTTCCCCCCCCATCCGGTGGAAAGGGACTTATGACGTCCAAAGCCAAGATAGCATACGGTGCCCCGGAACCCGTGGACCCAAAGGATCCCGGCATGACCCCGGTGAACGAGACGGTCGGGGAACTGGTGAAGAAGATGTATGTGCCCTTGTCCTATGATGCGGGACTGGAGCCATACACCGGGGATGTGCAAACCCGGGTGTGTATCCCCCGGCACCACTTTCTACATGGGCTAACCTTTCCTCTACCCCCGCTCTACGTCTCCTATTTGAAGTACTATAATATTTCTCCGGCCCAGGTGCATCCGAACGCCGTGAGCGTGATGATCGCCTTTCTCCTGTCTTGTCAACGGGCAGGGATTACAGCGACTGTGGAGATATTCCGCAGTTTCTACTACATGGCGGCAACCTCTGTCCCGGGGGTATTCAATGCTCTGCGCCGGAACAAGACACCGAACATCTGCTCCGGGAGGCTGGAATCTGTGAAGACAAGCGATTGGATGAACAGCTACTTCACATTCAACGAGGAGAAGTACTCAGTCCCGAAATGGAACCAGCCGAGGATTGCTGAAACAAAGGCGGCTCTACCCCCGGCCCAGTTTCGGCAAGTGCAAGATGAGCATAACAAGGTGGCCAAATTCTTCGTTCAGTTGAAGGATTACCAGAGGCCGGGAGGTTACGAATTCCTCCGGGAGGCGTATCCCGCAGAGGTGTTCACCTGCCGCCGCCTATATGCCAAACGAAGCCTCGGTAACCTTTGTTTAATTCATTCCTTTTGCTGATTTTTCTTAATTCTTAATATTGTTTTTGGCTAAGTCTATTGCCTTCCATGTTTTAGTTGTATCTCCCAGACCAGCGATAGTCCCGTCAGGGTCGAAGTCCGGTGAGGGGAGTGGCAAGGGTGCAGGGGGGCAGAAGAAGGACAAGTCCGAGACCGAGAAGGCGGTCAAGGACACAAAGAAAAGGAAGTCCGGGGAAGGAAGATCGGGGGAAAAAGAAACCGGTTCGACGGAAGTCCCCTCTATCGGCAACCGCCGGCTAGCATTTAACATTCCTCCGTCCGGGGGTCATCCTCTGAAGAAGAAGAAGACAGAGCCTCACTCCGAAGGCTCCCTCCGAATTCCCCGGAAAGAGGAGAAGTCCACTGCCGACAGCCGCCTCCAGGCTATAAAGGAAACTCCGGATGGCTCCTCGTCCCGACCCCTGACACTGGACGGCCCCCAGGTACGCATCTTTTCGCCCTTTAATTTATCTACTCCTCATAATATTTTGATATAATATTTTGATTCTAAGTTTTTATAACTTTGTAGGATAATGCCTCCAAATTGTTGGAGTTCCCCGGGTTGCGAGAACTGGTTAACCAAGCTTGCAACTCCTTGTCTGAGGACTTGTCCCGGGAAGTTGAACAATTGAAACTGGAGAAAGCCTCCCTTTATAAGGAACTGTCCGAGGCTCACAAGGAGCTGTCCCGGGTAAAGAAGGATAGCAAGCGCGGCATGGCCCCGGCTCAAGAGGCTCTTTGCCGGGCCTTCACCAATCAGGTCCTCAGGAGTCGCTCCTTCGAGGCAAAGATGATGTCCCTGTGCGACATCTCGAATGAATCTGCCCTGCATGCTGCTTATTCCGCTGTCCGGGAGTACATCCCCCGGAAAAACCGAGCAGCCTTCAGAGAATCCTGGTATCGGCCCAAGGCAGACGATCGCTTCAACTATGCAGCAGATCGACTAATGAAGGATGGCCTCGACGGGATTGTCCCCGGAGTGCTAGAAGTTTTTGAGGGAGCTCGCAGTGTCGATCCCCAGGACATCATGGCTTATGCCGGGGATGCCGCCAAACTTGCCGAGGATAGGGCGGACCCTGGTCCAGATGACTTAGCCAATCTTGCTGCCATTGAAACCCCGGTGACCTCGGAGGGAGAGGGCGGGGAATCAGATGATGAAAATGCTAAGTCCCCTGTTCCGGAGCAAGAGTTCAAGCCGGTGGAGCCAGAAGAGGAGGGGACCCCGGGTGAAGAGGAGTCGACCCCTGAGAAAGGCGAGACTCGTGAAGAAGAGCAGTCTCCCCAGGATGAAGACGAAGAAGAAGTAAACATAGATACTTAGTCTTCTCGTTCTTTTAATTTTCCAACTATGTTTTTAATCTTATTTTCCCCCGGGCTTCTTCCCTGAGCCATTCCCTTTTGTAATTCAGGGAGGAAACAATAGCTCCGGGGATGGGAGCGACGACTCTAACGATGTAAGAGTCCCTCTTTTCTTTTCTGCAATCCAAACGTTCATTTCTATAATATTTGTCCGGGTGTATTGTTTGATGTTTGTTTTCGAATTTCTATTTTATTTCTATCTTTTGTTCCGATTCCCTGGGCTTTGTGCGAGCTTGTTTTAAATCTAAGTTTAAAATCTTTGTGCTTTGTTTGCGCAGCCCCGGGATGATCCCCCCGGTGCAGTTCCATCCAGGGCGGCCTCGGATAGCGAAAAACCATGCCCCCAGTGTGGGGAACTGGAAGAACAGTTGAGTCGCTGGCAACTGGACGGCATTCAGACCCGGTATCTTCTCGTCCATTCCGGGATAGGATCAGTGATCGATGAGTTCCCGGACGTCACTTCTCTAGTAACAAAACTTAGAGAGATATCCAATCAGTTTGGATCCCTTTCCCGGTGTCAATCCCTGGCTCGAGACCGAGTAAACGCTGTTCTGGATGCAGACAAGACTATTTCTATGCTGCAAGCCGAACATGACGCTTTCAAATCTCGTCTCAAGGAGGAATTTGACCTTGTGTGGTCCGAGCTTCCATTTTACTGCGACAAGCTCAAGTGGTTAGAAAGGCGGGGCGATCCCCTTAGGAGGAATCTGATGTTGGAAAGAGAGAACCGGGAACTGGCGGCCCGGAACCTCACCCTCCGGGAGAATTTAGTAACCCTGCAACTGACTTATCACTTGACAGGGTTGCGTCTAGGTCGGGTTTCTCCCCCTCTTTACACTAACTTTCCCCGGGAGGTCTCTGCGTTGTTAGTGCGCATGTTCCGGATGGGCAGGAACGACCCCGAGTCTCGGTACCGGCCCGCTTTCGAGGAAGCTGCCACTTGGTGGCAACGTCAAAGAGAGGGGCAATATCTCCCCCCGTCCTTGGTACTTCTGCCGAGCCGGATTTCCCTTGATTTCACCGTTGAAAGGTATCTCGGGTTCCGTGTTTCAGTTGACCCGGAAGAATCCGCCCGGAGGGTGTCTAGACTCCGCGAGGACGCTGCCAGAATCCGAGCCTTCATTGCCCGCGAGGATGCCGCCAAAGAAGAAAGGCGTTTGGCCCGGGAAAGGGGGAAGGGCAAAAGCAAAGTTGTTGCTACGAAAAAGAAAAAATCCCCCCGCGCCCAAGGGCCCGTTATCATTGGAGCTCCCCGAAGGACGCCATCCCCCGAGGTTTCATCCTCAGACGACGACTATGACCCATATGCCGAAGCGGGTCCTTCGGGGGCTGGTCCCTCGGGGGCTGGTCCGTCCAGTACTCATCCAGCTGCGGATCCCAACGTCCCGGGGAATACTGTTGCTGCTAACTCACCGAACCCTCCTGCTGCCAATAATCGTCCAAATCACCCCGGAACCCAAGATGATCCGGACTCTCCTATTAGCTGGGACGGTCCTCCTTTCCTTTGTTAGTTTTGTTTAGGTTTTCCAAGTTTCAAAGTTGTAAATTTTGTAATCTTCAATCATAAGTTAATGATTTGTTTGTTATATTGCCTTTCCTTTATACTTGTTCAAATATTTGTTTCAGTCGCTTATTCAAGCGTGCCTAGGTCGTCCTCCGGGTGCTTGTTCAAGCGTCCCGTATATTCTTGCCCTAGCCCCCCCGGGTGCTTGTTCAAGCGTTCCCGGATCGACTTGCTCTAGCCCCCCGAGCGCTTATTCAAGCGGCCCGGGTTAACTATACTTAAGAGAAAATACTAACTCGAAAGATAATCTTCATAAATAAAATGAGAAAATGCAACTGCGGGCCACGGGACAACCCAGGCTCAATCCTGGCCAGGGGTCCCCGTGCCGCTTCTCTGCCACCGTCCTAGGCATAATCCATGCCAGAGGGGTGAATACATAGGAAAATCTAAGCATAGTACCTACGTAGGTTTGCAATATTCCAGTGCCTCGGGACCTTCTTCCCGGCCTTGTCCTGCAGTTCATAACTTCCCCCGGGGTGGGCTGCTACCACCTTGTAAGGCCCCTCCCAGTTGGGGGCTAACTTCCCGCTTGCAACCTGCTGGCTTTTGTCATTCCGACGCATTACCCACTCTCCCGGGCTAAACTGCTCCTTGCGAACCCTTCTGTCATGATATTTCTTGACCCGTTCCTTCACCCGGGCCTCATGCAGGGCTGCTTTTTCTCGTTTCTCCTCCAGCAAATCTAAATCCAGGAGTCGGTCGTTCTGGTTTGTCTGCTCGTCCGGGAGCTTTGATCGGAGGCTGGGAACTCCAATTTCAGCCGGGATAACCGCCTCCGCCCCATAGACCAAACTATAAGGAGACTCACCCGTAGCGGAGCTCTCTGTCGTTCTACTTGCCCATAAGACACTTGGGAGTTCATCAACCCAATTTCCCCTTGCCCCCTGGAGCCGCGTCTTGATCCCGTTAACAAGGGTCCTGTTGGTCACTTCAACTTGCCCGTTAGCCTGTGGGTGATAGACCGAGGTCAACTTCTGCTCAATCCCGTACTCCTTGCACCAGGATTTGAAAGGATCATTCTCGAACTGCGCCCCGTTATCTGTCACTATGAACCGGGGAATTCCGTAGCGACAGATGATGTTCTTCCAGCAGAATTTTACACACGTACTTCCCCTAATGTTTGTCAGAGGAGCAGCTTCTACCCATTTGCTGAAATAGTCAACTGCCACTATCAAATACTTGAAACCTCCCGGAGCAGTTGGAAAGGGGCCTACCAGGTCTAAACCCCATCGGATGAAGGGCCAAGTTCCTGATATCCCGATCAACTCCCCCTGTGGCACATGGATCAGGGGTGCAAATTTCTGGCACTGCTGACAGGAGCGGACTGCCTTTTGAGCATCCTCAAATAGCGTTGGCCAGTAGTACCCCGTGCACATGATCTTCCGGGCCACTGTCCGAGCCCCTTGATGACTTCTGTTAGGGCCCTCGTGAACTTCTTTCAAAAGGTGGCGTGCTTCCTCTCCATCCACACACTTCAACCAGGGTTGGAGATATCCCCTCCGGATCAACTCCCCGTCCAGAACGGCATACCGGGGTGCTTTGACCCGGATTTTCCGGGCTTTCACCTTATCGTCTGGCAGCGTTCCATTCTCCAAATACTCTAGAAGTGGTGTAATCCAGGATTCGGCTTCTCGCACTGCCGCAACTTAGCTTGGCTGCTCATATCCCCGGGTTGTTAACATCTCTATATACAGATTCCGGTCTTCACTTGGCCTGAGCTCCGAAGAAGCCAACTTGCTCAGCGCATCCGCTTGACAGTTCTCCTCCCGGGGGACCTGCGTTAGGGTCACCCGGATGAAGCCCTGTATCATCACCTTTACTGCCTCCAAATATTTCTGCAACCTTCTTTCTTTTGCCTCGTACTCCCCATTTACTTGCTGGACCACAATGGCCGAGTCACTGTAAGCTTGTATCACTTTGGCACCTGTCTCCCGGGCTAGGCGCGATCCCGCGAGGAGAGCTTCATATTCAGCTTCATTATTGGTGGTTTTAAACTCAAACTGCAACGCATACCGATACTCCTTGCCGCCAGGACTGACCAGCACTACCCCGGCACCGCTTCCCCCGGCATGGGAGGAACCATCCACGTGCAACTTCCATTCCGGTTCCCCTTCATCCGGGTCCTTAACTGTGTTGTCCGCCATCTCAACCAAGAAATCAGCCAAAGCCTGGCCCTTGATAGACTTCCTGGCTTGATAAGTAATCTCGTGCTCTCCCAACTCTATCGCCCACTTCATCATTCGGCCAGATGCCTCTGGTTTTAGCATGACTTGCTTAAGTGGGTGATTTGTGAGAACTGTGATAGGATGACCCTGAAAGTACGGCCGAAGTCTCCGGGACGCGTGCACCAGTGCCAGCAGTAAACGCTCTAACGAAGAATAACGCGTCTCCGGTCCTTGAAGAGCCCTGCTCACAAAATACACCGGGCTCTGCGCTCTCCCGGACCCTCGAACCAAGGCCGCACTTATAGCCTGATCCGTGGCTGCCAGATACAAGAACAATTCTTCCCCCGGGACTGGCTTAGACAAAGTAGGGAGTTTACCCAGGTGCTCCTTCAACTCCTTGAAAGCTCGCTCGCACTCGGGAGTCCATTCGAACTTCTTCGCTCGCCTCAAAATGTTGAAAAAAGGCAACTGCTTCTCTGCTCCCCGGGACAAGAACCTGCTTAACGCCGCCAGGGACCCGGTTAAACGCTGTACATCTTTCACCTTGCTCGGGGAGGGCATGCTCAGGATTGCTTCAACCTTTTCCGGGTTCACGTCAATGCCCCGGTTTGACACCATGTATCCAAAAAACTTGCCTGCCGCCACCCCGATGGTACTTTTCTCCGGGCTTAGCTTCAAGTTTACCTCTCTCAACACAACGAAAAGCTCCCGGAGATCGTCCAAAAAAGCGTTATGAGTCCTGCTTTTGATCACCATATCATCTACATAGACCTCCATGATTCTTCCCAGCTGGTTTTTGAACACCCGGTCCACCATGCGCTGGTATGTTGCTCCTGCGTTTTTAAGACCGAATGGCATCTTCCTGTAACAAAAAGTACCAAAGTCAGTGATAAAAGAGGTTTTAGGTCGGTCCTCCGGGGCCATGACGATCTGGTGGTATCCCCGGTGTGCGTCGAAAAAGGCTAGAAGCTGGTAGCCTGTTATAGCTTCCACCAGTTGGTCGATGGAGGGCAACGGGTAATTGTCTTTTGGGCAGCACTTGTTTAAGTCTGTAAAATCGATACACATCCTCCAGGACCCGTCATGCTTTTTCACTAGGACCGGGTTGGCGATCCATTCTGGATAAGTAATTTCTTCTACCATTCCCGCGTCCAACATACTTCACACCTCCGCCCGGACGAATTCTACCCGATCTGCTGCCAAGGCTCTTTTCTTTTGCCTTATGGGCTTTAAATCCGGGTAGACATTCAACCGGTGGATGGCGAACTCCTCCGGTATCCCTGTCAAGTCTTCCGTTCCCCAAGAGAACACATCCTCATATTCCTTTAACAACTTCCAGAGCTCGTCCTTCACACCTGCCGGGAGGTGCTTTCCGATACTCACCTTCCCCCGGGATCCTACTTCCATGTCCTCCACTTCAAAAGAGGCCGGGTCGCCATGCACGGCTCCCACCGTGCTATCCTTCCCGGAACACTCCCCGGGCCCCGACACATTTGTTCTTTCCGATCCTCCGTTCTTGGCTTCCTTTATCGCGGTGAGCATGCAGCTGCGAGCGGTCGTTTGATTGCCAATGACCGATGCAATTCCTTGGTCCGTCGGGAACTTCATGGTTAGATGGTAGGGCGAGCATATCGCCCGGGCCTGCGTCAACCAGGGACGTCCTATGATCATATTGTACGGGGAAGAAGCGTTGATGACCGCAAAGTTACACAGGACAGTGCACCTCTTGTTAATATCCAGATGGTCAACAAGAGTTACCCGTAACGCTATGACACCCAACGGGTGAACTGTGCGCCCCGTAAAGCCTGACAGCGGGGACAAGCATGGCTTCAAATTCTGTCGACCAATGTTCAATTGATCAAAACAATCAGCAAACATAACTTCTACACTGCTCCCGTCGTCCACAAAGACTCGCTTTATCACCACCCCTTCTACCTCAGCTGAGATCACCATCGGGTCCGAGTGAGGCACTTGAGCCGGAACTGCATCCTTTTCTGAGAACGTGATTGTCTCATCATGTTTAAACCTTTTTCCCTGGATCTCCCCCGGGGGACATATCTACTCTTGGCCTTCACCGCCGACAGGGTTTGCGCTCCATCTCCCACTATCCCGTTGATGACGTTTATCATCCGAGGTGCTCCGGGTCCCGGAACTCCTGGTCTGGGTACTTGTGGGGCGGGGTTAGGAGCAATGTTGGTTTCCGCGGGGCGGTTGCCGCCCTGGTCCTGGCCTCGGTTATTCCTCCAGTTACGTTTCCTTCCTTGTCCTGCCGGGGCAGCCGCCGGGTGTGCTTCGCCTGCCACACAGTCCCGAAACTGACCCCGCTCCACCAGCTTCTGAATATCCGTACGCAAGACACGGCAGCCTTCTGTCGTGTGACCATAAGACTTGTGGAACTCACACCATTTTTGGGCATTTGCCGGGGCCGGGACCCCTTGTATAACTGGGGGATCCGTGAAAAGGCCCCGGTGAATGGCCAAAATCTCCGTTTTGGTCTTGGAGAGTGGAGTATATGTTGGCCTGACCACCAATGTCTGTCCTCCCGGTGCAGGTGCTGCTCCCTGGGCCGGGGGACGTCGTGCTGCCTCCGGGCGGGGCCCCTGGTGAGGAGTGGCCCGGAGTGTAGTTGTTTGGGTCGCTGTGGCCGTAATCACCCGCTGCTCAAAGAAACCGACTGTGTTCATCCGAGTTTGGTTAGCTTCATGCACAGTGCAATGCATTTCAACTGTCAACTGGAGATGGTAGAAAGTTCCTGGCATGTTCTTCATCAACTCAATGTAGAACATCTCGTCTCTCAGCCCATTGACAAAGTTACCAATCAGGGCCTTCTCATGCAGGTGTCTATCCTGGACCTTCATAGACTCAGCAATATACCGGACATAATATTGCCAAGTAGACTCCGTCTCCAACTGCCGCATGGCCAAGACCGTGGCCAGGTTAACAAAGTTGGTTTTCATTGCTGCATATCTGTGGACCAAGACCGTGGCAAAGTCCCAGAAAGTCTTCAATGAGCCTTGCGGAAGGCTTTTGAACCAACTCAAGCAGTTGCCCCGGAGGTAAGAAGGCAACAACTTGCACTGCAACGGCTCCTCAATGTCCCGGGCCCCCATGACACTGAGGTAGGTGTGAACAAACTCCTCTGGACCCCCGTCCCCGTTGTACGTCGGAACCCCATCAGGCGCTTTAGTGCCCACCGGCCACTTATAGTTCAACACCTCTGGAACCCACGGGGAATGAGGAACCATCCCCCGCCTACCAATAAGTCTAGTCAAACGATCTTCAATGGACCCGTTGTTAAACGGGGTGTTGTATCCACCATAAAATGGTTGTGCTTGCGGGTTTAAACCTCCTGGAAACTGCTGATCCGGGTACTGCTGCTGCCCCGGAAACATCTGCTGACCGAGAGGCATCTGCTGCCCTGGGGGCATCTGCTGACCCGGGGGCATCTGCTGACCCGGGGGCATCTGCTGATATCCAGGACCACCTCTCCCATCCTTCTCCAGGTCCACCACTTCGGGCACCTTGTTGGGTGCTGCTGCCTTAGCTGCCTTCCATGCTCGAAACTCCCCAAATTCCTCCGCATTGGTATGAATTGTCTCTGGGTCTCTGCGCTCCGGGTCCTCTTCCCCGGAATCGAAATACTCCGGTTCGGATTCACCGCCTTCTCCGAACGTCTCCTGGTCCTGCCTTTCCTTTTCTTGCCGGGCCTTCTCCCTATGCTCCTTCTGCATCTCCCTGAGAGTACGCTCCGGCACTTTCTTCTTTCCTTGGCGCTTTTCAGCGGCCGCGCGGGCAGTCTCCTTGCGTGCCCGCTCCTTTTCCTCGGCCGCCTTCCGCGTCGCCTGGGCAGCCGCGGCCCTTTTGGTCTTAGGACCGCCTTCTGCCTGATTAGCTTTGGAAGAGGGTTCTTCCACCGTCTTTTTAGGTCTGCCGCGGGGCATGACGAAGCAGGTCCCACTGGGCGTGCCAACTGATGCTACCAGTAAGCTCCGGGATACCAGCTCCGGTACAAGGTAATCCGGGGGAAGCTGGAATCCTAGCCCGCGGCCAATCTCTCACCTAAGTCCTGCAAAACAAAGCCCCCGGGGTCTCCCGAGGGTAGACGCTCCGGCGTGATGATGAAGATAGGGCTTTTTACAGAGGAGAGAGAATATGAATAAATACAGAGAATATTTAAGTCTGATAAAACATACCTATTACTGTTGGTCGCTCCTCTATTTATAATGGATCAGATCAGAGAGGGTTTTAAGCTAAGTGGTCCTTAACCCGGGTGTGTCCAAGATAGGTGATGTCATGGGAGGACCACTGCGGGGCTTAACCCTCTTCTTCTCCTTTACCAGTATATCCACTGGACCAGGATATGGGCCTCGGCCCATATCACCAATAAGGCTGACGAAAAGGGGGGCGAGTCCCAAGGCGAAATAATTGCTCTCTTGAAAAGAGAAAAAGAATTTATATTGGAAAAGGAAACAGAATTTTTTTAATTGACAACGCATTTATGGTGCAGCAGTACGCTTCATTAATGCGCTTGAAAACACGCGCGGAAGAAGTCTAAACGCCTGGAAACATCTGGGTAGATACTGAACTCCCGGAACGGATTGCATGCCTCCGGGCGGATCCGACAGAAAAGCATTCGTGACGAGACACGGGACCCTTCCTCCGGAACAGATTTCCGGACGGATCCCATGTCTCGGGGGGCTAGTGGTGATATGGGCTCTGGCCCATATTTGGGCTCCGGCCCAGAGAGTAGTCCGGTCCATATGACGTCAGCTAGAATGGCATTATCCGGGGACAAAGGGGACATGAATATGACCTGTCCCCGGGTAAGGACAAAAGGACAGGACCACTGCCTCTGGCCTAGAGGCTAGCCACTCACACCTATAAATACAGTTTTGGACTTGTGGAGAAAGGTATGTTCTATCAGATTAAACTCTCTCAATATATTCTTATTCTCTCTCCTATTCAAAGGCCCCTCTTTCATCATCACGCCGGAGTAGTTATCCTCGGGATACTCCGGGTCGTTGTTTTGCAGGTCTTTAGGTGAGAGCGCGCGGAGCACGAACAAATCCTCATCCGGACCGGAGACCCATCTTGTATCCGGACCGGGACTGGAAACTGGTAGCATCAGGATCACTACCTCGTAAAATATAAATAGTATCCTGTTAAAGTATATTATGCTTAGGGGTAGTAAATATGTGTATCCGAATCAAATATGGGTTGGACAAAATAAATAATTTTAAAACATGATCCACTTTTTACTCATTTTATAATGAGTTGGGTAAAAATACACATAACCATATGGATAAAGTAGTATTCAATGGATTTACCGATAAATGAGTTGAATATTACTTTACTCATATGAATCTATATATACAATCATATGGGGGTTGAAACTTGTGGGTTACCCGTATGGATACTCATTCAATTGCTTTATTGAAACTTTTTATTTTTAAAAAGGATACATATGTATATATGTGCAGGGAATAAATATGGATAAATTTGGGGGTCTATTCCATATAGGTAAATTTAATTTCACCCCGCCATACCCACGTTTCAATTAAATTACCCATTTCAATTCATTTCCACGTGAGTTTCAAAAGTAAAATACATGTTTACAAGCGGATAAATTTATTGGGGGAATCAATAGGTAGAGAAGACTTGCTTAAATTACTTAGGCCAGCACAGTAGATGGGAATTATCCTAATATTTAATAAAATTCAATAACTAAAGCGAATCAAAAAAATTACATTTAGTAGTTAGTCATTCAATTTTCACGTTAATATTTGTTTAAACTTGAGCCAGCATCAGTCGTAATTATTTTTGTTCAACTATCTTTGTCAATGACTTTTTTTGTTTAGAATTATTGTCTCTGTGCCGTGAAACGAATCACATTGGGTATCCTAAATAATTTCGAACTGACTTTAAGTTCATCGAATAGTTCATCGAGTGTTATAAAAAAAGTTACATGCCTGCAAATATCTGGGCTCTGCGTCTGAATTTGTTTTTTACTATATTGAACTAAAATAAAATGAATGTATTGAAAAATGAAATTAATTTAATTAAATAAACTGATTTAAACTAAACTAAATTTAATTAATTTGATAATAAACTAGCTCTAGAAAATATGGCCTTCATCATGATCATGCCAAACTATTATGATAATTATATTCATTTATATATTCCTTTGAATGCATGCTTGAGAGCTTAAAGTTAACCTTTTTAACAAACTTTTACTTATGTTATTCAAACTTTTGATGATTTATAAATGAAATCCTTTTGACCATTGGTGGCTTTTAATTAAGAGTATGTTTTATAGGTGCGAAACACTGAGAAAGCAGCAAATTATAAACGTAAAGATAAAAGATAAGAACACCGAAATTTACGTGGTTAGTCAATGATTGGTTTTATTCATAAGAAAGAGACAAATTGCGTGATATAGATTACCGTTGTTCCTTAATCTGATACCCAAAAAAAAACTGAATAGGTTATATCAAGAGAAAGAGTCTTATAGATGCATTTTCACCAAACTTAGACATTGAGTCCCAAACACACTTTCGCCCCAAATCACCAATATCCAATAAAGAGACAACCCATACCGTCGGGGGCGGGACGTCTCCAATTCCAACTCGCCGATCAAGCAGCGAGATCCCTATGCTAACTCATAGTAACGACTAATACGACATTCAAAACATATACCAACAATTCCCAATCAGATCATCTTTCGTGACATTTTTAAAGTCAACTTCACAAAACTAAATAATTGAGGCATCAATGTCATTGAGCTCATGGCTCATATTATAATCCAATCAAAATTATTAGGATCACACTGGGAAAGATACATGATACCTCCACAGTAAACTCTTATCTGTATACACGCGATACCTTTCAAATTATTGAGAAAATCAAGTTTCAATGGAGTCATTGCACACCATATCTGTTTTTTTTGTTTTTTTTTTTCATCCAAGTGGACGGGAGGATTAGTCAAAATCATATCTGTTTGCTTGCTGGCACGTTGATTTCAATCTAAACCAAAATATTTCCGGTCAATCTGAGAAAATCAAAAATTTCCGTTTCAGCTTGGACAGAAATAAACACACACATACATATAATTTAAAACATATTCTGTATATTTAACGCATTCATAATTGTGACGTTATTACATACAACTCCAATTACAATTTGAACTGCAGAGGCTCATGAGTTTGTAAGACGCAAAGGATGGTGTACATCTACAAGTACAAGAAAGCAACAACAGCAAGCAATGCCTATGAGTCGTTCTGAGCGATATCTTCTGAGTCGTCTCGGTCGTCACCATGTCGGCTTAAGTGCTCATTCTCAGACAGGAAGTGAGGATTATCTGTTACCTGAGGACCCTCAATTCGAACCGTTAAAAATATTTCAAGAGAAGTTGGATCTTTTCAAACGATTTACATGGCCTGAGATACTGGTAGCAAAGGCAAGTGGAAAACAATTTGGATCCGTACCGTAATGCGCTACTGATTATGAATCTTTTCTAACTAGTAACTAGTATATATATATATATATATATATATATATATATATATATATATATATATATATATATATATATGTATATTGTGAGCAGATATGGATCGTAGCCTCAACTTCACCACTTGCTGCGGAGAAGTTCTCAGATCTCTCTCCTACGTTTCTTGTTAGGATGTGTCAGGTTGTTCGGTTTGAATAATCTCCATGTTTTGAATATAATTACTTGATATATATATATATATATATATATATATATATATATATTTCACTCTCAGTTATTACGTAATTAATATTTGAATTACTTATGACTAACAATATTGTTGATGGTACAGGCTATGTTTGCTGTTACGTTCATGACTATATACATCATGGGTATGAATCAAATAACAGATATTGAAATTGACAAGGTACGTACTTTTAAATTCTCTTTAATTTATTAATGTCAATTTATCAAAGTGTGACACAGACCATATTACAACTTTATGGCTTATTGTTTGCAGATTAATAAACCTCACCGTCCTTTAGTAACTGGAGAATATTCAATGAATACGGCAGTGATGATTGTTTCATCGTCCGTAATAATGGTAAGTTTAACCTAATTTGAAATTCTGTTTGTAAAATAAAAAATTAATATATATTTGACACTTCAAATATGATTAAAATATTTATATGTACTGAATATGATTGTACTTTAATTTGTTTTTGGATATTGGCAGAGTTTTCTTGTTGGATGGACTGCTGGTTCCAGGCCGTTACTTTGTTCTCTTTTCATTGGTTTCGTAATAGGAACAATATATTCCGTCGACGTGAGTTGTTTTTGGACTAAATTGCAAAAATTAGACCAAATATTGATTAAAATACCCAATTTCTAGACCCAACATTCAAAGTGCTCAATTTCTAGTACCCTACATTCTAAAAACACCCAATTTCTAGACCTTGGTTAATTTCATCCGTTAGTTCAGTTAATTTGAGGGGTATTTTAGAAATTTATATTCTAAAAAATCATACTATCCATTTTTTCTTCTATCTCCACAAAAAAAATCACCGGGTTGATCTGGGAAAATTTGGGTTTGACCCGGACCCGGAAAGTCAAACTCGGAAATTGAAAAAAATGTGGTCCGGGATCCGACCCGTAATACTAAAAATCCAAGTCCGGGTCAAACCCAAGTATGAATAAAAAATGGGAAGTATGACTTTTTAGAATTTAAATTACTAAAATACCCCTCGAATTAACTGAATTAGCGGAGGAAATTAACCAAGGTCTAGAAATTGGGTGTTTTTAGAATATAGGGTATTGAGCACTTTGAATGTTGAGTTTAGAAATTGGGTATTTTGACCAATGTCCGGTCTAGTTTTTGCACTTTAATCCGTTGTTTTTGTATGTTCAATTCTCGGAAACTTAGCCGGATGGTTTACACGGCGGTTCCGCGTGACTTTTTAAGAAACCGCCGTTTTACAACCATCCCGCTCGGAAACTTATCCGGATGGTTGTTATCAAACAGATCTCTCCTTGCAAGTTATAATCTCCTTCTCCCTCTCCATCTTCTTCCTCTCTCCTTCTTCTCCTTCTCCCATTCATTCTCCCCCTCTCCCTCTTCTTCTTCTCCTTATTCTCTTTCTCCCTCTCCCTCTCCTTCTTCTCCTTCTCCTTCTCCATCTCCCTCTCCCTCTCTTCTCCCTCTCCCTCTCCTTCTTCTCCTTCTCCTTCTCCTTCTCCCTCTCCTTCTCCTTCTCCCTCTCCTTCTTTTCCCTCTCCCTCTTCTCCCTCTCCCTCTCCCTCTCTCCCTCCTTCTCCTTCTTCTAACAAAAGGTTGACTTTAAATTATGTGTTTTTCATATGATTTAGTCTGAAAATCAATAGATTAGTATGATAGTTTGTGTTTTTGGGATTTCCGGGTACGATCTATTCGATCCACAAGTACCCATGGTTTGGGGATGAAACTGTTTTTATGGTTGTTTTGATTTCGCCGGCCAATTCGGCCGGCGTTTTTTTTTGTTCTATCCGGCTAACTTTCCGAATTCGTAAAGTTAGCCGGATTTATAAACATCCGGATAGATTTCCGAACTCGGAAACTTAGCCGGAACAATACACGGCGGTTATGACCGCCGTGCATCGGTGGCGCCAATTGCACGGCGCCACCATGGACGGCGGTCAAAACCGCCGTCCATCGCACACGGAACCGCCGTATTCCGGTGCCAATTCCACTAGTGCGATGCTTATCAATCTTATCAATCTGGAAAGAACTGTCAACAATAAATTATTACGCAACTTCCTATACGTATATTAAGGTAATATTAAATATTAATAGAGCTATGTATTTTATTGTGATATATGTTTTTTTGATACATTTATTTCTAAAATAGTGCAATACTGTAATTAACTAATTACTAAATAACTTTAACATTCTCACATTGTACATTATATATTGCATATTCACTCACTTAGTGTTGCAGACTTTTGTGCTTGGACAACCAGCTCTCTTTTCGAAGGCTATAGTCGTTTTGACAACATTTTTGTCCATCTTTGGAGTTGCACTGGCATTATTTAAGGTATCATCTTTCTTCCATTTCATAAAAAAACATTACTCCATTTGTGTTTGGAAAGTTGAACTTTTGCAGCAAAAGTTTGTGAAGGGACATTGAATTAATAGGGAGAAAAAGAGTAATATGGGTAAATAACAATTATCTACCTCGATCCAACCGAATTTAGATTACTACCTGCTTAGGAGGATAAAGTCTCTGAAACTTCCAACTTTCCTGACTTTTCTTTAAAGTGTTTAAACGTTTTAGCTTATACCATGCATCTTGGAAGTTAAATTATAAATTTTATAACTTCAAATATTTTAATTTTATATGAAATTTCTTTAAATTTTATATTAAAACATGTTTTAACATATGTTTACTTTAAAATGATCAGTGTTTTAAAACAAAAATATATCATTCGACTTTAAGTACACAGTGGTAGTTTCATAACATTTAGGAAAGTTGGACTTTTTAGAGAGTTTGCCTCTCAGGAATTATATTATAAACACAAAGAGAGAAGCTCTTATATATGTATCCATCCCACAATACTAATATGCGACTGTTATTAAACACGTAACACTGCTCTCATAAATATTTATTTAAGGCCTAATATATAATAATTGGGTATTGATTTAAACTTGGGCTAAAAAAAAAATCTAAATGAGGTCATGTCATCAAAAATATTAACACTACCCATCGTAAAACTCTCAATTCTTTGATGCGGGTCTTAAATTATAATTATTTATAGTTTTATCATAGTTCGATGATGTTTATTGGGTTCCACATAACACCCATGTTAATTACCTCATCAATTAGAATAGTATATTTTCAGTACAAAACATTATTCATGCATAATATAGTTTTAAAACTTATTCATGTGTACTTGTGGAAGTAATTAGTGGAATCGACTAAGCGAAATTCAATTTAGATCGATGTTGCATATGAACTCACATCTTAAGGTTGATTAGTTATTGATATGTAATCACAAATTAGTCACAAAAATGGATTATATCAGAACTATGTCTAAAAATATATATAACCTCAATATGTAGTTTATTAAGAGTGGTGATACATGCAGATCCATGTTTACTAATGCAGGTTCAAAATATAATATTTTGGATGCACTAGCACAATTCAGGGTCATATATTATATTTTTCAGATCTGCATTAAGTAAACATGGAACTGCATGTATGATTACTGTTTATTTAATCAAAATTTGAACACATGATCAAGACCTGGTTTTTGTGCACTTCAGTTTTTCCTAGTTATATTACTTATATACATATTTGTGTGTTTGTATAATAACTACTTATGTTTTTTACTTAGAGCAAACATGAGGTTTTTGTGTTTTTTTTTAAAATAAAAATATGAAGCTTGATTTTGCAGGATATACCCGATATCAAAGGTGACAAGCTTGACGGTAACAAAACTTTTTCTGTCCGGTTTGGTGCAAAGAAGGTATTTGTTTATATATAAGGACTGAAAACTATACACTTTAATTTTTTTTCATAAATATATAAATATTATTACAAGATTCTAGAAAACGTTTGGAATCATTTGACATGAGAAAATGTGGAATCGAAATCCACTCTACTCTATCATCACTACTTGTTTTTGCAACACTAGCTGAATAGTGTGCCCAAAATTTTTGGTCTCCTGGTACCCAATATGGGTTTTTGAGATTTAAACTACAAAATAGTACTCTAATATAAGAAATAAATGACACAATAATTTAGATGGTTCCTCATTTTTTTGACCCATCGGATAAGTGAGAGGGCATCACTGACTAATGCGACATCTTCCGAACCAGCTTCCTACATAGAGTGATTGCTTCTTTCATTGCTTTGCCTTCAGCCATTAAGGGATCATTAACTCCGGGAAGACAACAGGTTTTAGCCCTAATGCCAGAAATATCTGCATCAACGAGTACTGCACCAATATCAGCTATACTCTAGGAAGATCCAGGCATCAAACATGATGCGCTTAACACCAGAAGGCGGTGATAATAAATATTATTCTGACATCATATCCGATACACTCTTTACGACTAATTATTTTCTTCCAAGAAAGATTTCAAGCAATTGACAACTGATGAGACAAAAAACTCCGCCATTGAAAATTTCCGATTTCCGAAAATTTCCATTTAATCTGTAACCTCCAAATGACATCGCATATCATGAGAATAAGCTCTGCCTTAGGTAGGACATTATTAAGCATCATACTCTTGAACCATATTTCTCCCCGATTTCATCTTACATCCTCAAAAATATTTGTTAATCCAGCCATTCTTATAGCAACCTGTGGAAACTCACATTAGAATAAATGACTCGTTGATCCATTTACCTCATCACGAAAAGGGCAATTTAGAGGAACTTCCATAGTACAAGCTCTCAATTCGCATTTGTTGGGAGAGAGTCATGAGTAAGAAACCATCAGGCACAATGTTCGACATGAATTAACAATTTACCAAAAATGGCAGAGACATCATTGATGAATTTTCTAAAAATAGAAAGTGAAACATATTTTAGAAAATAAAATGGAGTATTTCTCCCTTTTTTAAAAATAATTTGTCCATGCTATTGTTATAATTTTTGCAGGTGTATTGGAGTTGCATTGGAATTATTCAACTTGCTTATCTGGTTGTTATTTTAGCTGGTTTGACGTATTCCAGTAATTGGAGCAAATTCATGATAGTAAGACACTCTTCATACCTCTATTTTTCATTCATGTGTATGACCCATATAAAGTATAGAAGTGTATATATATTAAAACAACATTTTTGATAATTCAGATTAATATGAAGATATCAAGATATCATGAGTATATATTGAATATATGTTGTTTTTGCAGAATATATATTGAATAATTGTTGGAGTATAACTTGATTCAATTTTAAAACATATATGTTTTTATTTTCTATACCTACATGATATCATTTTTCAAACTAACTAATTCAGTTCAAACATTCAGGCTGCTAGTCACATGTTTATGGCTTGTATAGTATGGAGTCATGCCAAGTCAGTCGACATTGAGAACCGTGCGGAAATAGGATCATTTTACGTGTTTATGTGGAAGGTACGTAAGATATTATTAAACCCTTACTAAACTTGGTTTGAAGAATATAAAATTTTAAGAAGAGAAAGGGTAACACCTTGGTGAGACTAATTTGAATCTAATAAACATTATTCGTTTTTATTGTTACAGCTCGTTTCTGTTGAGTATTTGCTCATACATCTTTTGAAGTAGTTTGCTGAAAAATTTTGATGGAAAGTCTGCTTTTTGTCCCTTCTATTTCCTGCAAAGTAGGCTTCATCAAGAAATTCATGATTGTGGTACACAGGTTTGACATATGACATTTGTAATCTTAATTCTGTTAATATTTATCATTGGGGTATATTGATCGCATGTAATGATTATTATTTTTATTACTACACCTTTATATTCCTTAAATCATTTAAGTGTCGTAATCTAGCTAGGTTGTTATATTTCCTTCTTTCTTAGAATACACAATTAATGAAGATGGAAATTATTTTAAATCAATTTAGTTCAAATAAAAATACTAAAAAAATTTCAGTTTAGTTTAATTTAATTTAATTCTATTTAATTAAAAATAAAATATGATCAAGAAAATTAGGGCATTTAAGGTTACAAGAGGTTTAGTAAGCCTCTACCCTTCCTTGATCTTTTTAGCTAGGTGGTTCAGCTTCAACTTTCTAGCTTGGACATAAATTATTTGGTTTGACATTATATATAGAACCATAGGAACTTCCACTCTGATTTATTTGGGTTTAGCTTTAGATTCTTTTTCCCAATATTTTTTTTAAATCAATAAATTGCCAATTCCTCTCCCACTATCAAGATATGATAATATCCTTTGTATGTATTAAATAGGCAGTTTGTTTATTCAAAACCGTCATAGAAAACATTTTAAACATGCAGTGTGAAACGTAAGAAAATATTCAATCTATTGATTCTAATAATACCTAGGTATGAATATATTTTAAACTATATTTATTTTGAGAATATCTAGGTTTAAGCTCAAACATTCTCTGGCAAGAGACAAAGTGAGGAACAAAGTAAATATTTTCAAAACTGTTCATCAAAACTGTTTGAATACATAAAACAAATAAAAAAATATAGACTAAAGAAATCTAGTCCTACCATAAATTAAAAAAACTTATAAGAGGAAAATATATGAAACATGTCAAGATAAAATCAAATCAAATCCCCCATATCAATCATCCAACTAATTGTTCTTATCTTCTCACGCCATTCTCATCAGTATCCTTCGCATTTGCATTACGAATAATTTTTTTTTCATAAATGACTTAAAACCTCCACAAAGGATCCACATACGCAAGTAGTTTGATATCATAGAATTGATTACTTTGTAACTGGTGCCGGTAACAACATGTCTAAGAACTAAACTAGTCTAAGAGGGTGAAAACACAATGGTCGCAGCTAGTTAAGATGTCAACTAACCGAGGTCGAACAAGATAACTGCATGATGACTGCAATATTGGGGACTGCAATACTTTTATCGAAAAATCCATGGATTTGCGTCAACCCCTCATACGGTTCCAAATCAAAACTAATTAATTATGCTTTGTTCACGTGAAGCCCCGCAGAGGTCAATCATATCATCGTTCATAGCTAGGGATGATCATGGGCAGGGTCTGGGCAGAGTCCAGCTAGATCCATACCCGACCCATGAAAAAATAGTCGGGACCCAAACCCGACCCATACCCGATGGGTCTAAAAAATCGAAACCCAGACCCATACCCGATGGGTCTACTGGGTCCCAGGGTCTTACTTGGGTCAATATTCCCAGACCCGTGATCATCCCTATTCATAGCAGATCAGTGAAAGATGGGAAGTGAATACAGTACCCCAACGAAAATGAGCCCAACAGAGGAAGATGAACAGTGCCTCAACGAAACCTTAGAGATGCTAGCCGCGGCCACGTACCCAATGTGCTGAGAACCGTGATCAAGTTAGGCGTGTTGCAGATCATCGCAGAAGCCGATGAACCGGTTTCGGCTTCTGAGGTTACCTCCTAGCTAGGATCCAATAACGCAGACGCGTCAGATATTTTGGAAAAGATGCTTAGCCTTCTCTGTAGCCGGTCGGTCTTGGTTTCCTTCGGTGGCCTGCATGGTGAAAGACGGTTTCGGTTGGGGCCCAAGGCCAAGTACTTCGTTAAGCACCGGGACGATGATGCGACGTTGACCCCTCCTTTCATCTCTACTCATGGCAAGGTCTTGATGGATGCATGGTACGTACCTACAAATAATTCACGATTTTATATACTTCCTCTACATTAATTTACAATTTTAACCTTAAAATATGCAAGGTTTTTATATATAGTCAGATATCAGAATTGGATAGTGTGATTTTCTCTCCTGCAGTTTGAACGGGGACGGAAGGAAATATTATAGTTTTATAAAATTTAATGATTGATTAACTGACAATCGTATAAGTGTGAATATTGAGTTTTAAAGTGCATGTTTAATGCTTTGCATGTTCAAACCCTAACTTTTTTGGTGATAATTAATCATTCAACACAGGTTTGGGTTGGAGGATGTTATCTTGAAACAAGGAAATACAGCCTTTGAGAGAGTTCACGGGGTTCCATTCTACAAGACATTGGAACAAATTAGGAGTTTGGTGGGAGTTTTTACAGTTCGATGTTGAACCACACAAAGTTTTACATAGCAAAATCTCTAGTACTAGACTTGGGTGGTGGTTACGGATACGCAGTTGCTGCAAAATAACTGCCAAGTACCCTCATATTAAGGGTATTAATTTCGACGTTCCGACGACCATACAACGGGCACCAATATCTCACCCTGGTACATATATATGTTCTTAATTAATTAGAAGTCGGATTCAGTTAAAACATCAAAATTATTCGACTGATGATCAGTTTTATATCTATATATTCAGGAGTGGAACATATACTGGGAGATATGTTTGAAAGCGTTCCAGAATAAGCTGATGCAATCTTTGCCAAGGTAATTGATATGATCAAAGGATAAAATTAAAGATGAAATTTTATAAAGTTGTTAATTAATTAACATCATTCTGATCACAAATTGTACAGTGGATCTTTCATAACTGGGACGATGACAGTTGTCTGAAGTCGTTGAAGAATTGCTACAAGGCTTTACCTGAAAATGGGAAGCTGATTATTGTTGAGCAGCTGGTACCAGAAGACGCGAATTCTGCATCACTGTGCGATTCATCTGTTCACATTATCATGAGCCTTCTACGCACCAGTTCAAAGCTAAGATCTCGGGCTACTGCAGTGGTATTTAAGGCCATAAGATTTGAATGCTCCATCTATAGCCTTTGGTTGATGGAATTTCAAAAGTAATCTGAACAACATGCATCTTTCAAGTCCTTAAAATAAATATGTAGGAGGATGAGAAGAACTTTCTGTTTTTTATTTTATTGTATACTAGATAATATCTGGACCAATGCGTGAATGTATAATGGTGATATGGGCTTTGGCCCATATCCGGATTCTAGCCCATTCAGTAGTCCAGTCCACGAGTGACGTCAGCTAGAATGGCGTTACCCGGGGACACAAAGGACATGAATATGACCTATCCGCGGATAAGGATATACAGGCAGGACCACTGCCTTTGGGTTGAGATCTCACCACCCACATCTATACATACAGATTTGGACTTGTGGAAAAAGGTATGTTATATCAGACAAAAACTCTCTCAATATATCCTTATTCTCTCTCCTATTCAAAGACCCCTCTTTGATCATCACGCCGGAGTAGTTATCCTCGGGATACTCCGGGGCGTTGTTTTGTACGACTATTAGGTGAGAGTGCGCGGACCACAGACGTGATCTTCTCCGAACCGGTGACACCTATTGTACTACGGACCGGGACTGGAAGCTGATAGTATCATATAATAACTGATATATACTGTGCACATCACATATTATAACACCAATTTGTACCATATAAAAATTGGAAGGGGCTTATTTTATTTTAGTAACCATATGTATATGTTTCAACTTGGCCTCTAAATGTATGTAATATATATTTCATACTACCTTAATTGAAGCAAATTACTTTTATACAAGTCACTCTTATAAATAGTTTCACAATAGTTACAAGGTCACATGAAACGCAACCAAGACTAAGGCAACTTGTACACATGATAACAAACCACTGCAACATATATAAACTAGTTAAATTTTATTCTTCATACTTGTAAAAGGGGACTACGCGCATTGTATTTTCCCTTTCCAATGCTTGCGTCTTGATGTCTGGAGAGAGAATAGATCATACTTTGAATCGAAAATGTATTCACTATATATCACTAGCTAAGTAACTAGGGTTTAAGGATGGATAACTTAGTCTCACAGGCAAAAGGTCTCTGAAATGCCCCTCTATGTATATTAAGTTATTTACTTTTTTGGACACTATTACTTAGTTCTCTAATTCCAATAAAAAGGTAGGATTACCCATTTTCGATGCTTAAATCCGTCTCTTGATACTGAGAGAGAGTCATACTTTGAAAGATAACTAAATAACTAGGGTTTTTGGATAGATTAATCTCATGGGTGAAGGTCTCTAGTGGGCTGAAATGCCCCTAAATGCATATTACCTTTTTTGGACACTATTAGTTAGTTTCCTAATTCCAATAAAATGGGATTTGTGCTTTTCTTAAGTGAGTTGTTTGTTCTAATATTGTATGGTATGTTGTGTGTTAATTTCTAATTTTCCAACTGGTCCTTATTTGCTTATTAAAAATTCATTGGCTTCCAAGTTCATTCTTAATTAGGATATAAGTGATAATAGAAACTACCATTAGTTACACTAGTGTTACTTCTGTAGGTTAACAAAATGTCTGGTTTCAATATATTTCTTTAAACATTTCTTTAATCTTACTGTTTTGTGATGAATATAACTTTAGAAATTTATATGCATTTTGACATATTATCTCTTATTGCGGAAAGAATTACGGACTAAAGATGAACAATTTTTAAAAAAACTGTAATGATATTAAAGTTCATGATCTCATGATCGTTTGTTTCTGCTGACAGAGATTTTCGGTTGGATTGATGGTTTGGTTCCGGGCCATTACTTTATTCTCTTTTCGCTTCGTTTACACTTGGGACAATATATTCGATTAATGTGAGTATATTTTGTGATACACAACCTTTGCTAATGAGATTTTAGCAAAGCTAAATGCACCATCAAATTTCCCCAAATCTCTTCGATTAAACCATCAACCACCGATGTTGTTGAAGGGCAGGCTAGGTAGCAGCCAGGGGCGTCTCTAATTCCCGTTACCAAATATAAAATGTCGTCCCTCCCTTCCATAATCAGCCTCCCATCTTGCTTCTCCCTGTTGAGCCTCAGCTGCATAGGATAAATGTGATTGTTACTGACATACAGATGATGCATGCTAATGCTTAAGTGAAACTATAAACACATGGTGGTACTTACTATCTCATCATGCTACGTCTCGTACAAAATCCTGAGAATAGACCTCATTCTTTTTGTTCGCTTCCAGAAACACGATGACCTGTCCACTATGAACACCATGTCCCTCACAGCCTTCTTAGTTTCTTCACGAGTCATTCCTTCGTCAATCTTCTCTAGAATTTCTTGGTTGCGCATCTCCTTCGCCTTTTTGATATACACATCAGAGAAGCTCTTGCACGCCCGTGCATCGGCCTGGAACATAGTTGGATTTCATGCTTCCTTTCATCATAACAAGTAAACCAGTTCTGTCAAGCTTCTAGTGGAGATGAACCAATTCTTATGGCTCGGCAACAAGAATCAATGGAAATCCAGGGGGTCATTTGGAAAAATCAGATTGAGTTTTACGTGCTTTTGTGATGTATTATTTTCCTTATGTCTTGTAATAATATTATTTAGTGATGTTGAACTAACTACAAAAAATTAAAGTTATATAGTTTTGGTATATATTTTAAAAAATGCAAATATCTGTAGAAAGTAAACCTAGATTTTCTACATTCCATGTTTGTTCTTTTAAATTGAGATGGCTTATACTATTATTTATTTATTTATTTTCTAAATGTATTACTTTTCAAAGTAAGACTATTTAATTTTACTCGATCTTATATACTTTTGGTTCCATTTTTATACGGCTAAATTAGGTGAAGAGCCAAAATGCTTATGGAGATACAAATCTAACTTGAAGAGACCAAAATATCCCTGATAAGTTGGGATGTAAATCTTAGAGCAAAAATTGCAATGTAGCCCATGATGATTTCAATAGTTTAGAAAGAAGCCTGTGTCAACTCATATGAAGTTTGACTTATATTAAAGGGTCAAATTGCAAATGTATGAGATTTAGAGTTATTAAGTTTAACAACTTGAAAAGTGATTTAAAAACCTAAGGTTACCTGTAAGTGTTTCCCCAAATCATAGAGGTGGGATTATGGGTCGAATATTCCGATAATCGGTGCTAATAGATTATGTCCATCTGGATGGGTGGATGAAGGAGTTGTTGAAGGAAGCTCAACGGAGAGATACAGAGGCTGGGCGGGGACGCGTAGGCGGCTTAATAGAGGTTAGATGAGTCACCGGTAGTTTTGGACGAAGGTAGGTTTTGGTGCCGGGTTTCGAAAGAAATTGTGTGGGTGAAGTTGTATTTGATTTGAATTATGTGTATATGAGAAGTAACCGAGATTTGTAGTGCTTGATTTGTGCCGGAGCTAGGCCGGCGGGTGTTTGGATTCACTGTTGACCGGTCGCCGTCGCCGGGAAATTGACTCTCGTCGGTCGGGAATTAGTAAGTCTGTATGGGGCCTTGGACCTCTTTTAGAGTGAGGTTGTTATTTTGGGCTGTTCTCAAGTTTGGGCTGAATTGTTTGTTTTGGCCTATGTTTTAATATGCAGAACTATATTCAGAGTTAAGAAAGTGACATTTCCAGAATTGCCCCTCATTATACACAAATTAGAGTGGAAATGAAACAAACTATTCATGAAATTGTTTGAATAGGCTAAATTGAAATTAGTGAAAACAGAAAGTTGGAGGAAAAAAACAGAGCAAATATAAAAAAAACATATTAAATTGACATTTATCAAAAGAAATGGTTACAATCAAAAGTAATCCCTTAAGATGGTCTTGAATACCATGTGATTGAAGACCATATGAGTACAAAATTAAAGCTAAATATAAAACACAAAAGAGGGGATTATAAAAAGAGATTCAAAAGCATTTCATCCCACTTCTTCTAGCTCCCATTTTGTTCCAATATGTTAGGCTCCATCTTCGGTGAGATCAATGATCTCAAGTGCCTTAACGACGGTGGTGGTTGTGGTGGTGTTGCTTGGCTTCTTGGTTATAGTCCACTTATTGTTGTTGTCCCTTTTGAGGAGTAGAATCAACTTGCTCGGTGCCTTGTTGGATGCTACCTCCTTCTTAGTGCTTCCACGTTCGTCGGCCGATGAATCATCAACAATGATCAAAGGAGTTGGATCCTTGACATTTTGATGATTGGAAGTGCATATTGGGAGCACTTTAGCCTTACCCTTAGAGGATTTGCTACAAGAAAAGGGCTTGGTGATCTTGGAACCTCCACATACACACATACATGCAATGGTGGTGTGTTTCTTGCATTTTTTTGATTTTGATTTGTTTTTTTTTGTGCACTTTAGAGGATGTTTTGGAGGAGTGAGGAGATGTGGAAACCATGCTTTTTTGAAAGATAGAAGATTTGGCTCGGTTAAGTGTGAAATTTGGTGGGGAAAGGAGAGTGGTATATATAATGCAAAATATTTCCCTCCAAAAATGTATGTGGTGTTCAATGTTTTTGAAAAAAAACATTATTTTAAATGATGAGTAACAATATTTTAGTAATGAGAAAAAAAGCTATTGTGGTGTGAGCATGGCCTAATATTTCTGTAAATGCAATAAATATGAGTTACAAAAAATGAAAAAACCTACTAATTTTGCAGAAAAAAGGACATGTTTTTAACTGCTAAACTAGTTTAATCATGAGAAAAGTTTTGTTGGAGTTAATGACAGGATACTTTGTTTCAATATTTGTGAGCATGTTGTATACGATTTGAGTTCGAAATAAATCGCTTAGTAGTTAACGTTCCAAAATTAGTTAGTACTATTGAAACTGAAGGAAAAAGATGTCGGTGGCATTACAAGATGAATGACTGAAAATAATGAGCGAGGTCAACTGGCATCGGAGACCGGAAAATAAACTATCTGAGCGTAGTTGAAGAGTGCGATTTGGACTTAGAAGTGACCCAGAATCAGGCGTGTACAGTGTATGAGATTCATGCATTAAACGTTTGCTATTTGCAGTTCCAAAGTTCAGCCACACATTTTAAATATAGTATTTTCTGTAGGTACAGGAAAACGAAAGGCGTAATCATATCAACAGAAAGCAAATCCAGAAAACTAGTTCACATTAGAAGCAACCACAAAACCAGGACCCTCTAAGTTAGACTACATCATGCAGATACATAAAGTCATGCAGGTTAGTAGATGCAGTACATAAAGTCATGGAGTTAGTAGATAGCTGGGGTGGAAACGAGGTACCTCGCTGGCTCCATATTCACACTGCAAAAAATCCGGCGATGTGATTTCGGGTCACTCAGTATTGCAGAGCACGCCCAAATCGACAATAATATATGCGGTAGAGATAATTAGTTTTTGGCATCAATAAAATCGGAAAAAATTGACAAGAAATCCGAATCCGCTTACCAGACAAGCATGGTTCAATATTTGTTGATCGTTTTCGTTAGGAAAACCGAGATCAAGTGATTGTAAATCTGGGTTGATGCATGAGAACCCAAAAACAAAGGGCGGATGGCGGGTTTCCACGGTGCAATTATTGTATTATTTCGGGTACAACCTAGGGGCGGGTTTTCTGGTTTAATTGGGGAGCTGCAAATAGAAAGAGTTGTCGGAAAAGTGGTGAAGACGTGACTGAGCTGTAGGGAGAGGAAAAGGGGTCAGCAAAACCATGTGCTTGAGTGGTATGGTGTTTGTTGACTTAGTGGAATGATTTGGAAAGGAGAGGTGGAAGTGGTTTTATTTCGTTACTAGTATTGCATGTTGGTTTTATTATTTTATTTTATTTTATTTTGTTTCTCAAAATAATGTTGGTTTTATTATTAGTTTTACAATTGAATACGTAATTTTAAGCAACCAATATTTTTTGGATGTTATATGTGTGTGAAACAATAACGAGCAATAGAAAGTGTAACTTTGTTTGACTTTTTTATTTAAAAAATGATAGTATGAGAATGAACATGGTTCAGTAAAACTAAAATGAGAATGACGCGGACATGAAAGTGTAAAAATAAATGTTGATTAGGGAAATGTGTTGTTTTTAACATATAGTTTTTTGATTTTCTTACATGGTGCGATATAATGTACATAGTTATAAAAAATGAAATATTCAATATATATTCAAATATAATGTTACATGTAAAGTGACACCGATATGAATAGTGAGTAAGCGTTTGATGACTTTAATAGTTCTAATCATTAGCGTCGTGTTGCCATTCAAATTGTAAATGTAAAAGTAATGCATTGTAATGCATAATAAGTAGTTTCAACGTTTCTTCTAGATCAGATTCATATAGATCAAAAAACACATTTAGGAATTGGACATAATAATAATTAAAAGTTAGTAGTATGAACGAGGAGTAACCATAACTTCCAATTATTTTGAATGAGGAGTAGTCATGATCATCGGTCGGGTATGGGAAGGGTCCAGCTAGTTCCATGCCCGACCTATGAAAATATAGTAGGGAACCAGAGCTGACCCGTACCTGATGGGTAGAAAAAATTGAGGCTGAGACCTTACCGTATCCACTACCCATGATCATCCCTAATTCAACTATACAATGAATGATTAAGCATTAGTACTTTGACATGTATAACCAAATGATGTGGTGGTTATCAGTTACCACGGAAGCGTTTGCAATCAGGTTGTTAAACCGATTTTTAGTAATCTTGCCATGTAAATGGTAATAGAAATAAAATATACTATATGATTGGTTTACGGACGAATAGATAATTTGTAACGTAGTTTGTGGAGTTGAAACTAAAAAAAGTTGCAACCTATAGGATTTGAATTTCATACGAATATGTGTGTTAAGAGATGGCATGACCACCTCTACAAAATCAGTAAATGTGACTTGTCTGAGTACACGTATAGATATTTGAATATATTACCCTAAACCCTAAACCCTAAGATGGATAAAAATAATGGTAATTTGTAAGGAATGAAAAGAATGTACGTAGTCAGATTATGTTGGAATATAAATGTGTCAAAATATAGTAATAGGATTCAGATGAATATATTGTATCTGATTTCAGATTAATGTGACTAAAATTAATAAATCAATTAATAAATCTATTTTTAGCGATGAAACATTTATAAAAATATATTGTAACATGAGATAAACCGTGAAACGTCCCTAAAATGCCCATGAAACAATGTAACCCCCCAACACCCATGAAACCCATAAACCCTAAATCTGCTTAACCCACATCAATGTCGAACCCATATCTGCAACCCTAAACCCAGTACCCCTAAAACCCAGTAACCCTAAAACCCAATAACCCTAAATAATAATTAGTTAAAAATTATGCTTCAGTCAAGGTTCGAACTCTAGACCTGGGGCGAGGATTAATGTTAACGCTGGACCAAATGGTATATTCATTATATTGGTGTACTGGTAAACTAAATATAGGAAATGTCACCTGAACAATATTAATTACTTATTTATTACTTTTATCAATTTACATAAATTGTAACTTATATTATCCTCATGATCTCATTGTTTAAATATTTAAAAGTGTTCAAAAGAATGACGCATACATGAAGCCGTTACCCAAGGAGAATCATTGTTGTTTGTTTCACGCTTTATAACTTTATTCAATTGCATGAGACTGAGATTCGTACTTAACATCACTAGGCTATTGAGTGAGAAGAGTTCGTGATGTAAATGTGTTCGATGAGGTTTGGAAAAAGGTTATGAGAGAAGCGCATGATGGGATTGCCACTGACTATATGAATTCGAGAGAGCTTGACGAGTTTATCGAGCAAATATACATCTAATTAGATACATCAATAATAGAGGGATTATTTTGGTACTAATGAGATAATATCACCATCCAGTACTAAGGTATGTATGACTATAATCAATATATGAATTCAGAAGAGATGTACGAGTATATCGAGCAAAGAAATGTACGAGTATATCGAGCAAAGAGTGGACGAGTATATCGAGCAAATATACAATTAGATATATTAGTGAAGGTCTTGGATCCAAACAAATATATGAGTATGTATGACTATAATAAAGATTTTGTACGATGAGGATCAATTGATTCTGAACAAGCACAAAAATTGGGGCTAAATTATTATATATGATTATAATATGTATGGTTAAATTAGTGAGATGATTGAGCTTTTTGAGTGAAACAACTAAGAAGTTCACTTGGCATGTGTACGGAGCTTGCCTATTGTTACAGTACAAAGGACCACACATATCTGACTTAAAAACAAAACACTGTGGTCCCTTTCACACACATTAATCAGACCAACTAAATCACATCTTTTTCAGGACACTATGGGACAGAATACAATTAATTCCAAATTACATATGTCCTAATTATAAAATTATTCCAAATTCCATTCATCAGACTCACACATACTTACTTTTAAATGATTCAGACTACACAAATGTTGACATGGCAATATTAAGACCAGTAAATCACAACATACAGGACACATATAGTCCAATTTTTTTTTTAACTAGAAACTTACTTCTCCCATGACAGGGCTTCTCTGAGCTGCAGAACCTCTACCAAATGACTTGCAGCTGATCTAATAAAATTCACAATCCCTTGCAATGAAAACAAACAAAAAAATCTCATCAGGCCAATTCACATATCCACATAAAAAATGTTCAAATGTAACAAACAAAGGATATCTACCCACACAGGGCTGGATCTGGACTTAACTTCTTCACTACCCTGCAATGATGAATGACAATATCAAAAACAATCCAAAACATAACAATTTAAGCCTAGGAATTTTTACACACTCACTTCAACAGTGATGGGTCTTCTGTTTTCATCCACAACAACCACCCTGCAACCTAATCTTCAAAGGTTTGACTTCCCTTCCCTTAGCATCAGTAAAAAAAAAACTTCATTAACATCGTCATTCACAGATCTGCTAAAACCAATGCTTGCATGCATGTAGAATTGGTTAAAATGAACAGTACCAGATCTGGGTTTTTTCACTATTCATGCAAATAAAAAAAAACAAATAGCTCACTAAATGCTGCTCTTCACCCTCATCTTAACAAGAAACATGATACATTAGAATGAAAATATCAAAGCATACCTTATCCTAGAGCTGAGCTGAGTAAAGGCTGGGCAAAGAAGACCAGCTGAGCATCAGATGCTTGCTCCCCCTCTTTTGTGCAAAAATCCTTGCAGCTTCATTTATATAGGGCCACCAAACAAATGAAGGGCAAATCCGGTATTATACATCCATTTCCTCTTAACTGCGTGATATAGGGAAACATCAACCCAAACCACCAGGCCAAACACCCCAGCCCACTTACAGCGAATAGGCCTGAATACCCAGCCCACTAACTCTTAGGCACACCCAAAACCAGTGGCAAAATTGGCCGGTCAAACAGACTGACCTTCTCGACGCCTCGACCATTTTCCGATTGCCCTGCCCTCACACTCAACCCCAAATCACCGACTGAATTTCATATGTGCCTCGCGTATTAGAACCGCTAAAATCATACCCACAGAGACCTCTTAATCAACCTCAACCGAATAAACATAAACACAGAATCACCTCTGGCTCTCGTCGGAACTCTACTCTGTCCATCCGACCCGATCCGACTGGTGAAAAGCCGTGTTCATCCTGTATCCACTGCCGCCCGGTGACTCTACGCAGCGCTCGTGCGACGCCTCAGGGCTCCACCTCCTCTTCCCGCTTCTCCGGCGTACCTCCCGCTGGTTCGATTCGATCCTAATCACAAATGAATCCCTAAATCCCAATATGTGAATCAAGATTGATGAGCCTAAATCACAGAATCATCTAATTTCGGGACCAAGTGATCGGGGGTTTAGCACCGCCTCTAAACCAATTAATCGTTACCAAATTAAAACTGTTCGATCACAAATTTACATAATATTTGCAATTGGAGCCTTTGGCTAAAGTCAAATTTGCTTGACTTTCTTCAAGCCCTACTTTAGCAATTCTGGACAGCAGGGACTCAATTCATTCCATTTAAAAATTAAAGGAGGGCAACTTTGTCTTTTACCCAATTCCACTAGATCTGCATAAGCATTTCAGCTCTCCACCTATCATGGCCCTTTTTATATGGTAGGAAAACTTTTTAACACTTAATGATTCAAAAGTTTAACTACTAATATTCTTAGAAGCTAAAAATAGTGAAGAGAATTTATTAGGCGCCTAAACAGCCAAAATATTAATAAAAATTTGTGATTATTATAATGTGGAACATAGATGGATTTGATTACATTTTAGTCTCGATTATAATCAGACTCAAATTAGGGAATTCGACTAAAATTAGGTAAAAGTGTTGTTGGTTGCGACTTCTATACATACATTCAATTTTATCTATTAATAAGTTCAAGATCAGATATGTCGCTCCAACATTTACTTTACTCATCGATTATTATACAAAAAATATTATAATAATTATATATTCAAATTCTTTCACGTAAACTTACATAATACTTTCAGTTTATGAAACTATTTATGAATGTCACTCCAACGTACTTTGTCTTAAATTTTGATCTTGGACTAGAGTTATTGTGGTTGAGAAGTTTGACCAGAAAATAAGATGTGTGGCAGAATGGGTTGCATGGAATAACTTGGTTAGTTGGAAAGCTCCATCCTAATTTTAAAATTTTGAATCGCAGTGTTTTTTTTATTCCTTTTAAAATCATGATTGGCAACTCAACAAATTTCCATCCATCTTCTCATTGATCCACCATTGGCTAAGAACTCAAGTACTAATTAGTGATTGTAAGGTATTCACCAAATTCATCAACTTCAAAAATCCACAAAAATTCAACAAGAACTGAATCAAAAATCAAAATTTTCTCATATTCAAAGTCGACCAGCTTTACCCAAGCCATACATGCATCCACAAAACACGAGGCCACGTGTATTCTGAGTTTTCGTGGGATTTGGATTTTGGGATCTTGACATCATATAAATTTTTAAATTTAGAGTGGATCTTGCAAAATTCAGATCTGGCAAGAACTTGTATGGTATAAAGATATGGTTTTGGGTTTTGCAATAATTTATTAATAAAATAATAGTATATGCAAAATATTTATATCCTTCTTTTTGAGATAGTTATTTTGAAACAGATGAACTCAAAGAATTGTAAAAAATATATCATAATATAATTTTTAAAAGTATAATTAAATTATTTTATATAAATATTAAAAATATGAAATTTTATTTTTTTACATTTTGGGTCAATGCAAGTTTACAACTTTTATTATAACTGGATGGGTTGAAAAATTATGAACTATGATTTATTTTTAAAAAATAGAGTGGAGTCGGTAATTTTTGATCCGACCCGTCACAAAATTAAATAATTATATATAATATTTCAAAATATAAATATTACTTCCGGGATAATTATAATAATATTTATAATGTTTCAATTTTATTTCAAAAGTAAATATAGAATATAAATAATATAATAATATTTATAATATAGAACAAAAAATGTGGCAAAACTTGGTTGGATTTTGGATTTTTCTCGTAAATCCAAAAACCAAATTCTGTCCAAAACATACAAGGTCTTGGATTTTGGAACATACAAATCCCAAAACCAAGATCCAAAACCTTCAAGATCTTAGAACATACAGAGCCGAAATTCATGAATCATGACCTATAATTTCAGCAATAATTAACAACGACTGCTAAACCAAATTATCGAAAGTAATTTGCCGATCGACGACGGTTTTAGCAGCCGGCCATCGGCGTGCAATCTATTTGATTCGAGTAATTTCGCAGCCCTTGGCGGAAATTATTATATTAATTATTTAAAAACTTATCTATTAGTAAGAGTTTGATGAACATAATTTTTTTTCAAATGCCCTATTTGCAGAGTCACATCCCCTATTTGCAAAGCTCAAATTTAACAAAAATACAAAATTGCCCTCAATAAATAATAATACATTTTCTTTAATTTTGACCCACTTGTTCTACTTAATTTCATTTGGGAGAAATGAAGTTTTGCCATTTTGAGGTGATCGGAGAGTGGAATTCCGGTGACTTTTCCCGGTGCCATTGCCGCCGTTAGACACAGTTTCGAGCCATGCCTCCACCACCATCCGTTTCCTCTCTGCAAGGGCTTCGCAACGGACTATAGGACGACTGCCGACGCTTACATCCCGACAGTGCTCGATCACCGCCCGATGCCGGAACTTCTCGAAGCATTCATGGCCTTCCCGCCGGCTTTTTGTCGGAAACAGCCGCCGGATTCCAGTTCTCCACGACGATAGCTACATTTTGCCATCCTCCTTGTACGCCAACGCGACAGCTGCCAAAAACCCAGGTGAAAGGCCGATGTTTTGATGCCAGATGAAATTAAGTGGAACAAGTGGGTCAAAATTAAAGAAAATGTACTATTATTTATTAAGGACAATTTTATATTTTTGTTGGATTTGAACTCTGCAAATAGGGATTGTGGTTTTGCAAATGGGTTTTTTTTTAAAATAAAAATGTGCAATTTAGTATATTATGGGAAACATTTCGTCGGACTTGGAACATTATTGGCAGAGGCAGTTTTTCGTGAGGTTGAAAATGGCCACATTTAGGATTTCTCTTTATCTAAATATCCACTAAAATAAAATAAAATTTCTGTAAGAAGTAAAATAGGACCCGTTTGTAGTTCTTGTAGCAAAACCTAGTTTGATTATCATAAAAACTGTAAATCTGAGCAGCCTGAAATTAGACTTGACAAAAAAGGTGGCTTTGGTAATTTCAAGTACTTTGGGTTTCCGAATATGTATGTATATTATTAGTTTGAGATCCAATAATGTACTAGTAGATTACAAAATCACGTGTTGATTGGAATAATTTATGTGTTTGTAATATTTGTTTGTTTTTCTAAATAAATTAGTGTTTTAAACCTTTCAAGGAATACTTTTTCTTATTTCCTTGAATTTATAATATAAATATATCTTTGTAATTAGTTCATACATTATTTCTGTTTGATTAATTTCGTGTATTTTTTTTATTTGAGTGTTTTTCTTGCTTAGTCAAACATCGTAATGAAATAATTTTGAATTTGGAATACTAACAAGCGTAATAAACATACAAAACATTCTAAATTAACTTCTTATGAGAAATCATTTGGCTCACACTATTTATCATATTAATTTATTTATGAACTTGATTTGATGTATAGTTAGAATTGAAATGATAACTAGTAATTCCAATTTGTTTGAATGTCGACTTGCTTTGAATTTTAGTATGTACCTTTAGTTGTGATGATTTTGATAAGGTTAATTAATTTTCTTTGAATAAACAAATGGTCTTCTTCTGAAATTCACAATATCGCAATTGGCAACTCAAGTACAACAAATCCATATGTCAAATTAATAATACTTGGGAGTACAATTATTCATCTGGACATCACCAGGGTGAACAAAATTTAAGGATAGAAAGAAGATAAATATAGAAATATTTAAATTAAAAGGATAAAGTAATTTAATGATGTTAAGATAATTTCTTAGCTTATGTTAATTATGGACATATATAAAATTCTCCATTATTTTTATAAACAAGTTCAATTTAATTTATTATTTATATATGTTGTATTGTAAATGTGTTTTGAAACTTAACAAGTATTTGTTCAGTAATGACTATGATTGGATTAAAGTCCTGTTCTTATATTCAAGGTCCGAAATGGCTACTATTATTAGGTCTCCAGTGACTGTAGAATACATCCCATTTCTCCCAACTGAGACGTGTATAAATATGGAGGTAATTCTACTTCAAATCCACAAATTATACCTTCATCCAATCATCACAAAACTCACAACATTCATCTTATAACAATTTCTTAAATTTTTCAATACATTTCCAGAATATCAATGGCTCCTGCATTAGCAGCTCCCTTGGCTGGCAATTCATTTGATGTGATTAATTTCGCAGTTCGGGAAGGCCATGGAGCAAAAGGTCTAGCAGACCTAGGGTTGCAGACTTTACCGAAACAGTACATCCAGCCTGCAGAAGAGCTGATCACCAGCAGCACCATAGTTTCCAGCGACACCATCCAGGTTATCGACATGAGCGATTTGACCAATCCTCAGGTGGCGAAATCGATCTGTGATGCAGCTGCAAACTGGGGTTTCTTCCAGATAATCAACCATGGAATCCCAAAGCAAGTTCTTGACGATGTCAAGGAGGCCACTCATAAGTTCTTCGCATTACCTGCGGAGATTAAAAACAAGAATTCGAAGGAAAATACACCCACCAACAACGTTAGATATGGAACCAGCTTCCTTCCCGAGCTTGAGAAACCTATGGAATGGAAAGATTCCCTTAGTCTTTTCTATGTCTCAGAGGAGGAAACTTCTACCCTTTGGCCATCGGTTTGCAGGTATAATTGGGTGTTTCCTATTGCTTTGGTTAAAATCATATTCTCGGAAACCTTATATAACTATAATACTTGCATTCCATCATCAAATAATAATTACTAATCCATTGCTGATTTCAGAAAAGAAGTTATAGACTACATGAAGCAGGCGGAGAACGTTGCTCGGAAACTGCTGGAAGCTTTGATGAAAGGACTAGGCATAGCCGAAATGGACGAAGCAAAAGAATCACTTCTGATGGGATCAAGAAGGATTATACTCAACTACTATCCCAAGTGCCCGCAGCCGGAGCTTACGGTTGGTGTTGGCCGGCATTCCGACGTTTCAACCCTTACGATGCTTCTCCAAGACGACGTCGGGGGACTGTACGTTAAGAAATCCGATACAGAGGACGAATGGATCCCGGTCACCCCGATCGATGGAGCCATTGTCGTCAACGTTGGCGATGCGCTTCAGATTTTGAGCAATGGGAAATACAAGAGCATCGAGCACCGTGTCACTGCTAATAGCAGTACCGGTCGAATTTCTGTGCCCGTTTTTGTGAACCCTAGACCTACCGACATCATCAAACCGTTGCCGGAAGTTGTTCAGAACGGGGAGAAGCCGATTTACAAAGAAGTTCTGTATTCAGATTATGTCAAGCACTTCTACAGGAAAGCTCATGATGGAAAGGATACCCTAGATCTTGTTCAGATCTAGATATGAACGAGACTTGGAAGCGGCAGGCCTGCTTTTTATATTTATATTTAATGTAATGGATAAATAAAACATTTATTGCAAAGTGTTGTGGAAAGCTCACATTTTCCACAACTCGTGTAGATGGGTTTAAAAATCCTATTGTATACTTTATAAACATTGTATGTTCTAAATATTTAAAAAATCAGCCACGTTTAATATGAAAATAAAAGAAAACATTCTGAACTTGTGGACATATGGTTGTGTTAATTATGCACTTATTAATAACTTCTTAATTGTATTTTGTTCTTTATTTAAGTGATCAGACCGTGACTTTGTTCTTTACTCTATAAATATCTTTTGTTACAGTTTAAGTATTATTTTGGGTTTACTTTATTAAAAAATCATTAATATAATGAAACTATATTAAATTTAACTAGTCTAGACAAGAGTAACTAAACTATATTAATCAAACGAATACTACTTGTATAGATACCACAATCATGAATATTAAGTTTCCCAACAACTCTCTATCATGTAACTAGGACTAGGGTTGTATATGAGTCGGGTCAACCCGGAAAAATGACCCAGCCCCGGACTAGAATTGGTGATCAGAATTCGGATTTTTTACATTTTGGGCCGGGTCCCGAATCACCACTTTTATCCATTTCAGATTTCGCGGCCGATCCGGGTCAAACCCGGACTTTTCCGGTTCAACCAGGTTTATTATTGTATCACATGCATGTATCAATGAACCGCACTGAGTGTGCATTAAATATTCGATTTCATTCAACACAAACGATGCATGAATATTGCATGTCTCTATATTCAGTGTGAATATATAAATATATATATATATATATATATATTCATTTATTGTGTGACCAAATCTAGACGTGAAAATGCACTTATTTAATGATATAAATTAATCTAGACGTGCATATTTCGTGCGTGTTAATAATCCAAATAAACAACAAATACAGCCTTGTAGATCATTATACCTTCGTTACCATGGGAGCAAGAGATTTATAGTTTAGTGATTCAATTAAGATTGGATGATAAATAAAGATTTCAAGCTTCGACTTCAACCTTAGCAGCAGAGATATCAAGGGAATAGGGCTATCACAAATTTCAATTCTTTCATGATTCCCATGGCGATGCACAGCTTCAGAGTCTTGAACAGGTAGTTCTTGTACATGTCATTGTTGGCCTTCATTTTTTTTTCTTCGCAGCCGTGAAGCCGCTGGCTTCCTGGTTAGGTTTGATTTTTCGACGACCTCTTTTTGGCCACCGCCTTCCTAGGTTGACTTCTGCTCCGGCTAGACCGATGATCTGGTGAACTGACGACCGTTAGATTTTTTAAGAAAACCATGAAGCTTGCCCGAAATTTGTCAGGCGTCTTCGTCGGATATATTCAACAATCTGCTCTATGATATAAAATAAAAAACAAATCAAATCTGCCCGAAATTTGCACGACATCGAGGTTTAAATTAAGTCGTGCGATTATTTATTTTAAAAAATTAAGTCGTGCGATCATTTATTCAAAAAAAAAAATAAGTCGTGCGTGCGATCATCATGGGGCTAGGGCTATTCCATTTTAACGTAAATACTTATGTACGCCCTAGATCAAGTAAATTATCTGATTTATAACTTTTAATATCCAGCATTTTAATCGGATAAACTTAATTATTATATGATTTAAGAAAATCTAGCACACTAGAATCGCACGATCCACACACAGATATATGAAATAATTATCAATAAATCTACTATTATTTTAAGTATAATTCTGTGTTGTACTTACCTATGACGAGGATTTTTAAATATAGTAAAAATTAAAGACACGGACCCACAATATTGTTTACACAGTTGGGTGATAAAACACCTAAATCTGCGAGACCTCACCCAATCTATAGAAACCATCCACTATCATAATCAATGTACAAAAGTTCCTTACTCCCATCTACAAATGATTAGCTCTAGTGAACTTGTGAGCACTCCTCACTTGTCGATTAACGTCAAGCTACTCACTTGACTAGGTCGAGCTTCTCGCCCAACTTTCTTGTGACTAAGTCTCCCGAGGCTATTAAGACTGCGGTTTCTAGACTTGTTGATGAGCAAGACGTCGTTGTTGTTGATTGCTGAATTGCAACTGCGGTTTAGGATTTTTGTTCATTAATCCGTGAGTATTGTCGCAACCCTTGTTTTCTTTTATAGCTCATGTTGTACCTTCAATCACGTACCTAATCTATTCTTTCTATAAGCTAAATATTACCATAACTAATTACAATCATAGAAAAGAAATAGACTAGATCTCTTTCTAATTTTTCAACAATGTGCCTAACTAATTGTTCGATAAATAATTTCACAGGCAATATTTAATCTTGCAATCTTTTATTGAACGAGTATTGATGACTTGTAATCTTCTATATGCGATCTCAATTACGGAAAATAAATCAGTTTTCCATAACAATGCAAATGGATCCATACAAAAATATTACGGATCCATAATTAACTTTCTTGAACATGTTTAAACATGCTATCCTTCGTAAAATAGCCAATTTCAAAGTACTGACAGCTTACAGGGTTACTGAACATATTTAAGACATACAAAGAAGTGATCATGGAAAAATATAATCAGACTCCGGGAACTTTAGTATGCATGCAACGACGTCGATGTGAAGCTATGGACGGCCGGCGGCCACAGACAATGAAAATGTTCTTCTACATTTTACTAAAAATGTCCAAAGTTTCGTGCCTAATTTTTCTTCTTCTTCATGCTGACAAGCATTTGTCTATTGTTGCTTGCTGACTTGCTTCTGTATACCAGCCTTATTTTCTCCGTCAAAACAATACAGAATTTCGACAAAAAATCTACATTTTGATCATTTTCAACAGGAAAGAGATCGGAAATGCAGATAACTGCATGTTATATACACATTCAGAGCATCAATATGTTACATCAGAGTTACCATTTAACAATCGATAACCATCATTTATATATATATATATATATATATATATTAAAATCTATGACTAGATTGAGAATAATATGTACAAAACTTTAAACACTAGATCAATAACATAATATTGGACCTGCAGAAGTAAAGTGGCATTTGCAATGTAATCGTATTAAATGTGCATTGTAAAATTTAGTTAAGAAGTAAGTGACAAATTAATAATGCAAAATTTTAAAGATAATAATGCACATTTTCTTTTTCATAATGTTTGGTGTTAACTTAATAATTAATCCTAATAATGCCCGGATGTTCTTGTTTATTTCATGTTTCTGAATATTTAATTTCCAACTCAGAGAACAGAGGAGTTTAATTAGGTAATTGATATTACATTGAGAAATGGCTCGCATTCAAAATAAAATCGTTACAATATTATTATTATTATAAAAAAAGAGTATAAATATCTGTCGAAATTCTGTATTTTTTCGACCAAGAAAAATGAGGAGTGTATAGGAAAGTCAGCAAGGAAAGATCTTTCTGTGTAGCCGCCTAATATCTTATTCAATTTGAAAAAGAAAATAAAATTTCTTTTAGTTAATATACTAGAAGACCATTTTTAATCTCTAAAAGTGTGACACAATCTATTTATGAGCGCTTTCTATCGTTTTCATTGAGTGCTGTTATATACAGGCGCATGTTTACTAATGTAGGTTCAAAATATAATATTTTGGGTGCACTAGCACAATTCAGGACTACATATCGTGTTTTTCAAACCTGCATTAGTAAACATGGACTTTTATGTATAATTACTGTTTTCATTTCGACAAAAATAGGCATGCATACATGCACATTTAGACATTTTTAAACATGCTCGAAGAACAATTTTATCTTCCTATAAATAGTATATTTACTGAGAAATGATTAATTTAGAAATGTATGAAAGAACATATCACGAGGTTAATTACACTCATAGAGGCAATCAAAATTGCCCACGTGAAACGTCATTGGTTTTCTTAAGATTAGTTTTTTATAAACCTAACTTTAAATTATGTGACTAATTATTTTGAAATAGATTGAATAACAACTCAAAGATAGACGCTAATAAAATCTCACCCCTTTCCATTTTTCTTAGTGGAGATTGAACCCATGATTTCATGGTGGTAACACTAGACTTCAATTGCCAGGCTAACATCCAATATCCAAAAAATATATAAATATATTTAGTTTAGCTCAGATAGTTGTAAAAAGTTTATTTAATAATATATGTGGTAAACATAAAATAAATTTCAATGAAAAATATAATCTACTGAGCTAAATTGAATTAAAATAAATTAAAATATATTTATTTGAACTGAATCGAACTAAAACAGTATACATTTACAAAAAAGTCCAAGAGAATGGACTATAGCCATTTTTGGTCAAGTTCTATTTTTTAACTTGGTTGTAGTATTTAGTTTCAAAATATAAGAATTTCAGAATTTACGTTCATATCAGATTTGTAGTCTTGTCCAGTTGAAATTAAATGATGTTGAACTGAAATGTATTATGATGTGGTGATAAGTGTCGTGCAGCACTGTTGGATCAAGTTGTACTAAGCTGATTAGTGCTTCACCTTAACGTGAGAAGTATGAAGTGCTTTTATAAAGTGCAACGCGTGATTTACCAATCGCTAGTTTAAAGTAAAACCAATACTTACAATAACTTCATGTATTGGTACTTATTACAAAGTAGAAAAGATAAACAAAGGAAAAATAAAAATCACATACAAACTCGTAATATAACGACCTCGACAACTTAGTATTCTGGTGCAAAATAATAACCGCATCTGAGATGTAGATCACCATGGTCTGTATTCTTGATTTCTATGATTAATTTGGATAGGCTTCAATGATAGAGTAAATAGTTGGAAGCTTGGTGATTTTGTAGCGAGGGAAACCTCCCTTCTCCAGAATAGCTTTCCACTGGACTTCAGTTCTCTGCATTCCTCTCGCTACGGCCATCATCAGCAGATCAATCGCCAGTCCAGTACTTCCAAACGCCTCGTCCACCTCCGGATCTAGGACCGAATCAGCTATGAAAATCTTTCCGTTTTCAGGAATTGCTTTCTTACAGTTTTGCAAGATCTTCACACAACTTTCATCGTCCCAATTATGCATCACCCACTGCATCAAATGCAAAGAGCTGTTATAAACATTAAGGCCCTGTTCTGGTGTAGCTTATAAGTAGAGCAGTTCAGTTCAGTGCAGCTAAGTTCATCAAATATATTGTTAGATCAAATTCAGGTAAATTTAGATATGCTAGTTATATTTATTTCACTTCAATTAATTTAGTTCAGTTTGATTCAAAGCAATAAAATTCAGATCAGTATGAAATAAGTTAAAAAAAACAGACCCTAAGAGTGGTATTATAAAGACAATAGTTTACCTTTAGAAAAACAGCATCGGAATCAGGGATAACATCAAACATATCACCACCGACATTGGTAACCCCGTCATGCTTCGCTGCAGTGGCAACAACATGAGGTAAATCAAAGTTGATCCCTTTGATCTGTGGATAGGTGTTAACAATCTTAGCTATCATGTATCCATCTCCACCACCGACATCCACGAGAGACTCCAAACCATTCCAAGCATCCTTATCAAACCCGAAAAGAATCGCATCCACGGTGATATTCCCACAGCCTATCATCGATTCGTTGAAGAGTTTATTGAACTCGGGGTTCTGCGCGGTTCTGTCGAACAGCTCGCAACCATTGGCCTTATGAAATGCGTGGCCGCCTTCTCTCACGCAGGCGCTCAGCTGGTCCCAGGTGCTGCGGACATAAACGTGGTTCAGTAGCAGCAGAAATGGCGCTAAGCTGAGCTCATGATCGTTCCCGGAGAGGAACTGGGAAGTGGAGCTGGAACCATAGAGGGTGTCGCCGCCGGGGCTTACAGAGGAAGAGAATATCTTCTTATGCGTCAGAAGACGCATGATTCGGAAGAGGTAAGGGATGTTTGGAGATGGGGCGTCGGCGATTTTGGAGGCGATTTCTGAGAGTGAGAGAGGGCGGTTTTCAGAGTGTAAAATGTCTGGGATTCCGAGATCCACTGCACATTTTAGTGCCATGAAATCTACATAGCTGAAGACGTTTTTCCACACCTCAGCTTGACCTAAAAAAAAGGTGTTAGCTTCTGTGGTATTCATTTTCTCTCAATCTCTTTTTGTAATGTATTAGCTGGGCTGTGGCTGGTTTATTATTTCTGGCAAATCGACGGCCAATTTATAGAGTTTAGATACGTAGTGTTAATGATCTTCTCTTCTCTAACTTTCATGGGGGCAACCAATATAATAGTATATTTATTAATTCTGCATGCATGCACGTTGTTGCAGCATAAGGACGAGAAATTATATGTAACGAAGATTGGTGTCTCTCTCTCTCAACCGATTTGATTTATTGGTTGTATTTTATTCTCGATCTAGTTTACGGTTGTGTATTTATAATTTTTACCAAGTTGGTAAATATAAATAATACTCTGAATCAGGTAGTGTTACATTTATAGTAGATTCTTATTTGATGCACGAAAAAATTAAATTCGCCAAGCAATTTTACTGATCTTAGCAAGAATAAGTTAATATCCGGAGGGCACTATTATATTTTTATTGCATTGAATGTCTAAATTTGTGACGGTGCAGACAGTATATTTTCTGTTAATAGGTAAATATATACACTCTTGTTAATTACAAACTAATTATATAAATTCAATGTCAATTTGTGATGGTACGGTATATTTCCGTTTCATAGGTAATTATGTTACTCTTATCATTAACTAATTAAATTTAATGTCAATTACATTATAGTTTCAGTGAAAAATAAAAATCACCAATCTAATTAACTCTGCTCTTCACATAGTTAAATATCTCAAGGCTTGTCTATCCCATAATTCATTATATATCCTGTCCAATGTCACCCCATTCAATCCATAGTTTGATAATATAATCGATTGATATACAATTATTCTGGTACACATTAAAACAAGGTTTGGAAAAGTGTTTGGATTGATTGTACATAAAGTTTGACTTGTAATATATATTCAGGTTGGATTTGTTGGAAAAATAGACACTTAATTCAAAGATGAAGAAGAGGCCAGACGACATGCAGCAGCAGCTCAATCAATCAGCATCATCATCATTCTCATTAGTTTATTTTTTAGGTTTTTGGTTAAAATAATACTTGCTTAGTACGTTTAATGTGTACTATAATATAAATTGCTTGTTTGTGTTTATTATGTTCTATTTTATTTTTGGGTTCATTTTCAAATTGTAGGGTTTCTATTGTTTTTATGGGAGAGCTAAATTTGTAATGATTTTACGTACATATTTAATTTCTACATTGCTTGATCGACATTTTATAAAATTTCACCACTTATCGATATTTTATTTTGTAATTTGTGACAAATAATCTTGTGAAACCGGTGAATTTAAAATAGAAAATTAGTGAATATTTACATAACCGGTGTGGTGACTGGAACCTACTCACATAGCCACGTTTAATATTTGTCGTTCAAATTGTTGCAGCTGAGTTCGACTGAATCTGTCTAAGCCGCATCTTTGTTTTGTGTTCAAAGTTGTCATTGTTTTGATGATTGGATGATTTTTAACCATTATTCCCTCTTATTTGAAATATGCGAATGCAATTCTGGAAAAAAGACGCAAATTAATACGCACATTCACAAATTCGTCAAACTGAATCGAATTCAATTTGTTTTTTGATACTCCTTCCTTGATACTATCCTTCTCTCACCTAACTTTTCCGATGAATATTTGGAAAATAAATAGAGTCCCCGATGTTAACACCAGTTACCAGCTACCGCCACTTGACCGATTACTATAAATGAACTCCCTTGCATTATATTCCAATGCATCCACGACCATCACCATTACCATTATTACTCAATACAAAAGATGGAGATGATCAGCACCACCGCCGCCGCCGTGTGTCTAGCAACTCTCCTCATGTTCATCTTCATCCTCCGCCGGCAAAGAAAGAGCCCCAACCTCCCGCCGGGACCAAAGCCATGGCCAATCATCGGAAACCTAAACCTAATGGGCCCACTCCCCCACCGAGATATCCACCGTCTCTCCACCCAATACGGCCCTCTCATGCACCTCCAGTTCGGGTCAATCCCTGTCGTTGTCGGGTCGTCTGTTGAGATGGCGGAGCTCATGCTAAAAACCATGGACGTCAACTTCGCAGACAGACCCAACAACGCTGCCGGAAAATACACAATGTACAACTACTCCGACATGGCCTGGTCTCCTTACGGCCCTTACTGGCGTCAGGCTCGAAAAATCTTCCTCACGGAGATACTCAGTGCCCATCGGGTGAAATCCTATGAATTCATTCGAGTCGAAGAAATGAAGTCATTTCTCCGGGAGACCTTCGAATCTTGTGGCAATCCAGTATTTTTGAATGCGCGTGTGGCCAATTTTGGCCTGAACGTGGTGAGCAGGATGGTTTTGGGGAAAATGTACGTTGTGAATTTTATTTTTTTTGTGATTTTCATTTATTTGTTACTGTTATTCTGAAATGAAATATATTTTGCATATATTATGTATATATATTGCAGATACACGGTCGAGTCAGAGGAGAAATCTATTGTGAGTCCTAACGAGTACAGGCAGATGGTGGATGACTGGTTCACGCTTAACGGCGTGCTGAATATAGGGGACTATATTCCGTGGTTGGGTTTTCTGGACTTACAAGGATACGTGAAGAAGATGAAGATTTTGAGTAAAAATACTGATAGGTTTCTTGAACATGTTCTTGATGAACATGAACAGAGAAGAAATACTGATCCTGAGAACAAGAGGACTAAGGACATGGTGGATGTGCTTTTGGATGTTGCAAATGATCCTACTTTGGAGGTCAAAGTTGATCGAAATGGCGTCAAAGCTTTCACTCTGGTTAGTAAATCTGTATTTTTTTAATTTTTGGTTTAAATTAATTTATACTCTTTTATTTAACCTCTAATCTATGTTACTCGGACACGGATTGTGGGTCGTATCTTATCCTAACATCCGATGGGGATACGGAATTTTTAAAGAAATATGGACAAAATAACACTAAACTGATATGTCAAATTTTGTGTCCTTGTCGTGTCTAACACAAATCCGACATGAAGACACGGCACTGAACTGTCATATATATATATATATATGAGTAAAGTAGCCTCTCATCAACTATATAAATGTCTCTTTTTTTCTTTTGTTTAGTTAAATCATCATAATATAATTTCATTATGTTTAATCAAACTTACTCCAACATTAACTTAGTAAGAACTAATTATTATACTTAACAAAGTCTCTTTATATTTGAAATATATTTATCATTCAATAATATGTTTACTCAATTAGCTTACATTTGTATAACGTTTGATAGTTGTAGTTTACTATAAAAAAATTCAACATTTGTACGACAGTGATATCATTTGATATCAGTTTAGTCAAAATTTGATATATCAGTTTAGTGTTATATATTTTGTGTATCACAATAAAATGTAACTTATGAAAATTATATATGAACCATCACAAAGAATCTTATAATCTTGTAAAATATTATGATAATTTATTGTTTTTTCTTTCTTTGGACTATCACACAGAATCTTATAAACGGAGGAACTGGCTCAGCAATAATAGTGGAATGGGCATTTGCTGAACTGGTGAAAAACCCCCAACTATTTGAAAAAGCTCACGATGAACTGGATCGGGTTATCGGACCTGATCGATGGGTCGAAGAAGAAGACATGCCCAATCTTCCATACATAACAGCCATAATGAAAGAAACAATGCGTCTTCATGCCGCACCCATGACAGCTGCCAGGATGTCAAGGGAAGACTGCACCATCAACGGCTACGATATCAAGAAAGGAACCACCATCTTTGTGAGTGCTTGGAGCATTCACAGAGATCCAAAAAACTGGGAAAATCCAGAAGAATTTTTGCCTGATAGATTTCTGGATAAAAATATTGATGTTTTTGGCAAAGATTTTGTGCTGTTGCCGTTCGGATCAGGGAGGAGAATGTGTCCAGGGTACAATCTGGGTCTCAAGATGCTCCATTCAAGTTTGGCAAATCTTTTGCATGGATTCAAGTGGAACTTGCCCAGTGATATTTGCTCAGAAGATTTGAATATGGATGAAGCTTTTGGGCTGTCTACACCAAAGAAGATTCCATTGGTTGTTGTTGCTGAACCTCGCCTCCCTCTTCATCTCTATGAGTCACTTTGAAGACTCTTATTTATTATTATTACAAATAAAATAAAACATCCATGTTCATCTGGATGCATGCTTATTGTTTTCCCAAAACCTATGTTCTTGTATGTTTTTTGCTCCCAAATTTATTACTCTAGGGTTTTGCTACTGTTTTATTGAGTAATAATATCCTCAGTGTTCCTTAAATGTCCCTAGTCCATTGTCGATCGCATCAATGCTTGTAACCTTATCATCGTTCTGATACATGTATTTGAATGTATTACGTATATTTTGCTAATTAAACTAACTGATGTATCAAATGTATCATGATATATTAAAATATTTATTAATTAGTTAGCAAAATAGTTAATAATGTATTAATGTGGAAAATATAATAATGACAAGAAAATTTAATTCGAACTTAAATATTGAACTATTATTTTGATCAAAATCGTCGTAGACGGGGTTTGAAGGGTGTCCTTCCCTTTATTAATACAAAACAGAGTTGCCATAAATGGCTTACAATCTCCACAAAGGAGTGAGCACAATCTTCCATGCGGGGAAGTTGTTTGATATAAGAGAAATATCAAATGAACTACTATATATCTGATGCCGGTAATAACATATCTAGGAATTATACTAGTCTAAAAGGGTAAAAAGATAATGGTTGCAACCATTAGTGCTTTTAAATAATATAGGTTTAACTGGCTAACTGCAATACTGGGGACATCCTGGCACTGTAATCCCTTCCCAATTCAGTCTCATTCCTCATTATATGGTTCTTCCTATGACCAGTAAGAGACAATCCCAAGGTTATTATCACTGAGCCAACACGTACTAGACTGTGAATCAAGTGATTCCAGACAGAGAGATAAGTTTCGCCCAAACAAAACTATCTCCACTGTTTCAATCTCTTCAGTCTACAAATCTGATATATACAGAGAGAAACGCCAAAGAGTAAGTTCTTACCGTACAGAAATATCTCGACTCGAATTTCTCCTATTTGTCCCAATAATCATATCGAAAGCCAACATAGTTTAACCAAACCAGGACCTATCAGTTAAACTATAATTTGGCAGACAACCTCCCCATCCAGTATTTGAACAAAAAGGCCCTTTCTAAGCACCAAATTGCCAAATCCCTGTATATTGAAATCTAATAAAATCTAATAAACATAAAATAAAATAAAGGACTATAAATCATGAAGCGGAGAACCAGAACAGACAACTGCTGCGGCCTGTGGCGGCCCATGGAGGCGCGTGGCTTCTAGATCCGGTGATTCACCATTCTTCTTCTTCTCATTTTTCAGGGTTCCGAGTCTAAAATACCTTCAAGTTGCTAATACGAGTGTGGCCTGCCCATATCGGAAAATTCTAGCAGGGTTGACTTTGATGCTCAAAATTGTTGGTGAAGCCACCGCGTTCTCCAAACCGATCTCCTCTGTAGCAACTCTCTGATGAAATAGATACGGTCCCATAACTTGTCGGAGTCGATCTTCAACTCCGGTGAAGAAACTGAGGGGGTGGTTGGGTTAGTCTAAAGATATGGGGTGGGGAGGAGAAACCAGCTCGGCGTTGCGGCCGGCAGCCTCTCCTCCCAGTAAGTGAATTTTAGATCTGAGAAAAGTAGAGAGAAAGGGGAGGGTTTTTAGAGAGAGTTGAAATATTATTAAAAACTACTTGTTATGATGGATCTCTTATTTTGAAACCAACACCATACATCAATTAGCTACAAGGCTTCGAGTATTTGTTTAATCACAAGTTAATCTCTTTTTATGTTTTTGACAACTAGCAATCCATATCCATATTTGATGGATAAATTTTCATGGATATGGACTGGATTTGAAATCCATTGCCATCACTCAAATCTGAAAGCGTAAGTGCCAATGCAATCAGTACATATCGTGCTAGACTGCATGAAACAATGAGAATATACAGAGATGCAAGACTAGATTTTAGCCTGATACGAAGGGTATTGGCAAAACCGTAGACCAAGCCTTGTTGTCCTTATGGGTTGATGAAATCCATATTGGGTCTACGGATATAATAAATTAGGTTTCCAATCTTACCAAGGTTTTTCCCTAACGGGTTTTTTAATCCGGTAAGATTTTCGTTTTCATAGTAGGAATAGGATTTGTTATTTGTTTCATAGTTGGAAAAGGGTTATTATTTTCAGATTCTAGGTAGGATTATGATCTAGGATTTGGCTATAAATATAGCCTTCATATTGTAATTTTAAGCAGAGTTTATTGATAAATATAAGGAGTTTCCTAAATAATTGACAGTTGTTCAATTTCTAGATTCAGTTGAATCGCCCGAGGACAGGTGTTCGCGGTATTTAGTTTCAGTTGTTAACTAGTTATCAACCCAGTTTGTGTGTTTCGGTTATCTCACATTGCTGGATCCATTCCAGATATCTTTCTTGGTTTACTTTTTCTCCAAACTTTGGGATATCCAGCTTAAAACTTTGTCTCACGAATTCTGACACAAACGCCATCTTTTTCTCCAACGAAGCCATACGTTCTTCCATATTTTTATCTCTATCCTCCATGACCGTTCACAAACTAGAATTTGTGAAAGCCTTGCTCTTGATACCACTTTGATGCGTATTCTACGCAAAAACACTTGATGTAATCGAAACAACGTAAACACACAAACTGGGTTGATAATTTAGCTTCAGTTGTTAGCTAGTTATCAACCCAGTTCGTGTGTTTACGTTGTTTCGGTTACATCAAGTGTTTTTGCGTAGAATACGCATCAAAGTGGTATCAAGAGCAAGGCTTTCACAAATTCTAGTTTGTGAACGGTCATGGAGGATAGAGATAAAAATATGGAAGAACGTATGGTTTCGTTGGAGAAAAAGATGGCGTTTGTGTCAGAATTCGTGAGACAAGGTTTTAAGCTGGATATCCCGAAGTTTGGAGAAAAAGTAAACCAAGAAAGATATCTGGAATGAATCCAGCAATGTGAGATAATTTTTTACTTTAAAAAGTATGATGATCGCACGAGGTGCGAGATGGCTATAAAACAACTTACAGCGCGTGCATCCTTGTATTATGAAATTTTGGAATTAAAGCGAAGGCTTCAGGGAAAATCAGAAATCAACTCGTGGATTAGGTTGAAGAAACATCTTAATCGACTATTCTTACCTTCTACCGATATGTTAAAACAAGAGTCTTTATCTGTGATTGAACTTGTGGCGAGTAACGAGCAATTTGAGGCAAAGAATGATGTTGATGGATGTGTTGATGCTAATGTTGAAGATGTCGTTGAGGATGGTGAAGAGGATAGTTCTACATCTCTTACCGAAGTCGGCAATGTTAATGATCATTCTACTCCTCTGACTGAAACCGAGAGTGTTGTGTACTCACCATCGCTATTTGCAAATGAAAAGGAGGTATGTCAAGAGATCGACCAGGGAGAAACTGTTTATCAAGGTTGTGAATGTGAAAAATCGAGAAGGGGAGAGAAATCTGGATGCCAAGGTGTTGAATTTGTTGGATAAGTTCATCGATGTATTTCCCAATGACTTGCCCCTGGGATTACCCCCTATTAGGGGAATCGAACATCAAATTGATCTGCTCCCTGGAGCACCATTGCCAAATAAGCCGGCATACCGATGTAACCCTGAGAAAACTAAGGAATTGCAGAAACAGATTGAGGAATTGATGCAACGTGGATATGTGAGGGAAAGCATGAGTCCTTGTGCAGTGCCTACGTTATTGGTTCCGAAAAAAGGATGGCACTTGGCGTATGTGTGCAGATAGCCGAGCAGTAAACAACATTATTGTGAAGTATAGATTTCCTATGCCGAGGTTAGATGACATGCTGGATGAACTACATGGTTCGAATGTATTTTCCAAAATTGATTTACGTAGTGGTTATCATCAAATTCGCATGCGAGAAGGAGATGAGTGGAAAACTGCATTCAAGACAAAGCAAGGGCTATATGAATGGACAGTGATGCCTTTCGGTCTGTCCAATGCTCTAAGTACTTTTCTTGAGAATGATGAACTTTGGAGTCATGTAAATTCTGATTTTGGAAAGACTGACGACTTTGCTACACATCACAACTTTAGTCATTTGATCGATATTCGAAAGGTTGTGAGTTCGACAAGGGGTCACTGAGAGGACGAATTCAAGGGAGAATCCATTCAAATTCGGGAAGGATGATACAAGATGGGATTGGAAGAAGCAAGTACATCGCATCTCAAATATATGGAAGCCACTCACCCATATTGATTGGAGATGAAGAATATCAAGAATTGAGGACAATTCTTTTCGAAGAAGAGGAGTATGATACGAAGGGTATTGGCAAAACCGTAGATCAAGTCTTGTTGTCCTTATGGGTTGAAGAAATCCATTTGGGTCTACGAATATAATAAATTAGGTTTCCAATCTTACCAAGGTTTTTCCCTAACGGATTTTTTAATCCGGTAAGATTTTCGTTTTCATAGTAGGAATAGGATTTGTTATTTGTTTCATAGTTGGAAAATGGTTATTATTTTCAGATTCTAGGTAGGATTATGATCTAGGATTTGGCTATAAATATAGCCTTCATATATATTGTAATTTTAAGCAGAGTTTATTGATAAATATAAGGAGTTTCCTAAATAATTGACAGTTGTTCAATTTCTAGATTCAGTTGAATCGCCCGAGTACAGGTGTTCGCGGTATTTAGCTTCAGTTGTTAGTTAGTTATCAACCCAGTTCGTGTATTTACGTTGTTTCGATTACATCAAGTGTTTTTGCATAGAATACGCATCATAGCCGATACTCTAGCAATGTAACATGTTTGTGGACACTATTCAAAGCGATGGAGCATGGATGCGGTAAAAATTGGTTTCCCACACCTCCATTTTTCCTGTCCATTGATACTAGACGATTTCCATTGCTATAAAATGAAAACTGAACCGTTAAAAGAGTTAAATATATTTAGTGAACACTCAAAAATATAATAATCTATTATATTAATAAATTTGTTATAATATATATTTTTACACTATGCTTTTCTTGAATTTTTTATAAACTAAATTAAATACAAATATTGACGAAGTTGAATTTGATAAGCAATCAAACAAAATACTCACTTCATTACACGAATATAGACTTGAAAATCAACACGATATTCTTTATATATATTATGCTTGCATAATTTGCACAAATGTACACTCAAACCCACTATTCTTAGAAATTAAACTAAAGAGGGAGATAATGACCTTTATTACAATCGCCTAGCTAGATGATAAATATAGTATGAATAAACGTCAACATACTATGATGCTGCTGAACTGAAAGGAAATATAAAACAACAACTTTGCAGATATGAAATGCCTGCAATTATTCCATATAATATAAATTTCAGAATATTTTTAAGATGCGCGATTGCCTAACCGGTGAATGAGGATTCAGTGGACAATTTTGGACTGCAGGACAAGATCAGTTGCTCTTGAAGCAGTTAAGCTGATGGTCTCAGTCATATCCAGATCATTCGGGCTTTGGCCATCTGGAAGTTCCCAATTGAAATGATAAAGTATCAGAGCCAATGGAAGGTAGACATTAGCCATACCAAAACTCACTGCAGGGCACATCCTTCTTCCAGCACCAAATGGTAGAAGTTCAAAGTGATTTCCGATAAAATCGACATCACTATTCTCAAATCTCTCTGGTTTGAAACTATCTGGATCTTCCCAACACTTGGGATCTCTTCCAATCGCCCAAACATTGATCAAGACTTTGGTTTTTATTGGAATGTTATAGCCGTTGATTTGAGTTTCTTGCCTGCTCTCCCTAGGAAGCAACAAAGGCCCCGGAGGGTGTAATCTGAAAGTTTCTTTTACGACTGATTTTAGGTATTTTAGATGTTGAATCTCACTTTCTTGAATTGTTGTTCTGTCTTTGCCGAACACCATTCGTATCTCATCTTGTACCTTGGCCATGATGTGTGGATTCCTAATCAACTCTGCCATCGCCCACTCAACTGTTGTAGATGAAGTCTCAGTTCCCCCAATAAACAAATCCTGCATACACAAAATAGGATAAATTATTTTATCAAAAGTATTTGCTAGATCCTATTTTATTACTGCAGTTCTTGAAGAATTATAGACCTTGTTCTATCTATTGTATCAATACATCAAATTCATATTAGAACAATTTAATTCAATACATACATACATACATACATATATATATATATATATATATTTATATATATATATATAATTAAGCTAAATTCAATTACACTAATTTTATCTTTAATTTGATATTTAATTTTTTTCATTTTAATTCATTCATAAAAAATTTAATTTCATAAATTTAGCAAAATTTGACCATAGTGTATAGTGATGCTATTTTTCGATATATAAAGTTTCATTTTAGTTCAAGAAAAACAAATCTCACAAGAACATGGTCTTAACTAAAGACTACAAAAAATAAATACTAATACTTTCTATGAACTTATTTTTTGTTAAATTGAACTTTGTATAACATAAAGTAAATAAACCTCATGCATTTGAAGATATAAATCAATATAATCAAAAATATTCTCAAGTTCATCAAGTCGTATATATACAGATCCATAAGTTTGCTCAAAGCAGATGCATAAATATTTTATTTGCATGATTTAGTTAAGGAATCAGAGAGAATATATACTTACAAGCAATACAGCTTTGACATTATCCTTTGTGAATGGCGTCTGAGGTTCACTGCTTTCTTTTACTCTTAGCAGAACATCAATAAGAGCTTCACCACGATCAACAGGTCCAGTAACCGAAGAGCGCCGATCGATTATGCTGTCCAGAAGTTGATCGAGACGACGTTGAACCTTCACCATCTTACTCTTGAAAGAAAAGAAGGGGTGGAGAAGTTTCAGGGATGGGAATAGATCGGAAATCTCGAAGGTGCTGGCTACGGAGAGCGCGTCATTGATCAACTGCAAGAATGCATTGTGGTCATCTTTGCTAACATCTCCAAGTGCAGCTCTCATCACCATCGAACTGTTGTATGACTTGATTTTATGACTCAGATTGACTGATTTTCCGATCAGATTATCATGTTTGATAGATTTGACAAGATTTAAACCCTCATCATGCCTGATCCACCCAAATGATTGGACTCTTCTAGCAGTGAGGAGCTCCATTGTGCAGATCTTGCGAACTCGTCTCCAGTAATCTCCATACGGAGCTGTGAGAACGTCAGTAGCATTGTACATAACGATCTTTCCGAACAAAACTTCTGCCCGATTCGCGAAAATCAGATCTTGAGTTTTCATGATCTCCTCGGCTAGTTCCCGTGATGAAACGACAACGTTAGGGATCTCTCCCATCTGTAAGTACATGAGAGAACCATATTTCCGGGCAAGCTTTCTGAGGCTGTGATGGGGAGGGCCACCAGCCATGAACAAATGATGGATATGACCAATAATGGGCAGCTTCCAAGGGGATGGTGGTAGGTTTTTTGGGGTTGATCTTTTAAGGATTAGTGCTGTGATCAAAAGGGCCAGAAAAACAGAGATGCTTATTATGGAAATCATGGTTGAAGTTGTTATTTTCAGACCTAGCAATTCCCTTACATTTATACTCACTGGGAAGGCATTGTATTCCAAAAGCATTTTGATTACTGCAACTACTTCATGCATGCACCTACTTTCTTTCTTTTTCATCATAATATTTCATTAATAATTTTTATTATACATGTGTATAGTTTCATTTACCTTAATTAGATTAAATAAAAATTTGATATTTATTTAATTAAAGTTTAATAATGAATACCTTCAAAAATTAGAGTAACGACAGTTTTTGGTGAGGCGGAGGGAGTATTCAATTCAAGCCAGCTGTGGGCATGTTGCTTTAATGCTTTGTGCACAAACGTGTCGATCGACATCAAGTTATACATAATTTTGAAAATTGAAACATAAAAATACACTGCAAAGTTTAATATATCAAAATTCAAAAATAAATTACTAAATATAAAAATTATGAAGTAAATATCATGCAGATGAATATCTCAAAACAACTAAGGAAAACTAGGTATTTAATGTTAAAAATTCAGTTATTAGTTTTCTTAATAATAGTAATATATATATTTATACAATATTATCAATACTACTAGAGTTTGGAGCCCAAAATTGCCTTGAGTTGAATATATAGCCGATTGTAATATTTGTTTATATAATCATTAATTATATGGTCAGACGTTGCTAGTACACGTTTAATCCGAGAAGGAGAAATAATTTCGGGAACAATAACAAACTTGTGTTCTCCTGAAATTGACCACAGTGATCATTTCCACATAAACTACCTGCATTTGTATAAAATATCCACTTCACAAAATTTTCAGTGAGCAGTCAAATATGTCCAAATTTTAGTCAACCTGAATCAACAGAGTACACAATAAACAACGTGTGTCGGCCTGTTGCATCAAATATCTACGCAGAATTCCGTTAGAATGGCAGTTTGTATGGATTCTGAGAACCTCAAGGCGACAAATTTATTAGCAGCCTTTAAATTAAACCTCGTGGGTCGGGTGGGCATCAAACGGTTCGTGTACTAATGATCGATTAAAGCTAAGAGTCGGATTAACGGAGATTTTAAGGCACCTAATCGAGGATGATTAGGGTTAGGGTTTACAATTTATCACCTAACCAACGTGATAAAATTTGTAGCAAAAGGAACAGGTTTTAGATTCACCCGACTGATATTATGAAAGAATGTGAATCCACCATCTTTGGTGTTCTCTATTACGTAAAATATATAGAGTTACAATTATACAATGAATATAGATTCGTCTAAATAAGGTATACAAATATTGTTAAGCGGAATATGAGAAAACAGTAAATAAATGTAAAAAGAAAAACAAGAACACAAAAATTTACGTGGTTCACCAATAATTGGCTACATCCACATGAAGGAGACGGATTGTATTAGATAGGTACCCAAATTACAAGAATGTTCCTATCGGCTAATACCCAGGAAACAGTACGAACTAGGTTGCGTCAAGTGAAAGAGTCTTATAGAGGCTCTTTCACTAAACCCTAGGTACTGGGCCCGAAAACACACTTTCGGCCAAAGTCACCAACACCTCTAAACCCTAGGTACTGGGCCCGAAAACACACTTTCGGCCAAAGTCACCAACACCTCAGTAAAGAGATATCGACCCCTGTGCTAACTCGCAGTAGTGGCTATTACGGCATTCAAGGCACATACCAACAAATATATACAAATCAATCACAATAATATCAAGATAGTTGTGATATTCTATCAAAAACTATCCATGTGCTTCTTCACCTTTAATGGCTGAACTGAAGGCAATAGAATTTGGCTCCCAGAGAGGACTAGATTTAAACACTATTTTTAGTTTTTCACTATAGAAACAGATAACTTGATGGAAGTAAGAGGAATTCTTTCCCACTGTTATTAATTGGGAGTGCTATATTGTTTGTCACGATTTGCTAAAGTGTGTTTCGTCTTGACGATCACTAAATTGCTCGCCGAAAAAAATCTTGTCACTATGGCATTTATCAAACAATATTCCGATGTATTTTCTACTAATCTTTTGTAAATGAATAGGTAGTTAGAATAGGCCACCTATTCTTTATTTTTGAAGGTTGTTTGCCTTGTATTCCAAGTTCCCTTGGAATTGGGGTTTTTTTGTGAACAAATTGGCTTTAATTGCCTTTATTTTCCCTATGGGAATGAAATGGGGATTCAATTCAAATTCCCCACCTAATAAGGTGGTTTAAAATATAAAAAAAAAAATTGAGAAAATATGGATAAGCGGCATACAACTTAGAAGTAGGGTGGAACTATTACTTAATCTCTAAAATGGAAGTGAATATTAAATAAAGTTCATTAAAATTTTTCTAATGTTAAATTGATTCTAATACGTTTTCTGAAGAAATTTGCAGTTCGCCGCTTCTCCGCTTAATTCTTGATAAACCTTAATTTTTGACTGGCCGCCTCCGTCAATACTACTTCGATGGAAAAATTCTTGTGCTCGAAGTGATCCCCGTGATAAGACTAATCCACCGCAATAAGAATCACATCGATCGGATTAGTCAATCAAGAGTTACAACCAAACTCTTGATTTTCCTCCACCGGACTTCCACCACTCCGATCTCCCTCCGTACATCCTTGATGAAGTTTATTTTGGGCTCTAAAAAGTCCTATTGACGAGGTGCTTCTAATGCACCAAAATCAAACAAATCCTATATGTGAATCAAAAGATACGGTCAAATCCTTGTTTTAAAAATTATCTTTACAAAACCCCCTCGGCTTTTGTTCAAATTTTAACGAAATTATGTATTTCAAACACCAATTAGTTCGAAATTCAACGCAGAGTGTTAATCTCTCTCAATCCATGGTAGAAACGGCGGAAAAATGATGGAAATCGAGGAAAAACATTCTAGAGCAAAGGCGGTATACGACGGATTTCTCCAGTGAGTTGGTGACGGAGATGGTTGTTATATAATGGTGGTGCTGCCTGGGAAGAACGTGTTGCAGTGATATTGAAGAAATGAGTACTGGAAAAGGTAATATATGTTTGGATAAATAAATATATAAAAGGGAAAGCTTTATAAATTTGCCATCATCAAGAAACATTAATGTGACATAAGATATATAAAGAGGATTGGGAAAGTTCAAACTTGAATATAAGCACTACAATTAGTTTTATAGTAGAACTGATCAGTGCCAATAGCTAACTAGTTTAACAAGAGCAGATAGAAACCATGTTGAATAAGAGTCACTGGCTGATGCTTGTCGACTTTCTAAATATTCAAGGTTGAAGCCAACATTGAACGCGTCCTTCTTCGTGTGATCTTTTAGAAGTTTTAGAATTTCATCAATCTTCAATGTTGCTGATTCAGTACTGTCTGAAAATAGCCTAACATTGTGCTGATGAAATCGGAGATCTTTCGACACTTTGTCATAAATTAATTCTTCGGGATAATGCCAGAATTTCACCAATTTAGGCCTGCAAATCTTGAAGATGCCATCCAAGATTACTTCAGCTGCATGTAAAGAGAACTTTGGACAACATGTTCTTATCCAGAACTTTTGAATCCCTCCAATGATTCTAGGGAATGAGACAGAATCTTCAATCATTCCATCCTCATCCAGGGACAACTGTTTTGCGAATAGAACATCAACTTCAATTAAAGAACCATTAAGTGCGGCAAGTAGTTTATTCAATGCCAGAAACCATGATGCCTCTATACTGTTCTTCCACAGGTTGATATCAGACTTCCATCCTTTTGAGTTACCTACAAATGATAGCTTTGGAATATTTGCTTTGCTGCTCAATTATACTTTGGAATGAGTTCAGGTGGATATTTTGTTTATGGTACCTTTCCAGAGTGGAGACCATATAATGGAGTTCTGCCCGATATCTTGTTTTACTTATAAATTCACTGAAATATAATTCTTCACGATTCTGTATTATATTAAACAACTGCTTTGACACGAGACTTAACTGAACTGCTTCTTTGTTTAGTGGAAACTAATATGAAATTAATAATTTCTTCGGGCAAATCATATAGGCGGGTTGCCATGCCTTCAAAAGTTGATACAATAGATACCCGTTTTAATTAGCGTTCCACATGCTAATTAAGATCCAATTTATAATGAATGAGTTTGATTGTTTTTATAGGGGATTTATTACCAATTAAAATTAGCTAGGACTGGATGAAGACAAACCAATTACACTTAGGAGACATATGGGAAACTATATTTAAATTTGAAAAGGATTCAAATTCCTGGATGTTTAACAATGAAATTCTCAAAAATAGAAGTAAATATAGTAATAAATGTATAAATTAATATATAACCTTAAATTAATACTTCGTCCAGTTTTTTAAAATTGTTGAAGAAAATAATTTGCCCAGTTTTAACTTGGGATCAATACAAAGTTTTCTTAGTATACTTTTATGAAAACTGAAAGATTTTAAGTCAATTCAAAATATGGGTAATAATACATATCGGAAGCGTAAATTATTTGCGTATTAATTTCTAAGTTTCCAAAAATATATAGCCACAATATTCTTTGGTAGTATTTTGATGACTTGAAATTTTATGATCGCAATTGGCAACTCAAGTTCTATGATACATCCAAAAATAAGCAGACATCAAAATCATAAAATTAGTATTTCCAAAATATATATAAACTATATCCAATTATATATGTGGATATAATTTTTGAAAAAAAGTCATCAACCGTGGTCTCGTTTCGAGACGATTATGTACAAGACTTTGCTTTCCCTACCAAACCCTAGGTGAATGCAACTTTAGATTTAAAGGTCAAGTAAAAAATGTTTTTGGTTATAAAAAAAGTAGTAATTAATTAAAATACAATCGATTGTAAAAAATATAATTAATGGTTGAGTAATCATTTAATCAATGTTTAATTTTAAAACAAATTACATTTTAAAGTACACAATCCTGTTATTAAAAATTTTATAAAAACATTCATTCCATTTCCATTTATAGAAATACAAATTATTACGTCATTACTTACAGCTTCTCCCTGGAAAATAATAGCCATGGAATTCTCAATTTTAATATTTGTTTAATAGTGGTTCTGATATTCTTGGTCTGCTATTGACTACGAACACAAGTGTGCAAATTCAGTGATTGTAGAGAACATCCCATGCATTGCCTTCAACTGAGACGTGTATAAATATGGACGTAATTCCACTTCAAATCCACAAATTATACCTTTATCCAATTATCACAAAACTCACAACAATTTCTTAAATTTTTCAATACCTTTCCAGAATATCAATGGCTCCTGCATTAGCAGCTCCCTTGGCTAGCAATTCATTTGATGTGATTAATTTTGCAGTTCGCGAAGGCCATGGAGCAAAAGGTCTAGCAGACCTAGGGTTGCAGACTTTACCTAAACAGTACATCCAGCCTGCAGAAGAGCTAATCACCAGCAGCACCATAGTTTCCAGCGACACCATCCAGGTTATCGACATGAGCGATTTGACCGATCCTCAGGTGGCGAAATCGATCTGTGATGCAGCTGAAAACTGGGGTTTCTTCCAGATAATCAACCACGGAATCCCAAAACAAGTTCTTGATGATGTCAAGGAGGCCACTCACAAGTTCTTCGCATTGCCAGCGGAGATCAAAAACAAGAATTCCAAGGAGAATACACCAACAAACAACATTAGATATGGAACCAGCTTCCTCCCTGAGCTTGAGAAACCGATGGAATGGAAAGATTCCCTTAGTCTGTTCTATGTTTCAGAGGAGGAAACTTCTGCTCTTTGGCCGTCAGTTTGCAGGTATAATTAGGTTCTACTTATATATTATGAATTTTAATTAATACTTGTCCAAATCTTAAATTTCATATAAAGCCTTGTATAATACGTAGTGTTTTGGCATTAATCATGCATTTGTCATGAATAAATGCATTTTAAACTATATTTTTTAGCCAATTTTAATTTACTGGATGTTTTATTTCAGCAAAGAAGTTATAGGCTACATGAAGGAGGCTGAGATCGTTGCTCGGAAACTGCTGGAAGCTTTGATGAAAGGACTAGGCATAGCCGAAATGGACGAAGCAAAAGAATCACTTCTGATGGGCTCGAGAAGAATTATACTAAACTACTATCCCAAGTGCCCGCAGCCGGAGCTGACAGTTGGTGTTGGCCGGCACTCCGACGTGTCCACCCTAACCATGCTTCTCCAAGATGACGTCGGTGGACTTTACGTTAAGAAATCTGACACAGAAGACGAATGGATTCCGGTAACTCCGATCGATGGAGCCATTGTTGTAAACGTTGGCGATGCGCTTCAGATTTTGAGCAATGGGAAATACAAGAGCATCGAGCACCGGGTCACTGCTAATAGCAGTACCGGTCGAATTTCTGTGCCCGTTTTTGTGAACCCTAGACCAACTGACATTATCGGACCGTTGCCGGAAGTTGTTCAGAACGGGGAGAAGCCGATTTACAAAGAAGTTCTGTATTCAGATTATGTCAAGCATTTCTACAGGAAAGCTCATGATGGAAAGGATACCCTAGATCTTGTTCAGATCTAGATATGAGGAGTTCGGCAGACCTGCTTTCTTATATATATCTAATGTAATGGAGAAATAAAACATTTGTTGCAAATTCTTGTGGAATGTTCACATTTTCCACAAACCTATAGCTAGTTTATAGATATAAACATTGTATCTATAAATTATGTATAAAAAAATAAGCCACATGTTTGATATGAAAATGAATAAAAAATTTCTGTTCTCTTGTGGACATATTGTCGTTATCCATGTATTAATAGATTTCATAATTGTATTTTGTTCTTTATTTAAGTGACGGTGGCTTTTTATACATGCTTCATGATTTGTTTTTTTGGTGTCCAGTTTAAATAATGTTTAGGGGAAATTCTGAAAAGACTAATGAAACAAGAACATAACTAACTTCATAAATATGTGAAATATATGTAAAATAAAATATTTTCTACCATAAATTTATGATACAACGATCTCCGGTGCTTGGAAATTTCAAGTCCACGTTAGATAAGATCACTTTGAGAGAGAGTGATAGGTGCAGATCCAATTTAGTTGTATGTAAAAAAAAGGTTTACTATATGCAGGTCCAGTATACTTCTACAGGTCTAATGGAAGTAGGAAAATACCATAATTACCATTCATTCGATTATTAGTTTTTACAAATATATTTCTAAAACTTCCTAACCTTGAATGCATAAATCCGTCTATGTAATGATTGAATACGTGTCCAAATCATAAATTACTATTCGTGAATTATAATACATATTTAAGAGGGACATTATTGTCATTTCAAGTTTAATTTGAACCTACAGAAATAAACTGCACTTGCATATAGAACCACCATTATAAAAGACAACATTATACTTTATTATTTCAATTAAGCGGATCCGCATTAGTAAAATTAGGGACATTTCAAGTTAAAATCAGAAATGCACAAGTAAATTAGATATGCACCTAGTTTTGCTGATTTTCGGCCAATGATAGGTGCAGATCCAATTTCTACTGCAGAGTCGAAATTTTGTAAGGGCTTTCTTCAATATTTTCTTCGCAACTCAAGAAAGCAGAAGCTTATGCTGGACATGGATTGATGAATTGTGGCTATAGATCCAAACGTGATTTTTGTAATCTTGAATCTTTATTTCTTCTTTCATTTTCTGCTATATATGAATCTACTCCCTCCATTAATTTCCTTCAGATTCACACACGATCTTTGACCATCAATTTCATCTGCTACATGAGTATTAATAATATTACTGTGTGAATAACAATTTTAGATCTTTTGAATCATGCATTTTCTCTCACATAAAAAAAATATTATCTTCTATTAATCTCCCAAAACCCTATATTGGTGCCATGGCCAGCACCCTTTATGGCTTCTTATCAACATCCCAGTTGCTTGCAGGCCTGGCCCAACTTTTAATCACTAATTAGAAATTAAAGCAAACAAGTATTGCTCTTTCCATCAAAACTCATTTAACCTACGCGCAGTAGCAAATCTAGAAATTTATATTAGGGTAAATGATAGGGTAAAGTAATGGTGATACTATACTGATATTAGGCTTGTCTAACGAATTTGAGTGCAGACGCCTGTGCATAAATCCGTCACTAATAATTAAAGTCCTTTTAATTGAGTTTGTTTCAGGTCCAATTTTTGCTTGATCGTTGGGAATAGTAATAAACCTTACAGAACGTATGCAATTCAATATTTTACTTATTGTAGTATCAAATAGAATTGAAAAACACAATGTCATCTTTATATATTGCAAATATATTCCTAAATATTATAATTAAAATTATTTTTATAAACTTTCACCGGATTGACTGCATGCATAACTAAGTGGGCTACCCCACATGACCAAAGGCATCTTGCTAAGAGTTTAGACTGGAGAGAGTTCAGGGTTCGAATCCCCCAACAAGCCCCCAGTGACTTTTCCCAGTCTCCAATAGCGTGTTTAACTCAAAGCAGTTCGGAGTTACCGGAGTTATATCAACTGGCGCATGAAGAGCGAAGCGACGAAGTAAATAGGTTAGATTAGGTTCAGTTAGGATCCATGTATGTACTCGATTAACCCGTTGTAATGTACTAAAAAAATTGACTGCATGGCTAGCAACACCCCCAATAAACTGAGCTTAATTATTAGCAGACGTGGTACATGAATTTTGAATGATATTCTGAAAATAATGACCCAAATAATTGAAGATCAAGACTAAGGAACATTCGCAAATTCGTGAAGCTGATACAAGCCACACAATCGTTCAAATTTGATGTTTTGTTTTGATATTCCATGATGTTGCCTTTCTTTCCTCTTCTCACCTAACCTTCTAACATAAATTCAAGCATGCACAGTTGGACTAAAAACTGATGTCCGGATGATCAATTAATCAAAGTCTTCAAAAATTTATTGTGTTATATGACATTATGCATTTTCTCATTTATAGTACAAATTAGTGAGTGAGACTGTTCTATATACCATAAATTTGTAATAGAACAAATCATTTTCATATACTTATGCAGGGGCGGAACCACTTGGAGGCGTGGGTACCTCTTGACCTATCATAAATTTTGAAACACGGTCTATATTATTGTTTTCCGGTAAAAAATTGAGTCTTTCCGACCTCCGACAAGCCTTTCTGACTCATCCACAGTCAAGTCACTGAGCGTACCCTAAAATAATTTCCTGATTCCGTCACTGTACTTATATATTACAATATTTATGTGTTTGTAATATTTGTTGGTCTTTATAACTCAATTAGGCGAAACATCATTTTTGCACTATTATCTGGAAATTAAATTAATTATGCAGGTTTAAAATGATGGGCATAAAAAAACCAAACAAATAATGGCCATAGTCGGCTATCATCGCCTCTCTTCTAATTATGGTCATTTTGTCAAATAAGTCAGCCTAGTCATTGTATGGGTTTTAGTTTTGTTAACCAGAGAGGCGTCTTTGGCATGTGCTATATATGCCATCGCACCGACTTTCAAATTTGAGAGGCTCAAATTATTTATATTTTTTATGTTTTATTATGGTCAAGCCATAATCGAAATATATATATATAAATTTAAAATATTTAAGAAATAAGTTAAAATGGACAAGAATTGAGTTATCTAAAAACAATTTATATTACGTATTTTGTCATGTCTAGGTATTATCAAATATTTACATAAATTTCAAAATAATTAGAAAAAAGGGTAAAATGTATAGATAACTCCGAATTCTTGATTAAGTGCAAATATAACTCTCAATTCTTAGAATGTGTTATTATAACCCTGAATAAGATTTGAGTTGAAAAAGTTATAACCTTGTAATGGTTGACTTGCGTTTACTATAATTTATGACTATTTAATCTCTTGAAATGACAAAACTACCCTCAATATTAGGCTGCTATCTAATATATAGCAAGAACCGGGAACCAGGGGAAATGCAGAAAAACTAGATCTTTGCATCTCAGAGCCAAGAAAAGATTCAGCCAAATTGCAGAGAGGAGCAAATAATTATCACATATTTGTTAAACCCGATTAACCAAAAAAATAATTTAGCCCTTTAAATCCATAAGGGATGTATCATCTTTTTATATTTTAATGGGTTCTTCGGCTATAAATTTTAATAAAATTATAATCAGAATTACAATTGTAGTTTTTGACAACAGGAGGTTATATTTGCACATAATTTAAAACTGAGAGTTATATAAGCATTTTTCTATAGAAAAAAAAATAAATCTTAAAAAGAATTGACAAATTGCAATTTTTATTTTACACTAGATCTTGAAAATTACAGGAACGACGCAGCTTAAGAGATCTGGTGTATCACGCAGAATATTGTGTAGTTCTTAAAACCTACTATAAATGGAGTAAATCTCTAACTTTATACACTTGTCTTGTTGAAACATCCCGTCGATTAATTTTGATCTAAATTTTGTTTTTATGCAAAGTTTCAAATCAAATAAACAAGTACACGACTTTTCTTTCAAAGAAAAAAAAGCCATTCAGCTATATATAGTTGCTTATTTAGATGAAATTGGGAAACATAACCATAATTGTTAGTTTCCCATCTGAAATTTGTTTCTGTGTAGATTTCAAACCTCTTCTGAAAATTTTCGAAGGAAATATAAAGTAGCAATGCAGTCACTACACAGTACTGGCTGCTTGACGAAGTCATTCTCTCTGCCGTCAACTCCTCAGATACGCTCTACCTTTTCAGGTAATCACTTATGAATTTGTCGATAACGATAGTCCAATATTTTACTCAGTTATAATCCATATCTTAGCGTAATTTCTTCAATTATAAAAATTCACATAAATTTTGCACTATGACAATATATCTTATCTAATATATCAAATGTTATGTGGAAGAAAATTTGCATGTTATAAGAACATATAATCTTTGTCTACAAAAATACACATTAGATATAGGACTGTGAATAACAACACCCAAAAAAGATACGGACTATGTAATTAATAAGCATGTAGTTTCTCCATGGACTATCTGCTACTGATCATGATGTGTTTGCACTGCAGGAGCTCCGTTTCTAAGATGCAAGATATTTAACAATGAGGAGAAAAGACTAGCAAAGCCTGTGCTTCCCCAGCGGCCTCTTCTGACTCGCCGGAATGTTAATCTCAGTGCTCATTCTCAGGAGGGGAGTGAGAATTATTTGGCGATTGAGGAGCCTAAATTCCAACCATCTGAAATCCATTTGAATACTTTTCAACAGAAATTAGATGCTTTCGGTCGATTCATATGGGCTGAGATAGTCATCAACAAAGTAAGGCTCAAATCTATCAGATTCCAGATTTTCTGATTGATTTTGAATCTATTCTAACCAAAGATCATGTTGTTCTTTTTATGTGAGCAGATGTGGTGCATAGCTTCCATGTCTCTACTTGCTGCGAAGAACCTGTCAGATATCTCTCCTTCGTTTGTTGCTGTGATGATTCAGGCGAGTCTTGCTGTAGGGCTGATCAACATTTACATATCTGGTTTTAATCAGATAACAGATGTTGAAATTGACAGGGTAAGTTTAACCACTGTAAATATTTTTGTTCTATCTGCATGTCATAAGGTTAAAGTGAAGATGAGGTTAATTTTATTGTGGATGTTATTTGCAGGTTAATAAACCTCACCGGCCTTTGGTAACAGGAGAATACTCAATGACAACTGGTGTCATAATTTCTTCAGCTTCAGTCATATTCGTAAGTGACTAGCAATTTTGATCATTTAAAAGCATAATTTAGTGGTTGATTCTGAACTGTAATTAAGTAGAGTCAAAATTAAGTGATTTCAATTGTTATGACACATTTTTTATTAAATAGTTATATTAAGATGTAATATATATAACTAAAAATTGCATCAATTTGTGTTTGAATTGGTCAACGACGTATATTTTGGATTAGAATTTGATAACAATATACTAGTTGACAGTAACTACAAAGAAATATTATGTTGAAAGACTAATCTCACATGGTCCAAATGTATAAAATCTCAGCCTATCATTATCTTTATTAATTATTCTTCAATCCTCCACAAAACTAAAATTAAATTTTCTTTCTTTAATAATATTTTAAATTCAATTTTCATAAAGATAAATCAAAAAACATATTGATATGCCGAAATAGACTACACATATTACTAATAATTCATTTCGATTTGACTGTGATATTATTGGCTTACAGTGTTTTCTTCTGGGATGGCTTGCTGGTTCTGGGCCATTGCTTTGGTCTCTTTTCGTCGCTTTTGCAGTTGGGACAATTTATTCTATAGACGTAAGTCTTTTTAACACTTTTTAATATATTTTATGGATTTGTTCCGTTAACTCACTTATCGTTAATATATTTTATTTAATATATTCACTTATTTTATAGAGTGCATGTTTAAATTCTGATTATTAGATGCAATCACGTTAATTATTTCATTTACCGATTTCGTGAATTGAGAGTAGCATCTGATGATTAGAATCTTGAATTATGTTGCTCTAATATGGAGTTTCTGAGTCGGATATGTGTCAGTCATACTTGTTTAGTGCTATTTTATCCATATTACATTAAAAATTTCATGTTTCTGAGTCGGATATCAGGATAAGACCCGACACGCAATCGTGAGCAACATAGATCTTGAGCATAGACCATGAGCGTTAGATTATCGTATTTTATGAGTGATTTTTGTTAATTTGTACAAATGCAGTTACCATATTTGAGATGGAAGAGAATCCCTCTAGCTGCCGCGTTCTCTATGTTTATCTTGCAAGCTATGTGGCCGCCTGCAATATATCTACACATGCAGGTCTAACTTGCTAACACTTTCTATTACATAATAATATATTAATTTATCTATTTTATGTCTTTCTGATAAAAGTGCATATTTTCCTTCACTTATATATGCAGACTGTTGTGCTTGGACAACCAGCAGTCCTCTCAAAAGCTGTAATTGCTATTACAACGTTTCTATCCATCTTTGCAATTGCACAGACACTGTTTAAGGTACTTCTCGATTTCGTTGCGATTATTTCATGAAAAGAAGTGAAAAATACTGAACCGAACTGAATTATTGCAGGATATACCTGACATTGAAGGAGACAGACTTGATGGTAACCTAACTTTTCCGGTCCGTTTTGGTGCAGAAAAGGTGATGATCACTTAAGTCTTGTAAAGTTTTAACAGTTTTTGTTCATAAGCTTTAACACTATGTGTTCATTTTCACAGGTTTTTTGGACTTGCATCGGAATTATTGAATCCGCATATGTTGCTGTTCTTTCAGCTGGCTTGACTAATCCCAACAGCTGGACCAAATACTTATTTGTGAGAATTCCTTTCTAACATTTTATAGACTTCTGCTAGGTTTTGAATGAGCTAAAATTATGCTTCATGAATTAGGTCTCACACTTACTGATGCATTTATATTTACAGCTTGCAAGTCACGTGCTTGTAATGGCCACAGTTTGGATTAAAGCCAAGGCTTTAGACCTCAAAAACCAGAAGGCATTAGGATCATTTTATGAGTTCATGTGGAAGGTATAATCTTTTGGCATATGCAAGTTTAAATTCATTAATTTTTCTTGAATTTCTTAATGTCTAGACTGATAAATCCACATGAAATTGATTATCTGCATGTTTTTCCTTATTCTTACAGCTCGTTGCTGTTGAGTTTTTGCTCATACATCTTTTGAGGTAGATTGAAGATGGATCTATGGGAGAAATGATTGGTTTTGAGATCTCTCACAAAGTTTTTGCTTCGTCGTTTTAGTTATCACTCAATCAAGACCATATTTTGTTGTAGCGCGACAAAAGCGCGCGATTGCTCTTTATTTAGTCTGAAAAATGACTTTTGTAAACTTGATCGCGATATTTGATCGCAACAAGATTTATTGCTCTCTACTTAATTTCTAGTAATAATTTGAGCCAACATTGTCAAATTAATAAGATGCTGTCTAAATATAATTAAAATCATTAATTCTGTTATAAGTTTAGATCTTAATGTATTCAAATGTTGCAGTTGTATGTAGTACATCAGCTACTTGAAAACATAGTACTTGAGATCATCAGTGAAACAAGAAATATTGAATGGCTTACAATACTGTCTATAGAAATTCATATTATTGTAACTTTATAAAAGGAGAATAATCATGTTTCAGCTTGAATGTCGACATTTTATAACCTCGAGCGCTTCTTTCTGCTGTTAACAAATCTGAAGAAGCTAGATTGCAGAGAGTATAGAGCAGGAAAAGCTGGTATTTGTGCCATGGATGTCTTTATCTATCTCATAAGATGTATGATGAAGTACTCAGCAAAAAAGAGCTGTAAGAATTACAAAATATAGTTTATAAGTGTGCCTTAGTTATGAATAAGGTTATAGGAGCTAGAAAGGGAACTTAATTACCTTCCACAACAGCCTAAAAAAGGTTTCTACTGCTGTGTTGCTTCCCAAGTCCACAGATCTTGCATTATTCCAAAGTATCAAAGTGAAAATTACTTGACTGGCAACCTATATATGAACAGTAAGTATCAACAATCTTTAACCAAAAATCAGATTATAAAAAAAATGATTTTTCTTTTTCCCAGATCAGTTAATTAAGGTAAAGTTGAGGAAAAGAGACTCACTAGTGTGCAATTTCTCCAGTTATGGGGTTGCATCAGAGCAACAGAAATAGAACCAAGATAAACTATTTGAACAAGTCCAATGCAAATCCAAAAGACCTGCAAAAAGTTAACAAATTAACTAGAAATTTATACCAAATTAACCCTGATCATGCAATATATAGCCTCAAAAACTACTTACTTTCTTTGAACCCAGCTTGACTGCTAGTGTATTGATACCATCAAGTCTGTCTCCATCAACATCCGGAATATCCTGCGAAAATCTCACATACATTAATGCTTCATCTCTGATACCAGCTAATCTATTGCAAAAGAATATTTTCCGCGGTCTCTAATACACGTGCTTGACTGTTAATATCACAGTTACCTTAAAATTTGATATAACAACTGAGAAAATGGACATTAATCCCGTTCCGACAATCATAGCCTTTGGAAAGAGTGCTGGTCTTCCAAACACAAAAGTCTGCAACAAAACTCAAATAATGGCCAAAAGAATGAGACAATAAACACTAGTTTATACTAACAACATAAAGGACTTTCTATTGAGACCTTTGCATCCCAAAACACTATCAAAAACTATATATAAGTGTAGGCCTACTTGTAAGTGCAGATAAAATGCTATCGGCGAAGGGAAAACTTGCATAGCTAAGATACATAGTGTTGCAGTTAAAGGAAATCTCTTCCACCTCAAAAATGGGACCTGCATTGGCATTGGTAGTAATGAAACAAAACCAGTTAAATTAAAAGGCATACATAATTCATTGGTATCATATAACCTTACCATATCCAAAAAATACACAGAAACCCTATAAATGTTTGATTGTAGAACAACTCACATTGATGGAATATGCTGTGCCAAGTACAAAATGGGCGAATATAGCACACAATAGCGGTCGCGAACCAACAATCCATACAATCCAAAAACTCTGCAGAGAGAAATTAATTATGCAACTATTTTATAGTGGCCTTTGTATCAGCTATCATCTCAATATTCTTTAAGGAATAGATATATAAAAGGTTAAAACTACCATGATTGCAGATGATGCAATAATTATCTTAACAGTGTTTGCTGAAAATTCTCCTGATACCAATGGCCGGTGAGGCTTATTAACCTGCAAAAACAGCATCTCATATAAAATGGAGGATAAAAAATAAAATGAGGGAAATGATGAATGGTATAATGCTGTACCTTGTCAATATTCATGTCTGTCAGCTCATTCAACCCACACACATAAACATGCATGAATACAGCTGCCACAATGGCCTAAAATCAAGAACTTCATATCAGAACTAAATTGAATCTACTGAAAATTTCATATTAGCTATATTAAAATTTCAACAATTATATTAAGATCCTCATACTGTCTGTTTTTTTCAGGTTGATCTTAATTAAAACATTTTGAAACATTCGAAATTACGACCTAATTTACCTGAGACAGGCCTATGAAAAAGAGAGGAGAGATGTCTGAGACTTTCTCCAACGCAAATAGAGATACAGAGATTATGGGGGCAACCTGCTCACACAAAAAAATTGGTTAATTAAAAATTCCAAAATGACATGTAACCATATGAACTAGAAGGGTTTAAGTCAACCTACATCTCCAACGATTGCATGGGGTCGTAAAAACACATAAAAAGCTTCTAACTTCCTTTGAAATGCTTTGGAGTTAGAAGATCTGACTTCATGAAAAGGGTTCTGGGGTTCCAAGTTAAGGTCACCTGATTTCCCAGACAGTGCCAAAAATCTTGGCGAACCAAAACCCTTATTCTTCAGGTTACTCTTTCTCCATTTTTCGATTCCCCATCTAGGGCTGCAAACTGGATATATGATGTTTTACTGTCATTACCAAGGGCATCCAATCTTACTTTTGATTAACTTTAAATTGCTGAATTCAAATGAATAAATAATTAGATGCATTTTTTATAATGAAATAAATAATTTACCTGAAGAAGGAGGACGTAGTTGAACGGTTGGAGGCAAAGAGGGTAGGGAGAATTCCTTCCTCAAGGAACTACTGTGCAAAAACGCCATTTCAAATGGAATGAAAACAGTTTAATTTCTAGTACAGGTTATTATATGTATAATGTTAATATATATAGACTCCAGATTCCTATCTTTCAGAAAGTGGTGGAATTAGGATCTTGTTTTAGGGGGTTTGCATGGACAAATCAACAGACATTATTTTAATCACACATTGATTTTAATTTTTGAGGGATGACTTATATTTATAATTAATTAGTAAGGGGTTCATGGCCAAATCAACATAAATAATTTTAATCGTGTGAAATTTTACACTTTAACTAGATAATATTTCAGTTTAGTTTTGATAAAATATAACTTGATGGAGTTCATCTTAAACTAGCTAAATTTTTAATTATTTTCATAATTCAGTTTAGTTCAATTCAGCAAGAAAATTAATTTTAGAAAAAAGTGTTGTTGTACCCCCAAGAATTCAAAAAAGTGCTAATGTACCCCTAAATTTTTCAAAAGTGCCACTGTACCCTCAAATGTATAATTTGAGCAGATTTTTCTTTTGCCAAGTGTAAAATGACAAGAATACCCTCACTGTTATTTAATGGTAAAAAAGAAAAAATTTATGACGAAAATGCCCCAACCAAATCAATGAATAATCCTCCCCTACCTAATTATTCATCTAATTCTCGTTTCCCTTTTTACATTCAACCCAGTTAAGAAAGACAATCCAAATCCATACCACCAGTCACCGTTACTTTATCGGATGAAAGCGTTTCAAGTCGAGGGGACCAAAACCACTGTAACTGGAAATTAGTGTGAGCCGGGGGACCGAAACCGCCACACCTAGTAATAATTAGCGTGACTAACTCAAGGTGTCGAGATTATGGTAATTCAACCAATGTTTTCACTTTGTTGAATTTTTGGATAAAAATGTTAACTTTTTTTAATACTGGCCTGCTAGATTTAGTCCGATTTTTGCTTATTTGCAGTCCGTATTTTTGTTATATAATCATATATACAATAATTATGATATATAACTGATTTGCAAGTGTATGCAATAGAAGTAATATATATATATATATATATATATATATATATATATGATGCATGTGTCTGACATTCTTAATTATTGATCATATCATATATATCAAAGACGTATTTTTTTGGACTATAAAATAAGCAAAATATGGACTGCGTCTAGAATTGCCCCTTTCAATAATATTGCGCATTTATTTTGTAATTCAGTGATATTAATTTCTTGAATTTTTTTTCGTGCCCATGAGCATTTGGGTCAAGGGAAAAAAAATCCAACAAGTGAGGGTAAATTTGTCTTTTAATTCAAAATGGTGCTGAAAATGGGTTTTAGAGGTACATTTTTTTATTCAATATAATAATAGGGGTACATCAGCACTTTTAAATTACTCGGGGGCACATTGCCACTTTCTTATAAATTTGGGGGTACATGTGCTTTTAACCCTTAATTTTATTAAAACCATCAGTTGTCAATATATATTCTTTGGTGCAAGATCTAAAACAAATGGGATAAAAAAGCATCAACCTTTTTTTTCCAAATAAATCCACATCCATGGCATCTATATCTTCAAAGACACTTGGCAGAAACACTCTGTTGAGGATAACGATTCCCAGTAATTAATCCTGCTGTTTTTTTCCCTGAAGCCATCTCCAATGATTCAACAAATTATTGGCCTGTTCTAACATTATACAAAGGTTTTTAAGAAAATTTGTTGGTACTAAGAAAGTTACTCTGTGTTTCCTAGAGTATATTAAAATAACGGCCGTCGGTCCCCTACGAACAAAGATTAATAATTAATATGTTCGGCTTGGATAAAAAACACCACTATGTACATGGCCATGTTTCCGATTTTGGGCTAGATCTTCTCAAATGTATACTACTAGCATGGTCACGCAGCGCCCAATATCAGAGTAAAAATTCAAATATTGTTGAAGTTAGTTTAATTATTTCACAATAAAAAATGAAAGTTATCTATAATTTATATTAGTCTTGGAATAGACCGTCTATAAAATATAGACGGTCTCTTTTTACAATATAAATTATGTACGACCCCCTTTCTGCAATATAAATTATGCACGACCCCCTTTTTGCAAATTACTTTTGGGCAGGTCCTTTTTCTGCAATTTCCCAATTCATAAATATATAAATACAGTTGAATCACATTCCCAATTCCATTCTGATCGGGGCTCCAAATTTTCCCCAAATTTTCCATGTTCTCCCGTCGATCTCCCGACGTTCTCCCTTCGCTCTCCCGGCGTTTTGTTCAGATCGGCGTTTTGATTGATCGGCTCCCGCACCTGGTAACTTCTCGATTCAATGATCAGATCATCGCTTATGCTTCGAATGTTAGGATCTGCTGTTTTTAGATGTTGATCGATTCTGTGATCTCTATCTATGCTCTGATTGCTGTGATTTCATATCATGATTCAAAGTCTTGTTGAATTTTTATGTAGTGATGCTGGAATTCTGTGTGTATTTGTATGTGTTCAAGCTGATGAATATTGAATTGTCGATCCTTTCTTCGTCAATCTTTGATACTTTTTTAGCTCGTGATGCTGGAACTGTGTGTTTAATTTTCGGAACTGCTGTGATTGTGGAAACTTGATTGTTTAGGATGAAAACTTGATTGTTTAGGGTGAAAAATTTGGTGTTTGTAAAACTTGATTATTTATTATGAAAATTACTCTGATGATTGTGAAAACTTACTTATTAAGCCTGAAAACTGCTGTGATTGTTTGTTTAGACTTTTTAGCCTAAAACTTGGTTATTTAGGCTGAAAACTACACTGATTGTAGAAACTTGATTTTTTAGGCTGAAAACTGTGGTGTTTGTGAAACTTGATAGTTTAGGTTTAAAACTGTGATGATTGTCAAAACTTGATTGTTTAGGCTGAAAATTTTGGTGTTTGTGAAACTTGATTATTTATTGTGAAAACTGTGATGATTGTAAAAACATAATTATTTAGCCTGAAAACTATTATCATTGTTTGTTTAGGTTATTTAGCCTGAAAACTTGGTTATTTAGGCTGAAAACTACAGTGATTGTAGAAACTTGATTTTTTAGGCTGAAAATTGTGGTGTTTGTGAAACTTGATTGTTTAGGTTGAAAACTGTAGCTTTTAATGTGAAATATTAGCTGATTTGAGTACATATTCTTTGCGTGAACAGTGCAGGTGAATAGTGCGTGAACAATGCGCTTGAACAGTACTTTTCCAAATTTTGCAAATAAGGACCTCTTTCATTCCATATTCTAATGTAGTCCTTGGTCTATATTATAGTTATAATATAGACGGTCACTTCAGAGACCAACTCCTATAATTTTACATAGTTGGAAGGAAATGGCAATTATAATTATGACAATATTTAATTATGGAAATGTAACAATTATTATTATGAGTATTATAGTCATGTTTGACTTATAAACCCTGTTGATCTAATAATTTGGGTATAATATAAATAAAGGCATGGTAAGGCTCTCTACCTATCTTACGTATACTGCGCTCTTGTACTTATTACTTCCTAAAACTCTTACTGACTTAAACATCGGAGTGTCTACCCCCAATCACCCCGGGGTCTGTTTTGCAAGTCAGTTCGTGAGTTCGATCGAGATCAGTTATGTAAGATGAAGTTTTAATAATCTGAAAGTACGCGTTTTAACGAATCCTACAATATCTTATGTGATTATATTTTATAAATAATGCAACTTTAATTTAAACGTTAAAAATATTTAATTTTAACTAAGTGAATAGAAACTTGTGCAGTTTGAACTGAAATGGAAGTAAGTAGTTAAGGTGTAAGGTTTATTTTAAGGTGTAAGGTGTATTTAAGGTGTATTTTAATTTTTCCCATTTTGTAGTCAAAGGTGTAAATAATTACACAACACCCAACTTGATCTAGGTTAGTCAACTATTGCCTCAAACACCAAGGGTGTGTTTGGTTCGCAAAATTTTTGAGAGTCTGGATTTTGTTTTGGGTTTTTGAGAGTTTGGGATTTTGTGAGTCTGGTTTTCCAAAAACCTTGTTTGGTTCGTCGGGATTTTGCAAGTCCAAAACAAAAACTTTGTTTGGTTCGTCAGGATTTTGCGAGTCCAAAACAAAAACCTTGTTTGGTTCGTCAGGATTTTGCGAGTCCAAAACAAAAACGTTGTTTGGTTCGTCAAGATTATGCAATTCCAAAACAGAAACCATATTTGGGTTGATTTTCATTATATAATTATAAAATTCAAAACTTGTTTGGTTTGTCTGGATTTTGAGTTTGTTTCGTGATGTAATTTTTAAATTATTCATCGTAACGACAATTTGAAATGAACAAAATACATATTCATTACGTATCATTCAAATTACATACAAAAATAGCGCTATGAAATCAACAATTTTCAAACAGCAACAATTGAATACGAAGAACATGAAATGACACAGTCATGATTATTATATAGTTTGTAACCAGCATACACCCGTACCTAAAATAATAAGTTTTGGACAACATCTTAGGTAATTGAGCCGCGGAAAACAAATAGTGCTGCAGAAATTTCGTCACACTAATTGCTATCAGAATTACCTTCTTAATTCGCATGACCATCTTCGAATATGAGGCTGAAGTCTTCATACATTCGAAAATCCTTTGATTTTCAAACAGCATAACTAGAGATAACTGCAAAATTGTAAAGAATAAACATTTAGTTAACTTATAACTTTTACATGCAAAAGAAAAACCTTCTTATTCACATCAGTTCAACTAAAATATCTAATCAGTGGCAAAAAAAAATTCTAAAACAAGGGACTAATGAGATATCAAAAAATCACATGTATCTTTGAACCAGGTGGAGCATCCCTGTGATGTACAAGGGAAGGAAAACCGATTCTATGTTCATACTTCAAAAAAATGAAAACCGCTAATTAAACTCCCACCAAGCTGACAAGAAAGTTTTGACAAGTAAAAATACAAATTTCATCAAGGCTAGTTTTTTTTTTTCAGGCGGTGGTTCATACATTCTCATCTCACATTAGATTCTGTTTCTTATGTGCCTTTATCTTTGTATAAGACCCTGATGTGTTTAATTTATTATCAGATCAGTTCAATCAGTTAAATTTAGTGATAGTTAAATTTTACTGCTTAGGAACTAAGTCCTAAGCAGTAAAATGAACATCATACACTGAGATAATTTTGTAGCAGTAAGAGCGAGAGAACAGACAAACTGAAAGAAAAAGTGTAAAACCTGCTCGATATTGTATACAGGACTTGGATCATTGGACAGATGGAGGACTCTTGCAAACCTATCCAGACAATTTCCAACAGCGATATCAATTGTCTCGCCAAAAATTATGTACCTTCCCTCACTATATGCAATTACCTGCAAGAGTTGATTGAGAGTGATATCAGTAAAAGGAGCTGATGCTACCAGCTTCCAGTCCCGGTCCGGATGATGACGAGTCTCCGGCCCGGATGAGGTTTTGTCCGTACTCCGCGCGCTCTCACCTAAAGCCCTGCAAAACAACGCCCCGGAGTATCCCGAGGATAGCTACTCCGGCGTGATGATGAAAGAGGGGCCTTTGAACAGGAGAGAGAATAAGGATATATTGAGAGAGTTTTTATCTGATAGAACATACCTTTCTCCACAAGTCCAAAGCTGTATTTATAGTTGTGAGCGGTCAGCCTCCAACCCAGAGGTAGTGGTCCTGTCCTTTTGTCCTTACCCGGAGACAGGTCATATTCATGTCCCCTTGTCCCCGGATAGCGCCATTCTAGCTGACGTCATATGGATCGGGCTACACTCTGGGCCGTAGCCTAGATATGGGCCAGAGCCCATATCACCACTAGCCCCCCGAGACATGGGATCCGTCCGGAAGAGCGATCCGGAGGAGGGATCCCGTGTCTCATCACGAACGCTTTTCTTTTCTTTGTCGGATCCGGACGGAGGCATGCAGTCCGTCCCGGGAGCGCAATACCTGCCCAGGTGCGTCTGGGTACGCGCTTGCCGTTTGTACTTCTTGTGCGCGTGCTTTTAAGGCGCATTAATGATGCGTGCTTGCTGCGCCATAAATGCGCTGTCAATTCAAAAAAGTTTTGCTTTTCCTTTTCCAAATAAATTCCTTTTCTCTTTTTTTCTAGAGAGCAATCATGTCGCCTCGGGACTCGCTCCCCTCTTTTATCAGTTTTATGTCTATAAATAGTGAGTTGTTTCCATCATTTTCGTTTTTCACTTTTCCCCTCTCCTGTTTTTCATTCTGCTGTGATATCTCTGCTACCCTCATCCTTCTGTATTTTCTTCAAAATACTTCTTCTTTTTTCATCCCTTTTCTTCCTTCAATCATAATGTCGGCTGAGGGTGTCGATGTCACGATAGGGATCAACCCTGAGCCAGAGGTCGATGATCCGAAGGCCGGCGAAGTTGTCAACATCAATACCACTGTCAAAGAGCTAGTTCGAGCTATGGTGGTTCCCCTTTCTGTCGACTCCCGTTTGACGCCGTTCGACGGGGACCATACCGCGGTCGCGGCCATCCCCCGAAGCCACTTTTTCTATGGGATTACTTTCCCCCTTCCTCAGTTATTTCTGGACATCTTTGAGCATTATCAGATCTCCCCTGCTCAGCTTCAGCCCAACTACATCGCCGTTGTCCGGGCCTTTCTGCTGAACTGCTACCGGTGCGACATAACCCCATCTCTCGACTTATTCCGGTCCTTTTACCATTTGGATGCCACAAAGGACGAGAAGGTCTTCACCTTCCAGAAACAGAAAAGGGGTGAAGGATTGCAGCAAGGGTCGCCATGACTACTATGCGAACTGGCAAAAGAACTACTTCATCTTCAACCTGGATAGGTATCCGTGCCCCGTATGGAATGGCAAGAGGGATAAGGAAGACAAGGAAGTATTCCGTCCGGACGGCGTTGACGTAGCGGACATCAACAAACTGAGCCACAACCAAATCGATCTGAACAAGTTTTGGATCAACGGGAAGTATATCTTCCCATTAATGGCGTATGAGGATGCCGTCTATACCCGGTGCCGCTACTATTTCCCCCGGGACGCTGACTGTAAGTCTCTTTTCTTTTATTCCTTGCTTTATGTTTCTTGTCACTTATCTCCCTCTGTTTGTTTGCAGTGTATCCTGAGATCGAGGCGGGTGTAGACCCTCAATCCGGATCCACCAAGAACAAGAACACGGGCGGGAATCCTCCGCCCGGGACTAGCAAGACTGCAGACAAGGAGAAGCCAACAACCGGTTCGGGGACCGGCATGAAAACCCCAGCTACTGAGGAGGCAGAGAAAGACAAGGAGAAGAAGCGGAAGCGCCAGTTAGCGCTGCTCGCGGAAGAGAAGACCAGGGCGGATGCCTTGAAGAAAGCCGCGGCTGCGTCCGTGAAGCAGTCCTCCGTTTCGGGCAGCGGGGCTGGCAACCAGGCCGCTGCCATCACCCTTGCGGATCCTCCGTCCTCCGACTCGGAAGACGACGTTCCGTTGTCGAAGAAGCCGAGGAAGAAGATTCCAACTTCCCTCCAACGGACTGAGACGGGCCAGCATTCGTCCGCAAACCAGGTCGGCAAGAAGACGGAAATTCCGCACTTTTCCGCCAACAAGGAAACTACTCCGGACAGTAGTTATACTACTGGCCGGGTCAGCTAGGTAAGACCTCGCTTGTTTGTTGTCTATCTCTTGTTTTAAAAGATAGTTGTCTGATTTAATTCCCCGCAGAACTTTGCGGCTTACCTTATTGCTGCTCCGGGCGTCTCCGAGGCCATCAACAAGGCCTACCATACCCAGCACACTCAGCTATCCCAGAAGATAAGTGGGCTGGAGCGGACAAGGGGAAACTTGACCCGTGAGCTAGCCGCTGCAGAGGCCCGGATAGCCGAGGCTGAGGCCCGGGCGGCCAGAGCCGAGGCCCGGGTCCAGGAGCTAGAGGACCTTTCCTCTCCGGGTGCGCAGCGGGATCTGTGCGTCGCCTTCGCGGATAAGGTTCTTCGCAGCGAGGCTTTTGAGAAGAACCTGCAGGACCTTTGCCTTGAGTCCAACAAGCTTGCGGCTCATCAAGTCTATCGGAAAATGAGAGGCTGGGTTCCGGAGGTCCGGAGGGAGGCGTTCACCAAGTTTTACTATCATCCGGACGCCCAGGCCAAATACAATCGTGATCTGGACCAATTTTACCGCGGAGGGGTCGAGAAGATGCAACCCTCCGTGCTATCGATATTTGAGGCTCATCCGGAGGAAAGCCCGGCCTTGGTGTCAGCTGAGTCAGTCCGCGCCTTCAACGAGGGGCTGGTTAACCTGCAAGTCGAGGTGCCTCCTGTCCCGGAAAGGACCGATCCGGAGTCTCCTGTCAAGGCCAAGTATCTGGAAGTGCTCCAGTTGTACGGATCTCCGGATGCCAATGAAGATGATGGTGGGGATGTCCAGTTCGGGGACGGTGAGGAAGGAGATGGCGGTCGTGATGATAACAACCGCAGCGAGGACTCTGATGTAGAGCGCACTCCTTAGCTTTTAATTTTTGTGTAATAGCTTTTCATCCGGATAGGTCTGATCTTCTATTGTTTAGTGTAGGAAGGACAATAGCGAGGACTCGGATGGGGATGACAACCCTCCGGATGATGTAACCTTTCTTCCTTTTTATAAAACAAGTTTCTCCTTCTTCCCATACTTGTGTTTATTTTCCCTTATTCAATTTTGTACTCTTACTTGTCTACAGCCTACAGGTCCGACTCCGATTCTCCGGCCCGGAGACTCGCATGACCATCGTTCTCCAGCTAGCTCTCATTCCACGAGCCCTCCGTGCCCTAGGTGCGCGGAGTTGGAGGCGGAACTTTCCGGATGGACGATGGGTGGGGAGCGAACTCGCGAGCTCTTCATCCGTTCCGGAATGGAGTCCCTACTGGAAGAGTTTCAGGATATTCCAGCTTTGGCCGCTTGCCTCCGAGAGATATCAGAGGAGTTCGGCACTTTGTCCCAGTGTCGGGATTTTGCTCGAGAACGGATCAATGCAACCAATGACGCGGACGAGACAATCTCCATGTTGCAAGTGGAGCATGAAGACTACAAAGCCAAGCTGAAAACCGAGTTGGATTTGGTTTGGTCCTTGCTTCCATTCTATGCTGAGAAGTTGAAGTGGCTGGCCAGCCGGACGGATTTTCAACGGGATTATTTGAAGCTAGAAGAAGAAAATCAAGTGCTTGCCGGCCGGGTGATGGTCCTCCGGGAGAATCTGATGACCTTGCAACTTTCATACCATTTGACCGGACTACGCCTCGGACTTGTCACTCCAATCATATACCGCAACTTTCCACGTGATGTGAGTGCTCTGATCGTCCGGATGTTTAAGTTGGGGTGGAACGATCGGGAGTCTCCATACCGTCCTGCATTCGAGGAGGCGGTTGAATGGTGGAAACGGATGCACGCCGGTAGTACTCTCCCTCCTTCGCTGACCCTCATTCCGAGTCAGGTGGCGATAGACTTCACTTTCGAGAGGTATACTGGCATCCAAGTTTCCGTTGATCCGGAAGAGTCTGCCCGTCGCGTAGAGCGGCTCCGTCAAGATGCCTCCATCATCCGTCACTTTATCATTAGGGAGTTAGCCGAATTGGCGAGGCGACGTCAAGCTCGTCTCCGGGGGGTCCAGAATGCTCGCGTCCGGGGGAGTCAGAATGCTCGTGGCGGGAACAGTCGGGGCCTCAACTGTGTCCTTAACCGAATGGCGAGCAGGCAGCACGGGGAAGGGGAAGGGGTGCCCAGCAGGCAGCAAGGGGAAGGGGAGGAAGCATTCAACCAGCTCGCCGTCCTCAAGTCCCTGTTCGGATTCGCTCTCCTTCGCGATATCCGAGCCAGAATCCCTTCCGTCCGTCCCGAGCTGGTCCTCCGGTCAAGGGCAAAGGGAAGGCCAAAGCCACAAAGGAGACCATGCAGTCCTCCGATTCTGACTCTGACGAGATCTTTGGCTCGGATCCGGATGGAGCTGGTCCATCGGAACTTCCGCCCATTCCTCCCTTTCCGTATCGAGGGCCAGTGGGTCAAAGCAGTGGGAATGAGGTCCACAATCTTGAAGACGACACTCCGGAGCGGACTCCTACTGTCCTGAATCAGGAAAGGGCTCAAGACCCAAGGCCTCCGTCTCCAGAGAACGGAGCTATGTTACCTCCTACTCCGGAGCCTCCTACTCCGGAGCCCACCTCTCCTCCTGTCGATTGGGATATACCGTGGCCCAAATAGATAGGTTTTATTTTTCTTTTGTATCTGCGTCCGTCCGGACGTAGCAGATTGTACAATTGTATCATTTATTCAAATGTGATTTCTTTGTATGTCGAGATAGCTTATTCAAGCGTTTTTCCTTTTTGTTTGATCAAACCATTTTGTCCTTTTGTTTTGCTTACCTCCGTTAGTTTATTCAAACACTTCGGAGGATTTTATTTGTTCATTTTTGCTCACTCCGCCCGTTTGTCCAAACGATCCGGAGGATTCTAATAATCGTGCAGAATTGAAAAATAGTACATAGTAAAATTGAACAAGTATAAAATTTGACAACTCTTCATTCAAATAATCGGACTCCGGCTAGACATACCCTTTGTCTAAATGCGGCCGGAGCCAAGTACATAGTAAATAGGACGGAACGGAATCCCAGGCTCAACCCTAGCCAGAGGACCCGGAACTACATACTTGTTGAAAAGAAAAGACAGATTAAAGAACTCTATCGGAAAGCATACCTACTCAGGATGCTCCGTAAAACCTTCGCAAGTTGGTGATGTTCCACCTTCTAGGGATTGCTCGTCCGGATTGATCCGCCAGCTCATAGCTCCCACCCGGGTATGAAGCTGTGACGCGGTACGGACCTTCCCAGTTTGGTGCCAGTTTGCCAGTGGCCTCCTTCAGACTCTTATCATTCCTCCTCATCACCCAATCTCCGGGGACGAACGCTTCCTTCCTGACACGCTTGTCGTGGTAACGCTTCATTCGCTCTTTGACCTTGGCCTCATGCAGCGCTACCTGCTCTCGTTTTTCCTCCAAGAGGTCTAGATCCAGCAGCCTGCTTGATCCGAGCGGAGAGCTTCGTCCGGCTTGGTCTTCATCCCAAGTGAGGGTCCGGAGACTGGGAACTCCCACTTCCGCTGGTATGACTGCCTCCGCCCCGTATACCAAACTGTATGGCGACTGGCCCGTTGCGGATCCTTCGGTCGTCCTGTATGCCCAAAGAATGCTTGGCAGCTCATCGACCCAGTTTCCTCGTGCCCCCTACAAGCGAGTCTTCAGTCCGTTCACCACTGTCCGGTTGGTAACTTCCACTTGACCGTTGGCCTGCGGGTGGTAAACAGATGTGAGCCGCTGCATAATTCCGTACTCCTTGCACCAAGATCGAAACGGGTCATTTTCAAACTGAGCTCCGTTATCCGTGACGATGTACTTAGGGATTCCGTAGCGGCAGATAATGTTCTTCCAACAAAACTTGACGCAAGTGCTACCACGGATGTTTGTAAGGGGTTCAGCCTCAACCCATTTGCTGAAGTAGTCGATCGCTACTATCAAGTACTTGAATCCTCCCGGAGCGGAGGGGAAGGGTCCGACCAGATCAATGCCCCATCTATCAAAAGGCCACGAGCCGGTGATCCCGACCCTTTCTTCTTGCGGAACATGAATGAGCGGAGCAAACCGTTGGCACTGTACACAGGAGCGGACGTACTTCTGCGCCTCTTCAAACAGGGTCGGCCAGTAGTAGCCCGTGCACATTATCTTTCTTGCTATGGTCCGGGCCCCCTGGTGACTGCCGTTCGGTCCTTCGTGCATCTCCTTCACAATCCGAGCTGCCTCGTCCGAGTCTACACACCTTAACCATGGTTGGAGATATCCTTGTCTGAGCAGGGTTCCATCCACTATGGTGTAGTGCGGTGCTTTCTGTCGGATTTTCCGTGCCAGTGCTTTGTCTTCCGGAAGCTTTCCGTGCTGCAGATAGTCGAAGAAGGGGGCCATCCATGACTCCTTTTGCACCTCCACTGCTGCCACTAGGGGGACGTCATAACTCCGGGCGGATAGGGTCTCCATCATCAAGTTGCTCTCCGCGTCCGGTTTGATCTCAGAAGAGGCAAGTTTGCTCAAGGCGTCCGCCTTACCGTTGTCCTCGCGAGGGATCTGTGTTACGGTAATGCCACGGAACTTGGCCAATAATGGCTTAACCGCCTCAAGGTACTTCTGCAAACTCCGTTCCTTCGCCTCGTATTCTCCGTTCACCTGCTGAACCACTATCTGAGAGTCGCTGTATACTTCAACGTCTGTGACCCCTATCTCCAATGCCAGACGGAGTCCGGCCAGGAGGGCCTCATATTCTGCCTCGTTATTTGTTGCCCGGAAAGCGAACTGGATAGCATACTTGTACTCCATTCCTTGTGGGCTAGTAAGCAGGACTCCAGCCCCGCTCCCATTAGCATGAGACGATCCGTCCACATGCAACTTCCATCTGTCGGAGGGTGGTTCCGATCCGGACGGCTCTCCTGAAGGTTCGGTCATCTCTACCAAAAAGTCCGCCAGGGCTTGCCCCTTAATAGCCTTCCGGGGGTGATACTTGATCTCGTGCTCTCCGAGCTCAACCGCCCACTTCATCATCCGACCCGAGGCTTCCGGCTTCAGCATGATCTGTCTCAACGGATGATTCGTCAAAACTGTGATCGGATGACCTTGGAAATATGGTCGGAGGCGCCGGGAAGCATGGACCAATGCTAGTATAAGTCTTTCCAAAGCAGTGTACCTTGTTTCCGGACCTTGGAGTGCCCTACTCACAAAGTAAACCGGACGCTGTATCTTACCATCTTCTCGGACCAGAGCAGAGCTTATAGCGTGTTCCGTCGCCGCTATGTAGAGGAAAAGCTCTTCTCCGGGCAACGGCTTGGACAGGGTAGGGAGGCTTGCTAGATGAGCCTTGAGATCCGTGAACGCCTGGTCACATGCCTCCGTCCACTCGAACGGCTTGGCTCTGCGGAGTATGTTAAAAAACGGGAGCTGCTTCTCAGCCCCCCGAGCGAGAAATCGGCTTAAAGCGGCTAGCGACCCGGTCAGTTTTTGTACGTCCTTCACCCCTCTCGGAGGAGGCATCTCCATAAGGGCCGATATCTTCTCCGGATTGACGTCGATTCCTCGAGCTGACACCATGTAGCCAAGGAACTTCCCTGCTCCTACTCCGATGGTACTTTTTCCTGGGCTGAGCTTGAGATTCGCCGTCCGGAGTACGTCGAACATCTCCCGGAGGTCGGACAAAAAAGACTCGTACGTCCGGCTCTTGACCATCATGTCATCAACATAGACCTCCAGGTTCCGTCCCATCTGGTTCCGAAACAGCTTGTCCGCCATCCTCTGGTATGTTGCACCTGCGTTTTTCAGTCCGAAAGGCATTTTCCTGTAACAAAAAGTACCAAAGTCAGTGATAAAAGATGTTTTGGGACGGTCATCCTTGGCCATCGTAATCTGGTGGTACCCTCGGTGCGCATCAAAGAATGCCAACACTTGGTAACCAGTAATAGCCTCGACCAACTGATCGATGGAGGGGAGCGGATAGCTATCTTTCGGACAGCATTTGTTTAGGTCTGTGAAGTCAATACACATTCTCCAAGAGCCATCGTGCTTCTTCACCAGAACTGGGTTTGCTATCCACTCTGGGTATGATATCTCCTCCACGATTCCGGCACTCAACAGTCTACCCACCTCCGCCCGGATCTCCTCCACGCGTTCCGGGGCGAGGGGCCTCTTCTTCTGCCTGATCGGTTTCAGCTCCGGGAAGACATTGAGCTTGTGGACTGCGATCTCCTCCGGAACGCCAGTCAAGTCCTCCGTCCCCCAAGAAAACACATCCTCGTATTCTGCCAACAGGCTTCGTAACTCTATCTTAACATCATCCGGCATGTTCTTCCCCACACTGACTACCCCCTTCTGCCCGACCATCATATCCTCCACTTCATAAGACGGCGCTTCTCCATGGATGGCTCCTACCAAGTCTGCTTTGGCTTTTCCCTTGTCCGAGGCGGACAGCTTGGGTTGGCCCTCCCCGGACCGGGCATCCTTGATGGCGGTCAGCATGCAACTCCGGGCGGCTTGCTGGTGGCCCCGGACGGATGCGATACCGTTTTCCGTGGGGAACTTCATAATCAAGTGGAAAGGCGAACATATGGCCCGTGCCTGTGACAGCCACGGTCTTCAGATGATCATGTTGTAAGGGGAAACAGCATCAATGACGGTGAAATTACACTCCACCGTGGCCCGCTTCGTTGGGTCCTGGAAATCCGTCAGGGTGACTTTCAGAGGGATGACTCTGAGCGGATGGACGGTCCGTCCGGTGAACCCTGAAAGGGGGGTCTGACACGGTTTTAAGTTTTGTCGTCCGATTCCGAGCTGATCAAAGCATTCCGCGAACATGATCTCCACACTGCTACCGTCATCTACGAACACTCGTTTGATCAGTACTCCTTCGACATCTGCCATTACCACCATTGGATCCGAATGGGGAACCTGCGGGGGTACCGGATCCTCATCCGAAAAGGTGATAGTCTCACTTGGCTTGAACCTCTTTTCTTGTATCTCACCCGGAGGCACGTATCTGCTTTTGGCCTTGATCGCCGTCATAGAACAGAGTCCGTCGCCGACGATTCCGTTTATCACATTGATCATCCGGGGCTGAGCTGGGGGTTGTGCTGGTGCAACCTGTCTTGGTGCCGGGTTGGCCGGGTTAGCTTGGTTTCCCCCTCGGGGGCGATTGTTCCTATTTCTTTTCCGACCCTGTCCGGCTGCAGCTGCCGGGGCCTGGGCCGGACGTCCGAGTCCTTCTCCCGCCACGCAATCTCTTAACTGGCCTGCTCAGATTAACCTTTCAATATCCGAACGAAGCGCCCTGCATCCCTCCGTGGTATGTCCGTGTGACTTATCGAACTCACACCACTTATCCGCATTCGCTGGTGCCGGTACGCCAACAATGGGTTGCGGATCCGTAAACAAACCTCGGTGAACCGCGAGGATCTCCGTACGGGTCTTTGAGAGAGGGGTGTAGGTCGGACGAGCAGCGGCTGCCGGTGCTGGTGCTGCTGTCGCCGGGGCGGGTACTCGTCTGACTTGATCCGTCCGGGCCGGAGTCCGTGCAGCAGTGGTTTGGGTCCCTGTCACTGTGAGAGACCTTTGCTCGAAAAAGCCCACTGTTGTCATCCGGACTTGGTTGGCGTCATGCACCGTACAATGCATCTCTACTACCAACTGGAGGTGATAGTATGATGTAGGCATATTCTTCATGAGCTCGATGTAGAAGGCATTGTCCCTCAGTCCGTTGACGAAGTTGTGGATGATGGCCTTCTCCTGCAAGTGCCGGTCCACCACCTTCATCGTCGCAGCTATGTACCGGGTGTAGAATTCCCAGGTAGTCTCCGTCTCTAGCTGCCTCATTGCCAGGACCGTGGCAAGGTTCACAAATGTGTGCTTCATAGCGGAATAGCGCCGGACCAGAGCAATGGCGAAATCCCAAAAATGTCGGAGCGTACCGTTCGACAGACCCTTGAACCATGTTAAGCAGTTGCCTCGCAGGTATGAAGGCACCATCTTACACTATAGCTCTTCCGGAATGTCCCTAGCAATCATGATACTTGCATAAGTATGAACGAACTCCTCCGGATCACCTTCTCCGTTGTAGGTAGGTAGTCCGTCCGGAGCCTTGGTTCCGGCTGGCCACTTGAAACTCAACACCTCCGGAACCCAAGGTGACTGTGGCCCGATCCCATTTCGTCCGATTAGGCGATTAAGACGGTCTTCAATGGAATCCGGACAGAAAGGTGTTTGAAAACCAAAACCCCCGGGAAATCCTCCTCCGGCAGGCGGCATCCCAAACGTCATCTGCTGCTGACCCCCGGGTCCTCCGGCAGGTTGCATCCCAAACATCATTTGCTGTTGTCCTCCGGGTGCACCCATCCCATAGCCTTGCTGGGTACCATATCCCTGCTGGGTTTGTGCTCCCCAGTAAGGTGGTGCGTTCGGATTTAAACCAGCGGTCTGCTGTTGATGTCCGCCCGGATATGGGTTTAGGTTTGGCGCCCTTGGTTGATCCGGAGGCGGCTTGTCTGCTTCAACTCGTTGAGCTGCCTTCCACTCTTGGAACTGTTGATACTCCGTCATGTTTGTCCTCAGGATGTTGCCTCCAAGTCCGGAATCATGACGCTTACGCTCCTCTCGTCCGGCCTTTCGCCCAACTCGGGGTCTAATTGACCGGCTCTGAGCGTCGTCTTCCGTGCTATACCCTTCAGGAGACTCCTCGGGTTCATAATCCTCGGCTTCATCCGAGTCGGATCCCTCAGGACGACCCGGATCAGGCGTTTCTTCCAGGTTGTCATCCCCGTCCGACGACGCCTGGTCATTAAACTGATTCTGGTTCCGTGCCTCGCGTGCCGCTCGCAGTCGCTCCCTAGCTTCGCACTGTATATCAGCCAGAGTCCGTTCGGGAACCTGCTTCTTCCCTTTCGCCTTCTCCGTTGCCAGGCGTTGTCGCCGACGCTCCTCAGCCGCGGCCCTCTTCTCTGCTGCCGCCTGTTTGGCTTGGAGAATCCGTTCCTTCTCGGCTGCTATCTTCTGAGCTCTAACCGTAGCGGCCTTTCTGGTTTTCGGCCCCCCTCCCGCTTCCTCCTCTGCCGGGAGAGGGTTCTTTCTCGGTCGTCCGCGCGGCGGCATGAACGTAACTTGTAACTGGAAATATTTTTAGGGTCCCACTGGACGTGCCAACTGATGCTACCAGCTTCCAGTCCCGGTCCGGATGATGACGAGTCTCCGGCCCGGATGAGGCTTTGTCCGTGCTCCGCGCGCTCTCACCTAAAGCCCTGCAAAACAACGCCCCGGAGTATCCCGAGGATAGCTACTCCGGCGTGATGATGAAAGAGGGGCCTTTGAATAGGAGAGAGAATAAGGATATATTGAGAGAGTTTTTATCTGATAGAACATACCTTTCTCCACAAGTCCAAAGCTGTATTTATAGTTGTGAGCGGTCAGCCTCCAACCCAGAGGTAGTGGTCCTGTCCTTTTGTCCTTACCCGGAGACAAGTCATATTCATGTCCCCTTGTCCCCGGATAGCGCCATTCTAGCTGACGTCATATGGACCGGGCTACACTCTGGGCCGTAGCCTAGATATGGGCCAGAGCCCATATCACCAGGAGCACTGCACTAACAAAATCAGAACGGAATTATGTACTTAAAACTGCCACAGTCAAATCTTTAACTACACGAAGATTGCTCTATAATCAAAAACTGAAATCTGGGATTCCTTCGTATCTTCAATGAGTTTCAGAAAGATCCACAAAATACCCACACATCACCATAATTGCTTCTATTCATTTCCATCCATAAGTACACAAACGCACACACATGTACACCATCCATGGCAGTTACCACACATTTACACCATCAATACCATATCCCTCTTTTCAGCAAGATCAATACTTGTTGACCAAATCAGTAACAAATTTGCAGAACCCATCTCTGATGTTTACAAAGCTTAATATGCTAATGGTATGGAAATCAGGGGGGCTGAGGAGGCAAAGGTAATACCAGTTGAGAAATTTATTGAAGGAAAAGAGGCTTATTCTAAAGATATGATTGGGAATGAGAATGTTTTGTACGAAGAAGACGTACCTAATCGCCACGGCTTATGCTCGGATGGCGTTGTTTTAGATGCTTCGTCGGCGAGTGTGCAGTCCGACCTGGGAAAGTGGGAAACAGGGAAAACTCCGATCTGGAAAACTGGGAGTCGGGACGGTCTGGATCCCCGGCGGTGGGACGGTCTGGTGGCGGGGCTGGACAGATCTCCGACAGCGGGAGGCGGGCGAGGAATGCAGCGGCGGCGCCGGTATGGTGAGCAGGTACTCGTCGGCACCGGGACGGCGACCAGGGGGCCCGACGAGTGGGAGGGTTGCAGTTTGGGGACGAAAGAGTTGGGGAAGTTTGGTTTTGAGTTTGGTTTTGGATAACAAAATCTGGACTTAACAGTACAAAAACCAGAACTTGTGGAGTGAAAATCAGTTTTGCAAAATAAAGATGAACCAAACGCGTTTTTGCAAATCAGGACTCCCAAAATCTCAGATTTGCAAAAACCAACCTTGCCAATCACAGCCCAAATATATATAAACCCAGCCGCCCTACTAGCCAGTTCTTTTAAGATCTCTCATTTGTTTACAGGAAATCAAGAAGAGCAATGGAGTTATTGAACTCATCATTTTTACCCTCAATCGCCCCCGCTGTTCAATCATCATCTCCTTCTTCAGGTATTGGCACTTATTTCTATAATGCCTAACTATTTTATTTCAGTAATTAATTTATATCTTGTATCAAAATTTAATTTTATTAGGAGTGAGCCTTTTAAAATTCAAAAGAAAGAACAACATGGATAAGCAGCTAACCAGGCCTGTGGCTTCTCCGGGACATCGCCACTCTGTCGGTTACAGAGCCCAGTACCGGAAAGGATGTGATGGTGTTTTCCGATCCGAGGATCCCAGAATGAAACCCTTAAAGATCCGTTTGAAAACTTTTCAAGAGAAGCTTGATCTTTTTAATCGATTCATCTGGTCTGAGATAATCGTACACAAGATGTGGAGCACAATCTCTGTTTCTCTCCTTGCCGTGCATAAGCTTTCAGATATCACTCCATCATTTCTTGCTGTCCTTTGCCAGGTAGGTTAACTTAAGCAATTGATACATGCAGTCCAACATTACTTGCGCAGTCCGTATTTGTATTGAAAGTTCCTAATATACCCTCATTTATGAGAGCCATATTTACTTTTGAATAAATACTGAGGACATTAATGGAACTTCATGAATAAATACAGACTGCTTAAGTAAATACTGGACTGCATGTAACAATACGCTAACTTAATTGTGGTTATATATGCGGGATTAGTTTATTTCAGCATGTCCGAATTAAATTTGAAGTGACAATAATATCTCTGTTATATATGTATTATAATCCACGAAATAATAATTTATGACCGGGACGCATATTTAATCATGACATATCGGGTTTAGACATGTTTAGAGTTTTAGAAACTTATTTGTAATGAAAGATAATTATGATATTTTTCCACTTCTATTAGATCTGCTGAAATAAACTGGACATGCATCTAGAAAGTTCTTGATTTAACAATCTAGAATAGTACTACAGTAACTTGATATATTATAATGTTGCAATTGTTGTTTTTCAGGCTATTGTTGCTGTAGCGTTGATGAATATATACATTATTGTCTTGAATCAGATAACAGATATTGAAATCGACAGGGTACACATTACTTCTCTCAAACTACACATGGTAATTTATGCATGGAAATGTTTGTTGATCACTCTCACGTCCCATATGGTGGGAAATCATTCTTTTTAATACATATGGCAATGCTACTTGCAAGTTGTATTTTACTTTTACAGTCCGTATTATTTTCGGGAAAAACTAATACATCCTCAATCAAGTGGCTAAAATTTGAACAAGATGAATTAATAAGGACAATTTTATCAGTTTCAATTAAAATACAGACTGCATTAGTAAAATGAAAACATGCAAATAGGAATTCCGTACTCTATATAATTCGTTGGAAAGTGAGATAAAGGATAGAGTAAAGTGCACTCTCATCAATCTTTTAACACTTTCGAGTATCCCAGTTAAATTGCATAAATAGGTTAGAGTAAAGTGCACTCATCATTCTTTAACTCCTCCCAATAACCTAGGTTAAGTTGAATATGTTATTATTTAGAGAAAACCTCCTTAATATTAAGTGTTCTTGTGTAACTCTATTATTCTTACAGAAATTTTAGGTCCAAGTCCAAACGGATTACGCAGATCATAAAAAATATGATTGAATGTCTGAATTTCCCTGCAAAATTAGGGTTAAGATCTGAATATAAAAATTCTTTAGAGAAATTGGGTCATTTAACCATATTTTTGGACCCGCGTAATCCGTTTGAACCCACACGGGCCTCTATCCTCACCGTGTCATAATATTCTGACATCTTATTTTGCAGGTTAACAAACCTCACCGTCCATTGATAACAGGAGAATATTCAATCAAGACTGCTGTAGTAATTGTTATATCGTCTGCAATAATGGTAATTCAATTCTTTCAAGAGCATGTTTACATTATGGTATATTAATCTGTTTTTTTGTTTTCCGTTCATAGAGTTTTCTGATTGGATGGATGGTTGGTTCTATTCCATTATTCTGTTCCCTTTTGGCCGGATTTGCGCTCGGAACAGTATATTCAGTCAACGTACGTCATTTCTTTCACAAAATATCGTTTTAAATATCTGATTTACTAACACTGCTTCATAAAATGCAGTTGCCACTTTTGAGATGGAAGAGAAATTCCTTCGCCGCAGCATTCTGCATGTTATTTGGTCATGTTGTATGGCCGCTGGGAAATTATTTGAACATACAGGTCCATCTATGAAACAATAATTCGTATGATGTATCATATTTATTTTGAGAGTTGATAGGTACAAGTTCAAATGAATTATGCAGGTCCAAAAATATGGTCAAATGACTCCATTGCCTTCGGAAATTTTGTTTTTCAGATTTTAACCCTAATTTTACAGGGGTATTTCAGACATTTAACTATATTTTTAGACATGCATAATTCGTTTGAACCTGCACCTAAAATCTCTGGTTATTTTCCTGACTTGCACCTCTTTGATGTACGAATTAATATAACATTTCTACTATAAAATTAGGGTTTTGTAAATATTCATCAAGTTTCTTTTGAACATGCAGACTTTTGTGCTCGGAAAGCCAGTGTCCTATTCCAAGGCTTTGGTTTCAATAATATCATTTTTATCCCTCATCACCATTGCGCAGTCACAAATTAAGGTAATTTCATGTAACTTCATTCATTATTTCCTTGAAAGTATTAATTTTCTCTTTGAATAATTATATATTGTAGTAGAAGTTTGAATTGCGGTGGGGAATAGATCAGATTGTATGCCTGTAGAGGTTTTGATTTACGCCCTTTTCTGCAATCGGAATTTAAATAAATACAGTTCGTTGACTTTTGATCTCCGATCGGAATTGTCCTGAATTTTTTGATCCGGTTTGGTCTGGGTTGGATCAGACTAATGCCCTGTCCAGTTCAACTTATTTAGTGTTGTGCTGATGAGTGCTGCGCTGTGTTGATCTTGTGCTGAATAGTGCTGAAAATGTTGAATATTGTTTATTTGAATTGAAGAAAAAATGTAATTTCTATTACTCAAGAATTAACATTTTTATTTAATTAATATTATTTTTATAAAACATAAAATTAGAGTCAATTATAGCTTAAATGCGCTGAGCTGAACAGTGTTGTGCTGATGATTGTTGTGTTGCGCTGATGATCGTGGTGTACTGTGATGAAATGTGTTACAATTTTAATCATGTATTTGAGGTTTCCTTATAATTAATGGTGTAGCTTAATATTCGCAGGATATACCTGATATAGAAGGAGACAAGCTCGAAGGTATCCACACAATAGCATTCAAGTTCGGTGCACATAAGGTAGTTATTCTTTATTTATTTGTATATGCGTATGCTTTCAACCACCAAAATATATATCAAACACTTCTAGTATTATCTTTTTATCCTGATATTCAAATTTCGTAAATAATTAATGTGGGGTTGAATGTCGTAATAGCCGCTACCGTGAGTTAGTACGAGGACTCGCTTTTTATCGGGGTGTTGGTGATTTGGGCCGAATGTGTGTTTTCGGCCCAATACCTAGGGTTTAGTGAAAGAGACTCTATAGGAACTATTTCTCTTGATTAACCTAATTTATACTATTTTCTGGGTATTAGCCGATGAGAACATTCTTGTAATTTGGGTACATATCTAATACAATCTTTCTCCTTCCCATAGATATAGCCAATTATTGGTAAACCACGTAAATTCTTGTGTTCTTGTTTTTTCCTTTACATTTTATTTGCTACTTTCTCATATTCCGAATAACAATTCAAATACTAATTAAATAAAAATATATATGAATATACGACACGGGCAATTAAATTGACACTCACCTCTAAATCTTGCAGGTATTCTGGATATGCATTGGACTTATTGAATTCGCCTATTTTGTTGTTATTTTAATCGGTTTGAAAGCATCCTATAACTGGAATAAATTAATAATAGTGAGATTCTAATCCTAAATCTTTCTTCAAATTATTTTGAATTTTGCATCAAGATGGCATGTACATTTTTCGCGTCTTTATTATTTTCAGGTTCCATCTCACTTGCTTTTGGTTTCTATGGTTTGGAATCATGCCAAGTCTATAAATTTGGAAAACAAAGCGGCGATACAATCATTTTATGTGTTTCTAAGGAAGGTAAGAACTTTTATCTAACTCTATCTAATTGTAAGTCCCTATCCAGTTCAACTTATTACAGCACATTTCAGCACAATACATCACTGGTCAGCACAACACAGCACAGTACTTTTCAGCTCAATGCATTTAAGCTCTAAATGGACACTATTTTTATGTTTTATAAAAATAATATTAATTAAGTATACGTTTTAGTTCATAAGTAATAAACATTGTGTTTTTTTTATCAACTCAAATGAACACTATTCAGCACAACACTGATCAGCACAGCTCATCACTCATCAGCACAGTATAGCACCAAATAAGTTGAACTGGACAGCACCCTAAATAAACTTGTGTCATAATGCATCATCGTATAAAATTAGCATACTCGCTTCCTAATGTACAAAATGCATTGTGAGTGGAATTTTATGATTTTTGCAGCTTGTTTCTGTCGAGTATTTCCTCATACACTTTATGAGGTAGCTTAGCTTTGTGGAATTGATGGGAGAAATACCAACCTTCTGTGTATCGTCATTTTAAATATAACCCAAGACACCCTTGTTTATTCTTGACATGGATTAAGAAGACATTTGCAAGATTAGTCCCATTTTCTTTAGAGGAACTCTGGCAATTCCATCTTTATTCATTCGGTTTGTTGTCTACTATTTGGGATTCAATCTCCATTTAAATGAAATTCCACGGTGTCTCGATTCGATCTCCGATAAGGGCATCGTGGATCGAAAACAACGCCGGCGAAAAACTAACTGATCAGTAAAATTTCATTGCCGCATGTAGATGGGGATTTCAATCGAGCAGTTTTTTGGTTTTGTAGGAGAAAAACTAAGTAAAACGACGTCGAGAAAGAGAAAATACCAATACATCCAAATATGTAAAAAAAGGATAAAAATACATTTAAAGTGACAAAAAGTGCCAAAAAACTCAAAAAAATCCTCATTGTAGGTGTGGCATAGGATTTAAAATTCGTTAGACTGAATTAAAAATTATATAAATTAATTGAGCTGAACTAAAGTAAACATGTGCATTTAAAATTGAGATGAATTTCATCCGATAATATTTTATTAAAATATTCAGATTAGATTTAGCGAGGATCCCTTAAATATGCATTTTGAAAACAGTGAAAAAGATAATATTGTTCCATTCCTGATCAAAACAAGCGCACTTGTTAAGAAAGATAATTAAGAAAATTATCGTCAAGCCCTAGAACTAGTATGGACCACTGAGGATTCACACGTACCCGCAACTAAAATCGTTTTTTCACATTACAAGATATATATGTATAAAATATCCAAAAGATTTATATTCGTTTGCCCGCAACTAAAATCCAGTTTCGCATAACAAGATATATATCGACTATCCATCCAGAAAGATCTATGCCAAGAAATTGATTATTTGTTGATTTCAATGCTTGATAACGTTACTTAAATTAAGATTCCATATATACCCAAAGGCCAAAGGGAATATAAAAAACGCATAAAACAAGCTGCTTATGACCAGTAGCTAGCTTCCTATAAAACCTACCAACAAATTCATTCCATGAACTCAGGTGATCACCATGGAGTCTTTACAGGCAGGATACTTGACAAAGCCCTCATATTTAGCCTCATTCCTTCCTGCGGAGCGACGCCCGGGTACTTTAGTTCCCTATTTTCATCGTATATTCATATTTAAACCCTGTCCAGTTCAACTTATTTGATGCTGTGTTGTGCTGATGAGTGCTGAGTTGTGCTGATCAGTGCTGTGTTGTGCTGATCTTGTGCTGAATAGTGTTGAAAGTATTAAATAGTGTTCATTTGAGTTGAAGAAAAAATACAATGTTTATTAATTAAGAACTAAAAAGTGTACTTAATTAATATTATTTTTACAAAACATCAAAATAGTGCCCATTTAGAGCTTAAATGTGTTGAGTTGAACAATGCCAATAAATTGAACTGGACAGAGCCTTAGACTAATTTATGAACATTATATAGCAGAACACGGTTTTTTATATGTACAAATTAAGCAGGATCTGCATACTAATTGTATGTTTAACCTAACAATGAGTAGGTGCCTTGATTTTAGGTGTTGCAGTGCAGTTTCCAAGCTGCAAACCATGGCCATGGATGAAAGCAAAGCCTGTGGTTTCAAAGAGGGAGCAGTTTGGTCTGAGGAGTACGAGATCCGTTGCTGTCTGTCGTTCTTCTGCCAAAGAAAGTTACTATTCGGAAAATAACATTGCTGTGGAAATGATTCAACAGAAATTAAAGGCTTTATATGTGTTTATACGCCCCCATTCAATAATTGGAACTGTATGTTGTTCTTTTCCTACCATTTTCATTTTCTGTGAGTCGTGATTTTATATCAAAAACTAGGATTGATGTATTTTTCTTCCTTGTGATTGAGAAGGTTTTGGGCAGAATATCAGTTTCTGCACTTGCATTGGAGAAGTTCTCAGACATTTCTCCTGTGTTTTTCTCTGGCATGTTTCAGGTAAGAATACTTCTTCCTTTTATTACTTACAGTTATGTATATATATTACTTATGTTTTGACTTGATAGATAACTTTTTGGTTTAATTTCAGGCCATTTTTGCCGCTGTCTTTATGAACATATTCGTTGTGGCTTTGAATCAGCTGTCAGATATAGAAATTGACAAGGTACAAATATGCTTCTTTTTTGGGATTATATTGCAGTTTGAAAAGGAGAAGATAATAACTTGTGTATTTTTCCCTTATTTTAATTTTTATATATTTGGTTTATGTGCAGGTTAATAAGCCTTACCTTCCATTGGCATCTGCAGAATTTTCGGTTAACACTGGTGTCATAATTGCTGCATCTTCTGCAATAATGGTAATGCAAAAGTCTTAAAAACAATTTCTTTCAAATTAGTTCTTTTTTTCAAGCTGTTTTATTTACTTTATGGCTTCTCAGAGTTTTTGGCTAGGATGGAGTTCTAGGCCATTATCTTGGGCTCTTTTTGCCCATTTTGCGATCGGAGTAGCATATTCCGTCAACGTGAGTTTTTGTAATTAGTAAGATTCATATAAGGCATTTGAGAAGCAACAAAGCATATATTATTTCATCCAAATTGCAGGTACCATTTTTGAGATGGAAGAGATTTCCCTTTGCCTTCCTGATGTCATGCTTACTTGGGCAAGGTGTATCTGTACAGTTAGGTTATTATTTGCACATGCAGGTAATTAAACCTTGTAAATTTTAGTTTACACTAATGAAATATTAATTGTACATGATTATTAGAAGATCTTAAGTTTGGAGGTTCTTAAAGAGTCATTACTAAGCTCTATATATATATATATATATATATATATATATATATATATATTGCAGACTGCCGTGTTTGGACGACCAGCTCTCTTTTCAAAGGCAGCGATTTTCGCAGCAGCATTTATGTCCGTAGCCACAACTGTACTGATGATCTTTAAGGTGAAATTGCATTTCATGATGCTAAATGTACTCAAGTTTTTGAAAATTTTAAGGTTATATAATTGTTCATCTTATACAAATGCAACGTTTATTAATTATCTAGTTCATCTTGGCTCCATTTTGACTGATCAGTCCTTTTCTGATGGTGTGCACATGATTTAATCAGGATATTCCTGATGTTGAAGGAGACAAACTTGACGGGATCAAAACTCTCGCGATCCTTTGGGGTTCCGAAAAGGTTAGTTTTTGCATATTTAGATTTTTGAGAAGGATTAATTTATTGGTAAGTCTCTTTCAGACTTCATAAATATGTATATTTTCAATATTATTTTAATCTGATCCTGTCAGGTGTTCTGGATATGCATTGGACTTGTTGAAATAGCTTATCTTGGTGCCATTCTTGTTGGTTTTACATCACCACATAATTGGAGCAAGTTCATTCTAGTGAGATCCTCCTTTAAACTGTTATTTCTTCTAGTTTATCTTCAAATCTGGCTACAAACTAACAGTAATTTTTACATGAATACTTACTTCTCCGATCCACTGATATATTTTTACATTATTATTTCAAGGTATCCGCTCACATGCTTTTGGCTTGGATACTTTGGCGTCGTGCAAGATCCGTAGATCTAAGAAGAAAGGCAGAGACAGAATCGTTTTACGGCTTTTTGTGTCAGGTAAGATCTTCTGATCCTTCAAAGTTGCAGACTCTAGTGAAAGAGTACAATCTGTAGAGATCATGAAATCCATTGTGAATATATTTTTTTGTGACTTGTACAGCTCGTTTATGCGGAAAACTTCCTGATACTACTTGTAAGGTAGCTTGAAGACTGAAGAGAGTCATATGGTAGAAGCCTGCTGCCTTCATCATGTTATAAATTTTTTTTTTTTTTTTTGAGGAATCATCATGTTGTAATATTAGATATTAACTGATCGAATATATTTAGACAGAGTATTGAAACATAACATATATAGTCTTGCATTTTTATATTTAATTCATTTTGGATAGAATTCCGATATCACATGTTGTCACATTAAAAGTAGATTAAAAGTAGGTAAATTAAATTTAGATCGTTTAATCTCTCTGTAAAATCCTGAAACCCTAAAATCCTAATCGCTAAAATGTCCTATATTCTTCCATCTTCTTACCCATCTTCTCATGAGTGGATAGAGGATCGGCCGTTGATTGCGTATATTTTATTTTGTTGTTGAATAAGTGTAATTAAATGATCCACATCGGTTAAATTTCCTATTGACTATGTTTTGATTGTCCAAATTGGTACTATTATTTGAATTTGATTGATTAGATCTTGTATCGCCAATGATTGAACTGGTTTTCAAATCAATCTTTTATTATTAACATGATTATAAAGGTCGTGTTTTGCTCTGGTTTACAGATCGTATTTTTTTCTTGATTTGGTTTACAATGAGTTGATAATTAATTTGTATTCTTCAAGATTTTAGCAGTGTTTTTAGCAATTTATGTTAGTATATTTGTGTAATGCAAATTAACATAATATTAATAGGAAATGCACTTAACGCATATTAAAGATCTGTTTACCTGGCATTATTTCTTATTGATCTTAAATTAACTGATTTAAATTGAATTAAAGTGAATTGAACTAAATTGAACTGAAGTGAAATTAATGTATTAAAAAATAAAATTACTATATCTAATTTTACCTGAATTTAATCAAATTATATTTTATTGAACTGGACTGAATCGAACTGGTCTAAATTGAACGGATCTGATCTACTTATATCCTTCCGCAATCAGGGCCTAATAACCTACAATATCTTCTAATTGAGATAACAATAGATATAAAGGAGCAAAGCCAAATCGGAAACTACTGAGAAGAATGCAAGTATGTTCAGCCAATTAGCTTCGTAAAATCTATGGTGACCAAGAGCCCCACGTCAGAGATAATTGATTAAGATAGGAATTCAAAGTGACTGGTCAAACGAAGAGGCAAATTCAATGTGGGGAACCTAATTTAAAAACCAGCAACATTTCTTCCCGTTCAAGTCAGTTTTCGTAGTATAAATTAGCAAGTAATTAGCTGTGAAATCTTGAAAATAGGTAAAAAAAATAAGTAAAAAAACATGGATGAAGCCCTGCTGCAAAAAACCAGCAGACTGTCTAGATCTGGATATGTGGATGAACTGAAGATGGTGAACCGTATCGCGATTCCGATGATCATTACGACAGTGGCACAGTATCTGATCCGAGTTTCACCGGTGTTCATGCTTGGACATCTTGGGGAGCTTCAACTCTCAGGTGTCTCCATCGCCACGTCGTTTTCCAACGTCACTGGTTTCAGTTTTATTGTAAGTTTTATATATGTGCTTCTGAAAATTTATTTTATCAAGGCATGCAAAGACTTAAAATATCCAAAAGACGTGATTATTTAATATTTAATATTGAATAAACTTTGATTCTTTTATTGAGAAAATTAGTTTAAAGTATTTAAGTAATTTAATCTAGTGTTTTATTTTACTTTCATTTACTTGCAGTTTTAATAAATTGTTAAATCTAGGGTTAAGGGATATTCTTCCACTTTATTTGCCCACGCTTGAATATAACTGAACTAAATTATTAACATATATATATATATATATATATATATCTCGAAAATAGTAACATACTATGACTACATTAAATGAAATATTTGATCAAATCAGATTTCCCCTGAATTGGACCGAATTAGATTGAAATAAATCGAAATTAATTAAATTGAATTTAAAAATTCAGATAAGTTGGGGAAAAAAGGTTTAATCTAGATTATTAAGTAAAGAAATATTATTGATGTCATTTTTTAATAAATAATTATCAAAAAAATCAAAAATAATTGTGCATTTTGTAGTATTTTTAATCTTTTCCCATCTTTACTTGAATATTTCCATTATTTTGATTTTTTTTTATGTGAAACTCTAATAAATGGTTGAAATGAAATCTAAGTGCATGTATTGAAACGCAGTTTGGTATGTCTGGTGCATTGGAGACCTTGTGTGGGCAGGCTTTTGGTGCCAAGCAATACCAAAGGCTTGGAGCTTATGCTTATGGAGCAAACATATGTCTTTTCATCGTTTGCATTCCCATCGTTCTGGTGTGGGTCTGCACAGAAAAGATGCTGGTTTTCACCGGCCAAGATCCTGATATATCATCTGAAGCTGGCAAATACATAATCTGGCTAATACCAACTCTTTTCCCTTATGCAATTCTGCAGACTCTGACAAGATTCTTGCTGACTCAAAGCTTAACACTTCCAATGCTTGTGAGTACAGTTGCAGCTTTATCAGTCCAACTCCCCCTTTGCTGGTTTTTTGTATTCAAACTCGAGTTGGACAGTGTTGGAGCAGCTCTGTCTATTGGTATAGCATATTGGTTGAATGTTATCTTGCTTGGTCTCTATGTTATATACTCCCCTAGCTGTAAAGCTTGTATTTCTCTCTCCTTTGTCGACGCCTTTCGCACAATTGGGGAGTTTTTCAGGTTTGCTGTCCCTGCTGCAGTAATGGTCTGGTAAATTCTCTTTGTTGTACACTCTACAGATCCTAACACAAGTGTCTCGTTTGAATTTCAAAGTCAAAAGCATCTGTATTTGACTACTATATAATATCTTCATTTGATTTTGCAAACTTTGTTTTGAAATATTATTTCTTAAAAATATGTAGTATATCATAACAGTTTTAGGGTGGTACTATATGTAGGACCGGTTTACTTCAGCAAGTCCAAATTAAACCTGAATTGACGATATGTCCCTCGATCTTAATATCTTTTATAATTTACGAAATAGTAATTTATGATTTTGACACATATTCAATCATTACATACATAGACGGTTAGGGTTAGGGTTTTAGATGAGTTTAACCATTAGACCTGCTGAAATAAACAGTATATATAGCAAGCCCCTAGTTTTACTGAATTTGTTTATAGACTGTTTTCTTTTGCAGATCTATATTTTGACATGATAACAAAATCAATTTGAATAATCCTTCTTAAGAGCATTTTAATCAATTCCAATAAATTTAAGGACCTGCATGGGTAAAATAGACCTAGAAATAACAAAAATTTTCACATATTAATATTATGTAACAAGAATTAATAATTAAAGTTATATTTGTCTAATATCGAGTGACTAATTAATTGGGACGGATGGAGTATATATTTGAACTCTGAAGTGTTAAAATTGAGTTATAATAAGGGAGGTAACTAACTCATTAATTTGTTTTCTTGTCCATTTTTTGAAGCCTGGAATGGTGGGCATATGAATTCATCATATTGCTATCTGGACTGTCCCCAAACCCTAAGCTGGAAACATCGGTGTTATCCATATGGTAAGCTTTATACTCTGTACAAGTTGTTTTTAGTGTCTGCAACTTCTTTATATAAATAATCGATTTCATTTCTTGTTTTTTGGATCAGCTTTACAATTACTTCACTGCACTACCACGTGCCATATTCTTTTGCTGCTGCTGCCAGGTATTTATATATATATGACCTTGCTCAATATTATATACTAGGTTAACATATGTTACTTAAGATGCTTAATTTTCATCTTCTTCTTAACTAGCACTAGGGTTTCTAATGAGCTAGGAGCAGGGAATCCTCAAGCTGCAAAATTCGCCGTCTTCATGGTACTTTTAGTATCAGTATCAGAGTTTGTTCTATCTAGCACAGTTTTTTTTCTGTGCCGATCTGTGCTCGGGTATGTTTTCAGTAATGAGATGGAAGTCATTGAATACATAAAGCACATGACTCCTCTTCTCTGCGTAACCGTGATGACAGACAGCACTCAAGCCGTGTTATCAGGTACCAAAAAGTTCCACTAAATAAAACCCTCTTCTCCCAACCATTTTGGCAAGAACCGAATTGAATTGAATTGAAATGAGGTAAAAACTGATGAAATGGAAATAGTAATAGTATATCATACTTAAATCTAATTTCATCGAATCATATATTATTAATAGATCTGATCTAAACTGAACGAAAAAAACATTCAGATAAAGTTCCCCAATCTGAAGTTTTCACTATCTATAGTCATGATCAGTTCAGTTTAGTTCAATTTATTCCAGTTTTAATGAAAAATAATTTGATATAATTTAGCTAATTTTAGCCATGTTAATATTACTTTATAATAAATATATTAACTTTTACTAATTTTATTCAGTTTACTGTTGTTATGTACCTAATGTTCAGATCAGATCTGTTGTTTTACTGAATCAAATATTATTAGATCTGATCTAAACTAGTTAATTCCACTAATAAGGCTCTCTTTTCCCTAGCTAGGTTATTTAGTCAGAACTAAATGAATCTGAAATGGATATACACCATTTTTGAACTTGTTGTATTACATCAGGGGTTGCTAGAGGAAGCGGATGGCAGAAGATAGGAGCTTATGTAAATCTGGGGGCCTTTTATCTGGTTGGAATTCCGGTTGCACTAGTATTCGGATTCGCGCTACATTTACGGGGAATGGGACTCTGGGGTGGACTCATTTCAGGATCTTCTGTGCAGTGTATTCTCTTGGTAACTATCACTGCTCGATCAAATTGGGAAAAGCTGGTAAGTTTTCCCATCCATTTTTTCATATATTTTTGCTTAATAATTACTTAGTGAATTCCTTAGCTTCATGTTGTTAATTATATCTTTTGCAAAAATTTCCTTGGATCAGGCAATTGAAGCAAGAAAGAGAATATTCGTAGCAGAAAGATAAAGGCCAGTCACACTAGATCCAAGGAAATGCATGTTTCAGTTGAGAGATATAATCATGCAACCCAGTGTATTTTATAGCCAAAATATATCATTTTTAATTATTGGAGGTAAAATAAAAATATATATATAAGATGTTATATTATATGACTAGGTGTTCACGCCCGCGCGTGCGCGCGGGCTATCACTATCTTGGTTGAATTTTGTACAAACTTTATTAAGACGCTTTTGCACAAGCGGCACACCATCGCATGGAAATTGTTGGCAGTTCAAACCAAATAAAGAACTAACATATTCTATTACCTTGTATATCAAAGTTTCTCAATTTTTAACTTTTAGCTCTTAACCGAAAATTACAAGAGTGTTAATTTTATACATGTATATACACGGAGGCTAGAAAACAAATCATGGGAACATGTTGCTGATAATGTTTCAAAAATTATACAAAGCAACAAATATTTTCAAGTTAGATCGTGAACAAAGACAGAAGAAAGAAAGCTTTTTATAGCTTTAGAATGCAAATAACTTCTGCCAAGGTGAGTACAAACTCTATCAGTTTCTCACACCATAATCATGAATGCAAAATGGCACAACATAATTATCACATGTTGGTGCTGCAGCCAAGTAGAATTATAGTGAAGCCATGTCTGCAATTCCACAATGAAACTGCCTGCTTTCATTTCTGGTGTGTAGTTCAATGTTCACGATCACAACTGTGAAAAAAATCAACCAGTAGGAGTCACAAGTAGTAAGATATGGATGTTTGAAGTTAAATTCACTATAAACATTTACTGCGAAGTCTAAACACAATAAGACTTTATAATCTCCGTCATTACATAAGTCTATGTTTGCTCTATACTATAGCTAATCATACAAGGATGACAAAGAGGGGAGATTTAACACAGTTTTGATTGATAGTTTTGATAATGAAAGACTTGGACATGGCAAGAGATTTGTACCTTCTTTTACACTGAACTTGCTGTCTTCGCAAATATCCTTGATTACAAAAACAACATTTGCAATTGGAAGTAATGCACAGCGCTGGTTGCTGACATTAGTAGCAGAGACAAAATTTGGAAGTAAGGCATTGCTGACATTAGTAGCAAAAACAACTGGATGACGGCGTGCATCAGGAACCACATTAGAAGATGGGTTCAACAGGTTCACTGAACCTTTACCGTCTTCCTTTCTGTTGACCTGATGTTTACAAAGATATAGAACATCAGTGCACCAAAGCCAATATAATAAACTAAGCAAGAAAGTCACTGCATTCAAACATCTGTACTAATAATAAGCCCTAAATTTACAATGCAAGGATATCTAAGCAATGTATCAAAAGTAATACGATTTTCATCTGCAGAAAGAGGAGGATATTGGAGAGAATGCATACAGTAATTTTAGAAGTGTTGAAGCAATTCATGTAACTGCTTCCACATTGAACATTTGTTATCTCCCCTAGCACAGCTCTCCTCTTGGGCTGATTGCATCTGTAGAAGAATTGCTTTCATTATTCTCCTCTGAGGCTGCTCTTTTCGATTTAGCTACATGCAAATTCTGATCTTGCATTCCTGAAGCAGCCCGCAACCTAGTAACCGGACCAATCACCACACCAGTTGGGGGATTCTCAAGGTTTTCCTTGTCCATGTTTCTAAACTTCCAACTCTACACCGGAAAAATCTGCAAAAGCTTGGAGTTATCAAAATCGGCACCCTAATAGTATATAACACACTCCAAATGCAAGATACAAAACGACTAAAAGGCATATGAACTTCCGAAAGTAAAAGTTTTCATTGCTTAGCACTTCAGATACAACAAAGAATAGATTGGATGAATAAACAGATCATCAAAAATGTTTCCAATAAGCTGTTTATTTCGGTGATTTACCACCCAAACCCCACCATGATTTATCAAGGGTAACATGAACATGAAAGACAACAAAGACACCATTTTTCCCAAAATCCAATACACATTTCATGGTCTTTTAGGCATCTAGAATCAAACTGAACCCACAAATCTACAATCAATCTAAAAAGCAAAAACTGCACAACCCCTATCAAGATTACTCATTTAAACACACCCCATTCACAAGCAGTGCCATAAATGTTGAGGAAAACAACTACATATATTGTAGAGTCATATTCATATATTGATATACGTAGCTTGTCCAAAAGTTACACACGGGCACAGACAGGTCATGCAACTTGCGAAAGTTCGAATAAGATGTGAAGATGATTATAGATCACTAAAATTGTAGAACAAGAACAAAAACATTTATAGGAGGAGATGAAAAGGCAAAAAACTTACAAACAGAGCAATCGGAGCACCAATCGCAGAGGTCGGAAGACCAATTCCCTACCGGCCCAGAGATCGGAATACTGGCCGGGATTTGATACTGATTCGGTGGGTTGACTGGGATCCCGGTGGCCGGCGTCTGGTCGAAGAACGTCAGGAAGAACCCGAAGGGATGGCCAGGGCCCAGGGCGGCACCTCAAGTTAAATACCGAGGGTGAAATTGAGGCCGCTAAACACCATCATGATGAATAAACTGATGGATTCAATGATCTTAGAAGAAGGCTCCTGATCGATGAGTGGGAAAGACGCGTGGAGAGAGCTGAGCGTATATGAACGACGGTGGTGGGAAAAAAAATAATTAAAAATTACGACGACCAAAACACTATTCCTAAGCCATCCACGCTTTATAGTATTAGAGATTACAACTACATCTAGAAATGAAAATGAAATATATAAAATGGCATCTTCAGTGTGTGTTGCTTACAGTCTGAGTGCTAACTTGCAGGATGAATGCCAAGGTGTTTTTTTTTTTTTTTAAAGTTAAAATCATCCGATTGGACGGGAGGATTATTCACGACTCCTCAACCCTAATAAAAATAATAGAATTACATGATCAGGTTTGTAACCCAATATTACACATGAAACCCTGTTGGGGTAATTGTGGCAATTTGTTGCCCGAAAGCTATACTCCGATCTAATATTGGAAGCAAAGTGAGATATTAGAGATTTGTCTAAGAATATTACAAAAAAATTAAGTCATCTCTGTATCGATGCCGTTCACAGCATAACTAAAACCAGACTTCCCTCCTTCTGTTGCGTATAAACATCACCAAGTACAACATTCTAGAACTCGTTAGAATTCACCATCCCACTTTCTCACAATCAAAACAGAAAAACTCGATTCTATTATAACAAATACTCTCTACCTGAACCTCAACCGACTACTCATTGAGCCCGGTGGCCTATGGACCACCGGAAGATAGCAAGTTTTCACAAGGTTGGACAGCAGAGTAGTATGTAAAGCATACCGAGTTATTCTATCTAGCCATAATACTAATAGGAAAGCTTCTTCAAGAGCCTAACTATAGATTGCTATAAAGATTTCTCTTATAAGGTGATATTCTACAGCTTAGCATTAAGAAGAAAATCACAAAAATATAAAAATGGATATATATAAATTAATATGTGTACTAGAGCAATCCCAAGCAATCCTAGTCTGATTGGCTGGTGGCCAAATACTGGATAGAGCAAATGTAATCTAACTCGATATAAGCTTAAAGCCTAACCGGTCTACAAATCTAGTAGCAGTATCGCAGCAATAGTATTCAAAACTACCATGACTTGGATTTCTCCTAACTGTACTAACTAGATAGGAATCTAATCAAAGTTTAACTGAGCAAAAGGATCCGTCAGGAAACTAAGATTAGCAGATCACATTCAATCCAATATTTTAGTACAAACATCAATGAATATATACCCGAAAAAAACTGAAAATAAATTTTAAAAAAGGGGGAAAAGAAGTAAACCTGTCAACCTCTGTCTGGCCCGGTCCGGCCCGGCCCGAGCTGACCCGACCCGACCTGAGCCGTTGACTTTGCTGCCCGGATCAGATCCATCCCCGATCGAAACGGATCTGGCCGCCCTGCTTCTGCGGTGTGCCCCTCTGCCCTCGTCCTCACTGGTTCAGGATCCATGGTAGATAAAAGCCATGCATCTTTCAGTGTGTTATTACTAAACAAAAATTCATGATCCATAGTTTTCGGTCCTGTCCGGTTCAACTGAATTTAAACTAAACTTAACTATTATGTACTATACTAATTAAATCAAAAAGTATAATGAAACTGAATTGAAAAGTACTGAAATATGAGAGAATACGTTACAGAACTGAACCTCTATATCAAGCTATTAATTATTAATATTACAGTAATTAGTAATTCATGATACGAAGACCGGTTATCAAAAAGCAAAAATGGATGATGATGCGCGAGATCGATTCCAATTTTATATATGTAGCGTGAGAAAACAGATTATAATTGATAATCCCCACAAAAATTATAATTTTAGGATCTGGCCTGCTCAATAATTTGAAGGTATTCTTTACTTTTATTTTATCTAAAGATTCTAAAGCATGTGCGTTCGATTCATAATCTAATGTACATTTATAGGTGTGAAACTTAAACTAATATAAGGTTGTTTTGAACATTATGTGATTGGTTGGAAGAGAGCTTTCAATGGTAATATTTACAATTCGTTGGGACGACGCGTTCCTGCAAGCTGTCAAACTTATTTAACAATTATTTGATATTATTATTTTCTCCTGTATAGAATGAGTGATTTTTTTAATAGCATGGTCACCTCAATCATTTCATGGTACTACTATAAATAGTGGCAGGTCTAGAATTATTTTTGAAATAATGGCTAAAAAATATTGATTTATCGATGGTATAAGTTGCAATAACCAAAAAAATTGTTTTCTAATAATTATAATTCTAAATTGTATAATATATAATGATGTTGATGTATAACTGATTTGTAATTGTATCTAATAAATATAATATATATGATGCATATGCCTGATATAAATATATATACATATATATCATAACATATATTAAATACGTATTTATTATTTTTACAATGTAATTAAGTAAAATACGGACGGTTATAAGATGGTCTCACCCCAATCTCTTCTTATACCTGAACTTTGTGTTCCTCACAAGTCAAGCTTATAACAATGAAGTCTCTGCGCTGCTCCACACGGCCATCCATTTCACTCTCCCAGCTTCCTCCTCCCGGTGAACGATATTCTCCATCGTCAGGTAATCATTTACTAACATTTTTCTCCGATTTCCGTTCTTTTGTTTATGTTCATAGCCTGCATAATCAATCAATATATGTTGTGTTGATTATATTTTCAATTCAATCACTTTTAAGTTCAGTTTAACATTTGAATTGCATCAGTGCAATTTTCAAATTGCAGAAGATGGAACACTGCACAGAAACCAACTTGTATGGTTTCTCAGTGGCATCTCCTGGCTCGCCACAAGGTCCGTTTTGTTGCTCTTTCCCGACAGCGAAGTGATGATGAGGATGATTTGGAAGCTGAAGACTACTCCAATGTCGAACCTTCAAATTCATATGGCTTTTTGATCAGAATCTTTCATCAGAAATTGGATGCTTTCTTTCGATTCATAAACCCTCCCATGATCATAGTCACGGTCGGTAGAATTCATCTTTGTTTACGTTAAAATCTGACATTGTTGATACTGATTTTATTTTGCTTACATTCTTGAGCAGGCATGGAGCACAATCTCAGCCTCTCTGCTTGCTGTTGACAAGTTTTCAGATATCTCTTTGGCGTTTGTAGATGTGATATGTAAGGTAAGCAAAGGCTAACCCTTACATTTTAGCATTCCATATATTAACTCAACCGTTACACACAATCCAGTATTTTACTCATCATAATCCAAAATATCAATGACATGACAAAATTATCATGATAAACTGATTTTGATGCGTTTTTATTCAAAGGGTGCGTTTGAAAATTCATATCTTCTTGATTTAATAATAATATAATAAAACTTGTTGAATATCTTCAGGCTATCGTTGCTGTTTCTTTAATGAATATCTACATCAGTGGATTAAACCAGATTACGGATATCGAAATTGACAAGGTAAAATATCGTTTCCACGTTTTATTACTTTTTACGAGTCCACCCATCATGCACCAATTAACTTGACATATATTTATGTTCTCTACAGGTTAATAAACCTCATCGTCCATTGATAACAGGAGAGTTTTCCATCGTCACTGCTATTTTAATTACTTCATCCGCCATAATAATGGTAACTTACTTTTATAAACCTAATTATGAACTCGATCCATTTCATCATCATAATAATATCCTAGATTCATCAAAAAGTCTTCCAGTTATGATCTGGTTTTTGTTGCAGTAACTTTCTTGATTCTGTTCTCGGAGTTTTGCGGTAGGATGGATGGTTGGATCTAGGCCATTACTTTGTTCTATTTTCGTCTGGTTTGCGCTTGGAACAATATATTCGGTGAACGTGAGTTTCTTTTAATTAATGCTTCAATCGATACACATTAATTTCTTTAATGTATTCAGTGATATAAACGAGATTTTGGTCCCATTCTCTACATGATTCCTTTCGGATTAAGCATTTGCTCACATGTTTTCACAGAAAACCATGCTCTACGTACATGTATTATATATATATATATATATAATATATATGAGAGGGATCGATTCCCTCACTAAATTTACTCATTTTAATACTCAAAATCTTACCCATAAATGTTCCGTTTTGTTAAAGGTTATAAAATTGTTATTATACATTGAAACTCAAAAGTCTTAAAAAATATTAGTGGACCGGAATTACGGTGGCGTTGATATGATCTGTAAAAGAGGAGTTCTGGCCATAGCTGGAAATTTCCTTTCCGACACCTAAGTCAGTTTTCTATTATAGAGAAAGAATAAGAGTAGTGAAAGTGAGGGAATTAGAAGGTAGTTGATAGATGCAGTCCAACATTATTTCCGCAGTCCGTATTTGTATTTAAAGTTACTGATATACCCTTATTTATAGGAATCATATTTACTTTTGAATAAATACTGAGAATATTTATGATACTTCATGAATAAATACGGACTGCATAAGTAAATATGGACTGCATATAACAATGCCCAATTAGAATCTACATTTTTCATGCATCATTACACTATATACATAGAGTTAGGGTTTAAAAGTTACATATCCTTTGCCTATTAAACCTGTACTTCTTTGAAGCTCAAAAGTCATACTCTCATTGCAATAAACATGTGGTAAATTAAACATGTGGTAAATTAAATGTACACACCGGAGATAGCTTAAATTTATAATATTTTATTGCAATGAGAGTACAATGAGAACCACTCGCATCTAAACCCTAAAGTTTTTCTGTCTCTCAAGTCTCAAGAGGTAAATTGTCTGCTGTCCTTCTTTAAAGTTAAAGTACATAATCAATATTCAATATTATACTTATTCTAAATCGACCAAACTAGGTGCAGATCCAATTTACTTGTGCAGATCTGATTTTTTACTTAAATGCCCATACTTTTTACTAATGCAGGTCCGCTGATTTGAAATAAGTTGGATAATATTGTCTTTTTTGGACCTGCACAAGTAAATTGAATCTGCACCTAGTATTGGCCTTCTAATTTTAATTAAAAGCATGCATGCAAACGTGAATATATTGGAGAAAAAATCGAACAAACTGTATCTAATTTCAAATTAATCTAAATAATTGCTTATTACTTATATAATTAGGTTCCCAATTCAACCAACAGAAAATTATATCTCCTGATAATATTAAAGCTATTCATCTTTTCTTTTTTTTGAAGGATTAAAGCTATTCATCTTGTTTAAAGTAACTTATTAAAATAAAGTTTTCAAAAAAAAAACTTAAAATAAAAATTTACCCAATACTCCAGATATTACACTAATTCTAAAAGATATATTTTCGCATTTTCCAGGAAATATTGCGGGCTAGTAATAATGGAGTCTTTGACGATCAGTTCCGTGAGAAAGCTGCCCTTTGTACCCTCAATTTCCACTACATCTGAATTGTCTTCCCTTTCACCTGGTAATTAATTAGTTACTGTGGCTAAGATTGAGTTTATTTCTTTGTTATTTTGATTTTGAGCTGAATTATTAAACTGTTGACTACACTTTTAATTATTTATCTTGAATTTTTATTTTCCTTTTGTATTTGAAAGTGTGTCTCTTCAACTGCAGGCTTGCTGTTCACGAAGTACAAGAGATGGAACATTGCAGAGAAACCTTATCAGCTGCTAACTCGCCGCCATGTTGGTTTAAATTTCATCAGTAAGAGTACGAGATTTACCACTAATTCTGGGAAAACAAATGCTTATTACATGGAGCCTGAGAATCCTTTTCAGTCTGAACTTTCAAAGAGCCATTTGAAGTCGATTCAGAAGAAATTGGATGCTTTCTATCGACTCTCTCGCCCCTTTGCATTCAGCGGAACGGTACGTAGATTTGAATTAAGATAGTTTGTGACGCTGAATCTCAAGATTGATCTAATTATTTCTTGTTTGTCTGCGCAGGCATTAAGCATTGTTTCAGTCTCTTTTCTTGCAGTGGAGAGCCTCTCAGACATATCTCCTATGTTTCTACTTAGGATATGTCAGGTATATTAATGTTAAAATGTTCATTTGATTACTTTGATTGATTGTCCGGATGCTGAAAAGTGTTGAGTTTTTCAGGCCATTCTTGCTGCTTCCTTCATGCATATGTACGTTGCTGGTTCGAATCAGCTATCAGATATAGAAATTGACAAGGTATTGTTTTCTATGAAGTCTGTAATTTAGTCCATTTGTCTGATTTCATAGTTTTCTGGTTATAATTATTACAGAAAAATTACATATTTGTTGTGGTTTTCAGGTTAACAAGCCTTATCTTCCAGTAGCATCAGGAGAAATTCAAGTCAATACTGCTGTAATTCTTACGGTGTTGTTCGCATTAACGGTAATCCAAACATCTATACTCCTTTGATTTATTGGGGTGTTGCTGCTACACACAGTCCAATATTTTACTCTTGTAGTCTAAAATACAGTGTAAAAGTACAAAAATGTCCTCAACGGGGTGATAATATTGTCATTTCATTGTTATTTTAGACTACGCTGAACAAAATACTGGACTGCGTATATAGCAGTGAGTATGGCTAAAACCCTTTTCTCTGCAGTGCTGAAAGTGTTTTTTTTCTCACTCACATGTGTCGACTTCTGATTCGCTTTATCTCCTTTTGTTCTGATCATTAATTAGTTTCCACTGTCCTTGAAATCAGGGTTTAGGGCTTGGATGGATTATTGGTTCTGGGCCATTACTGTGTGCCCTTGTTATTCATTTTGTGTCTGGAACACTATATTCAGTCAATGTGAGTTACTTTTATTAAAAATATTTGTGGATGAAATTTCATAAATATGGCTATAATTGTGTTCAAATGCATTAGTACTCGTGTTTGAATATATCATCAATTCATTTCATCACAGGCTTAATTTGGAAAGGTAAGAATAATTTACTGACTACTTTTCGTTTCTCTTCCATTGCAGTTACCTTACATGAGATGGAAGAGATTTCCTTTCACAGCAGCCGTCTGTATCGTCGCTATGCAAGCAGTACCTGTGCTGTACTGTTATTATCTGCACATCCAGGTCTAGTAGTATATATTACCTAGGTTTTATATATATATATACATATATATATATATATATATATATATATATATTCAGATAAACTCTATTTATATATGTTGGATAGATGTGGCCTGATCCCTTTATCCTTTCTAATTGTTGCAGACTTTTGTGCTTGGACGACCGGCTCTCTTTTCAAAGGCTGTAAATTTCACAACAGCGTTTATTACCGTTGTCTCTGTTGTACAAGCACTTTTTAAGGTAACATGTTATTCATATGTATATTGCTTTAAACTGATGCAATCTAATTAAACACCAATTTGAGTTCCTTTCAGGACATTCCAGATATTGAGGGAGACAAGGTTGCTGGTATCCAATCTCTAGCAGTCTGGCTGGGTGCAAAAAAAGTTAGTTATATATGTACAACATAGATGATCATATTGTTACTGACATATGAATTGATACCATTAACACAAATTAAACTCTTGAAGGTCTTTTGGATTTGCATTGGACTTCTTCAAGTTACTTATCTTGGAGCTATTTTAGTCGGTTTCACATCGACTTATAACTGGACCAAGTTCATGCTGGTGATTTTTCTGACATTTTTCTCCTTCTTTTGATCTACAAAACTAAATTAGTGCTTCAACAACTTTTTCTTGATGCATTTGTAAGTAACAGGTCACAAGCCACGCGCTTTTGGCTTCAATACTATGGAATCAGGCCAAATCAGTTGATCTTGGAAGCAAAGCTTCATTACAATCGTTTTACATGTTTATCTGGAAGGTACTTACTAATACTATCATGCCAAATCAGTAATATTGCTTTATAAGAGCATGAAGAGACTGTTTCTGATATCTGCAATTGTGATTCTTGCAGCTCTTTTATGCCGAGTACTTCCTCGTACATCTTATAAGGTAGATTGAGTTGCTGGAAGAAATGCCTGGTTTCTCAGGCCAAATCTTGCAAATTAAACGCAGCGCTTCTACTTCTTTTCATGAGTCAAGAAAGATGTTGTGCTGTTGTTAAGGAATATATATACTAGAGATATTTAATTATGGGCATTCGGTCCTTTCTCTGTACTGTAGTTATCCCATATAGTCTAGTATTTTACTTAGCGTAGTCCAAGATACCAATGAAATGACACTACCGCCCCCTGCAAGTTGGCTAGTTTATCAAAAATCAAATAAGTTGAGGTCATTTTTGTACTTTTACACCGTATTTTGGACTATAAGAGTAAAATATTGGACTGCATATACCATTTGATTTATACACACTTTTGCATTTTGCATTATGTTTGCATCAGTCAAACAGTCTAAGCATAGAATATTGCACCATCTTCAGAAGAACCAGCTCATCATGAGTTGATTTGAAACAAATGAGTGGCTTGAACTGAAAGAAGATCTTCAGGAAGCAAATCAAATTCATCTTCAAACATATGAATCCATGCTTCTATTCCTTCGCCGTCTCTCGTGTCCATCAATGTAACGGAGGGAAGGTTTAGTGTGCAAGGAGGTCCAGCTGAAACAGGTTTTCCCCAACCAAAGTCCACTTCATAGATCGGATACTTGCAATAACTGCTGAATTGTGAATGTATAATTTCCTCTGGTGTTTTTACAGTATCCTCGTCATTCAGAACAAGATTTGTTTCCCTTATTGCACTACGGATGAGATGAACTAGTTCACCGAAATCTACCCCGTCGTTTTTACTGAATGGATCGGACGCAGTAAATACAGCTAGGTTTCCGAAGGCAAACTGATCAAGGGAAGATAAGCTACTGATTCTGCTTCTCAAGTTCACCATGTGTCCCACCCTGAACCTCAGATGTGTTTCTTTCGGAGCAATCTTGATGAATTCCTTCCACAGATAAGCGGTGATGACTTCTACTCGAGTTGGACCCTTCACAGTCTGTGAAAATGGAGGAACCGTGATTATTGTTAAAGGCGCATAAATGCATAGGCTAGCCTGTGAACAGTATTAATCAGCCTAACTGTCATGGTAGCGCATTCCCACTGTACTATCGAATATTAATTACTACATCCGCTACTGGTTAATTAGTTGATTATGTATAAATATCACTTCGTTTTATAAGTGATGAAGAGAGTGATCATTAATCATGTATCATAGAAATGTTTAGCTCATTTTTTTATTTTTGGTTTTTTGAGGATTAGTATTATTACAAATTAACAAATGAATAGCCGAGTACAGGTATATTCTCAACTATTTGATTGAACTGAACTAAAGTAAAAACAATTTGTATTTCAAAACAATAACAGTGTAAATAAATTAATCTGAATTTCATTAAATTATATTTCATCAAAATTAGACTGAATAAAATATACTAAATTAAAGTAAAAAATGATTGAATAAATATTCAGACAAACGGTAGAAAACATGTCCTTTATTTTGAAAGAATAAATAAAATTTTACATAACATTTTTTTACATAATTAGTTAATGCACGTTTAAGCCCTGGAAATGTGGATCTTCTATATGATTCCTATAGTAATTAACATCTGACACCATAGCAGTTTCTTAAAGTACTATAATGATCTGTCTCATAACCAGTGTCCGTTTTATAAAGAATCACAAACTAATTGACTTTACTAGGAACAGTTAAAAGAGAATCTTAAAAGAGAATCTGATAAACAATTAAGTAAAAGATAAAGAAAGTTCACTAACCTGTGAAGAAGCTATATCTTTCAGCTGGTTTATCTTTTCCTTGTCGATCACAAACCGCTTCAGTGTGAGCTGTTCTGTTTTCTGATCATTTTTCGCACTTGAAAAACCATCGAAGATCTGAGGACGACGATCTTGTTTTACTCTAACCGGAGGAAAAAGATCTCTCCCGGAATCAAAGTTCGGTTCTATTACCGGTGATTTTCTATCGCCGGCAAGATTAGCGGCAGCCCATGAATTCAAGAATGCCATGAACGATGCAAAATCAGCTACTCTGTGGGAAATACATACCCCGACAGAAATTCCTCCGGATTCGAAACATGTAATTTGTACTCCTAACAATGTTTCGTTTCTAGGATACAAACCTAGTATCAGTTCATCACCAGAAAATGGGTCGAATGGCAAGTATTGAACGGTCTTTTCATCTTCGAGTGCTGCTTGTCGGAGGGGGGCATCGACCTTAGCTTCCACGAACAAAGCTCCGGAGTCATCGCAATCGACGACGTAAAAATCATCTGCGTTGATCAACAGCTTTCCCGCTAGAGGGTAGAACTTAGTTAGGGTTTCAGATAAAGACTGCTTCAAAGTTTTGGATGTTTTGGAGGGATGGACATAATTTGTGTCTGAGTTTTGGTAAAGGAAGATGAAAGGGATGAAGAGATGTGGAAGGTACTGATCTATGAAAGAAAGCTTGTGCTCTCTGAGCTGATGGGGAGTTGGGGAAGAGGGTTTGATGAACTCCCTCAGCACTATTTCTATCTTGGCTTCCATTTGTTAGTCCACAGCTAGTTACTAATTGCTAGTCTATGTTTATATAGTATTGTGATTGTAAAGGGTGAAATAACATAATAATTTCAACCAAAATAATTCAAAGATAGCTAGCTGGTTGATGGAGTCGGGACATAGGTTGCTGTTGGAAGTTAACATACATCGGAAACAGTGAAATTCAGTATATAAGTTTGGTGGGCACTGCATTTGTCAATTAATTTTATGATGGAATCTCAATCGATTTGTGTGCTGAACCTGACCTTGTTTCCGATTTATATCTGACAGAAATGTTATCCTTGTCAGGATTTCATAATATTGTATCTTCAGGCTGTTTTCGGTCTGGACCTCTCTTTATTTCAAGTGTAAATATTCCCCGTATACTGGCATTGCACTTTCCAGAGAGTGTTGGAATGAACTCAATCTAATACTTTATTTCCATTTTATATGTGACGGTTCTGTTATCACTGGCGGTATTTCAGGGTTTTATAATACTTGCCCTTAAAATGATTTAGAATCCCGAGTTGGTTTTTGTTTCCTATCAACAGCAAAGTACTAACATACAGCCCAAATGCAATCTTTCGCATAAAAAATGGACAATGAAAAGGAGAGAGAAAGTATATTTAATCAATCTAAAGTGAAATAAAAAGAATATAAATGTATTTCTTTCCTGTATCAAGTATTTTTAATTTCTTTGGGTTGAAAGCATAAAGGTCTTCTATACGTAGTTCGTATTTCGCTTATTTGCAGTCTGTATTTTTGTTAAATAATTATATATACAATGATTCTAATATATAACTGATTTGCAAGTGTATGCAATAGAAGTAGTATATATGATGCATATGTCTGATATACATAATTATTGATCATATATATATATGGAAGACGTATTTTTATTTTGGACTGCAAAATAAGCAAAATATAGACTGGGCAAAGCATATCATGGATGCGATACTATAAGGAAGAGAAGAATAATTAGATCTAACGTTATTTGTTTGTACGTATGTCCTGAGTTTGCCGGTCAGTTATCGGCTGAAGGCATCAATAACAAACTCCAACAAACATATTCTCTTTGGAAGGTATTTTAAGGTAGATCAGTGATGCTGACAGGGTATCAGTGATCCATTTGTGAAATTTTTTAATTAGACGGCCATCTATCTAAATTGGAGTTTTAATTACTAAGATATGTTAAATAAGTACATGTTTAAAAATAAATTTTAAAATGTCCAGTTGACCTATATATAATCACGTAAAACCATGAAACTCTATAAATAATTAATCGTACAATTTTTTTTAAAAATATAATCTAATTTAATTTTGGATTCTAAAACATTTATTAACTTAGTCTTAAAATACTAGGATGTTAATCATTTATATAATTTTATTATGTGTTATTATTTTTAATTAAAATAATAATAATAATTAACGTAAATGTGCTGTAGTTTCATATGTTTTGCGAATTCCTTTCGCTCTCTTGGCGTATCTCTGCTGGAGATCTGATTCATAAGATATATATATATATATATATATATATATATATATATTGTGACAAGCTTATCTCAGTACCAGCAGTATGCTCTACAGTACCTGCAGGCTCCTTCGGATTCACGTCCATGGTATGTTGACTCAGGCTGCACCAATCACATGAGCTCTGCGGCATCCAATCTGTCAAGTGTGACTCTTTATAAATGGTAACACTCTAGTCTCCGTTGGGAATGGGACTTCTATTCCTATAGCCGGTATTGGCGATGCTAGGATTAGCCCTATTTTACACTTGTATGATGTTTTACTTGTGCCTGCTATCACGAAAAATCTCTTGTCAATCAGCAAGCTGACTAAGGAGTTTAATTTGTGCTATTATTGCGTTTGATGATCAGTCCTTTGTTATTCAACACAAGCTCAGCAAGGCAATCCTGGGTAGGGGGCACAGTAAGGATGAGTTGTATGTGTTGGACAGTGGTGTGGCAGCTTTTATTGCAAGTGTGAAGACAAATAAGAACAGAGCTTCTTTCGAGACGTGGCATGCTCGTTTGGACTGTGTCCACTGGTATCATTACTTTATTAAACCGGACTGGTTGTTTATCTCTTACTTCGGTACTTCCTAAACCCGGTTTGTGTGAACCATGTGCAATGGCTAAGGGACAGAAGCTTTCTTTTATTGAGAACTCTAGACGTGCTGATCACGTCCTTGATTTGATACATTGTGATTTGTGGGGACCTTCACCGGTTTTATCTGAGAATGGTTATGCTTATTAATTATGCCTTATTTGTGGATGATTACTCGCGGTTTTTTGGTTTTACCCTTTGCACCGTAAGACTGATTTTGTTGACGTTTACTTCCAATTTGAGGCACTCGTAGAGAATCAATTCTCATCTCGCATCAAGGTGTTTCAAAGTGATGGTGGGACTGAATTCATCAACAACAGGTTGCAGTCACACTTTGGAACTCGTGGAATTCATCATCAAGTTTCGTGTCCATATACACCTGAGCAGAATGGACGAGCGGAACGGAAGCACAGATACATCACGGGGATGGGCCTCTCCATGTTGTTTCACTCACACGTGCCTCTTTCTCACTGGGATGATGCATTTAGTGCTGCTGTCTTCACCATCAACATGCTGCCAAACTCAGCCATTGACAACAAGTCTCCTTTTGAGGTACGTTTTGCGCGTACTCCTGACTACTCCAATTTTCACCCTTTTGGTTGTAGAGTCTTTCCGTATGTTCGTCCTACATCGGAACACAAACTAGCTCCTCGCAGTCTGCCTTGTGTCTTTTTGGGTTACAGTGCGCACTACAAAAGTTTTCGATGTGTGGATCCGGTTTTAGGGCGTATATACATGACTCGACATGCTCAGTTTGACGAGAGCCACTTTCCATTCTCTACAGCATCGTTAGAGGCTCAGTTCTCCTCGCTTGATGTTTCCTCCTTTGTTGATCCTACTGATCCCGATCTTGAGACTGCCTCAGTTGAGATTATACCACCTCTACAGCCTTGCATTTTGTGTGAAGAGTCTTCTTCACCAGCACCACCTACTGAACCTGATGAGTATGTTCTTGCAACTCCTGTATCCTCGCCAGTACCCTCGAGTCCGTCCTTTGGTGAATCATCGGACACCTCTAGTGTTGATTAAGGATCTTTCGGACAAGCCTCTCAGACTTCTTCTTTGTCTCATGCTTCGCAGGCTCCTCATATTCCACCTGCTCCTCGCACCCATCAAATGGTCACTCGAAATCAGGATGGAACTAGAGTTGCTCGAAATCTTGGCCCTGATTTCGTGGCTACAGGTCTTCTTGCTGAACTCTTAGTCCAGAAGGAACCCCGCATGTACAAGGCTGCAGTTAAGGACCCTCGCTGGATTGCTGCTATGGATGAGGAGATCGATACACTTCAGAGGCAGCAGACGTGGCAGTTGGTTCATCGTCCTTCCCATGTTAATGTGGTGGGTTCTAAGTGGGTCTATCGTCTGAAGTACAAGCAGGATGGTTCCATTGAGAGATATAAGACTCGATTGGTGGCTCAGGGCTTCTCTCAAGTTCAGGGTCTTGATTTTGATCACACTTTCAGTCCGGTGATCAAGGCTGCAACTGTCCGCACTGTACTTGCTATAGCCACTGAGAAAGTGGCCCCTTCATCAGTTGGATGTCAAGAATGCTTTTCTGAATGGCGTTTTTGATAGTCCGGTTTACATGGCCCAACCGGCTGGCTATCAGGATCCTGCTCGACCAAATTGTGTTTGTCAGCTGAAAAAGGCGATTTATGGTCTCAAGCAAGCTCCCAGGGCATGGTTTGATCGGTTCAGTGCTTTTGTCCGTGGACTTGGTTTTGTTGGCAGTCTTTCAGATCCTTCTCTGTTTGTGTTCACACGAGTTTCGGTTATCCTCTACCTCCTCATTTACGTTGATGACATTATTCTCACCGGAAATTATGGTGTTGCCATTCGCAGTTTCATCGCTCGTGCAGATCAAGAGTTCTCTGTCAAGGATCTTGGACGTTTCAGTTACTTTCTTGGCTTGGAGGTGACTTATACTACTACTGGACTGTTCTTGGGCCAGGCCAAGTATGCTAGGGACATTCTTCAGCGGGCAGGAATGTTGGATGCCACACCAGTCTCTACACCATTCCTTCCGTTGTCCCAACTTCATAGTAGCACCAGTGGTGCATTTCACAATCCCAAACTGTATCATTCTCTTGTGGGTGCCCTCCAGTATCTTGCCATCACTCGACCTGATTTGTCCTTTGCAGTAAATTCGGTGAGCCAGTATCTTCAGGACTCACGAGATGACCATTTTGCTGCCGTTACTCGGATACTCAGATATGTTCGTGGCACGCAACATTGTGGTCTAACTTTCACTGCTGATGGTGTTTCAGAGGTTTTAGCATATTCTGATGCAGATTGGGCACGCTGCTTGGAGACACGTCGTTCCACTTATGGCTATGCTGTTTTTCTTGGTGGAAACTTAGTGTCGTGGAGTGCGAAGAAGCAGCCGACTGTCTCTCGCTCGAGCTCGGAATCTGAGTACAGGGCACTTGCCAATACTGCTTCAGAGATTATCTGGTTGACTTACATTCTTCGGGACCTTCGTTTTCCGCTTCTGGGGTCGCCTGTCCTTCTTTGTGACAATAACAGTGCTATCTTTCTTGCTGAGAATCTTGTTGCTCAAAAGAGGGCGAAGCACATTGATATTGATTACCACTTTGTTCAAGAGTTGGTTGCAGCTGGCAAGCACTACTACAGAACCATGCCGTATAAGGCGGTTCATTAAGAAGGAAGGAAGGCGGAACCATTCCGCCTTCTACGGTTATGCCGTAAATTAATTTTTAGTTAAAAGGCGGTTCCACAAACGCCTTAAAATACGGAAGGGTAACGAAACTAGTTCCGAAGTCGTAAGATGATAATGTTCTATTAAAAAAAAATCAGCTCTCCAATCCATTTTCGGATCGGAGAGAACCGTAAACATGAAAATGTCACACCAGACTAAGAAACACATTACAAAAGAATGCGCCCACTGAAAATTTGTGTACTGAAAAGTACACCACAATCTTATTTCACAATTAGTACAAGCATCCACTCATTAAAGCAAATACATGTACCTGCGATTAAAACACATATGTATCCAGGCAAATGAATTATAAACAAGACAATTTCTATGAAGATTCATGGCAGCACATCTCATACCGATATCAGACAAACTTTGTCAGTTGATACTTGCTAATTCTTGAGTGCAAGCCATCTTAAGCATGCAGCTCAACCACTGGATTCTTGTTCTATTCTAGTTACATACACCTGCAGAACATTTCAAATTGAACTTTAAAACTAATTCATATGCATTGGTAATGGTTAAATCGCAGTTTTGTTGAATTTCCTACCAAGAAACAAACACTAGTTCATCATCCCTAGCAAATAGTATCATTTTGTTCTCCAAAATGACATCCTTGAATTTAAATAACAAAACATACCAGGAAGTAGCCATGACTCCTACATCACAAGTGATGAGCGTTAGATTAGGCTTCTGCACGAAAACCACCGAATAATTTCACACCTTGAAACATATTGTAGCTACGACTCCACCCGGATTCTTCACATTTAAACTACACAAAACGATACGTTATAAACACACATCATTCTCTACACCATCCTAGAGAAAATTAGCATCAAATTCAAGTCACAACTTTATTCCACCGGCATTCAGTAAAGCAAGTAAGAAAGAGTCACACAATATTAAGGGTACCTACTTGTAATGTCTTTTTCAGGCAATAGCATCGACGCTGGAGGAGAGGCATACTTCACGTTTAAGGGCATGACTCTAAGCTCTCGAAGACTGTTAATTTTTATTCTGCAATTCTACACAAACAAATGGCCACAAAACTAACTAGAGAATTCGCCGCATTAAAAACCATAAAGAGATATCATACCTGAGCTCAGTCTAGTTACCATAGGGCTTTGCCACCATCTCCAATTACTCGAGCTGTAGTGGTCGAAGAGCCTACGCCATTCACTGTAGCCACCAACCCACCCCATCTCCAGGCGCGTCGCTGCTATCTGTCACCGATCACCACCCACCACTCACGTTGAGCCCCAATTCTTCTCACAACATGAACAACCCACTACACGTTACATAATCATCTTTTCTCCAAAGACACCGCCTGGTCGGAGATTGAGTGGTAGAGGGCGATGAGCCTGTAGACGACAATCGATCGGAAACGTCGTTGGTTGGTGTGGATCGGCCTATTTCGATGGTGTTGAGATGTGGCCGGATTTTTTCATGTATTCCCAGCTCACGGTCGATTTCCCCAACTCACGGCCGACGTTGTTGATTTTCCAGCTCACGGCCGACGTTGTTGAATTCCCCAACTCACGGCCGATTTCATGTATGTTTTTGAGATTGATGGTTGTTGGGTTTATCTTTTGGGTTATAGTTTAGATTTATATGTCGAAATTAACTTACGACTTCGGAACATAGTTTTACTTATCGTACATATTTAACGGCGTTTTAAAATGCCGTAAATAATTTTGTAAACGCCTTGAATTGTTTTTTGAAACCATCGAGACTCAGTTTCGAACTCGTAACTTATATGCACGGCGTTTGCTTGAAAAAAACAACAAACGCCTTATTAAAGTGTCTTTAATGAAGGTGTTTCTACTAGTGAAGGTTCGAGTAGGTCATATTCATACGTCGTTGCAAGTAGCAGACATTTTCACTAAGAGATTCAACCGTGCGTTGTTTGATTTTTTCCGATCCAAACTTCGTGTTTCGATCAATCCGACGTTTCGCTTGAAGGGGGGTGTGATAATAGAAGATTTGAAGGACATAGAAGATAATTAGTTGTAATTCTTGTATATTGCATGTATGCTCCTAGGGTTTAATTTGTAATAGTTAGGATGCTCTCTGTAAGTATAAATAGCTGCTCATTATGTCAATACAGATTACGTTGGAAATTAATCTTTATATATATATATATAGAGACCTGATTTTGTGACTATGGAACATATTTTCATAGTCAGTTTGTACTCCATATTTTAATTAGTGTGCAGATTATTTGTTAGACATGAATTAGTCTAAAGCTCAACTTTCACTCTACTTTCTACCCCTTTGTAGGTTCTAACGTTCTACATAATTAATTTATGTATTGATTAAAACTTTAAATATTGTAAAAATAATTATGAATTGATTCATCGTAAATCTTTTCTTTTTAATAGGTTAGCTGCGCAGCACAGCGTTCATAATCACATACTTTTTAAAAATAGTATGTAATATAATGTAAATTACACACAAGGTGAAGGATTATATTGAAAATTCAAAAAATTTACTAAAATCAACAAATATGAAAATAATATAAAGCAATAAATAACAGAGTATAAAATTTGATGATAATTGAGTGATTTGTTACATGTTGGGTTTGAAGATTACATAAATTTTGTAGACTACTCTATTATTATTAATCAAACCGGTAAATTTATCTTTTGATCTTCAGCCTCAATTTATTATTAATTCTCTATTTATTTATTATTAATGATTCAGTCTTTTTTGCATTATATATATATATTAATTATAAAGAAAAATATTCAGTTATAAATATTAAGAATTATGATATAATATGTCAAAATAGTTGTTACTAATTAATATGAATGATATTGAATTAAAGTAGAGATATAATACTATAATATTCAATTAAAATATTATTTCATTTAGTTTAATCAACCTAACACTTTAAAAAATAAATTATAAAAAGTTTACTTCATCCTTATCTGGAGAATAGAAAATTGTATTAATTAACGATGAGTGATGTATTCAACATAGTTTTTTATAAATGTTTAGGAAATTGTATAATATTTATAAAAAAAAAATTAGGAAATTTTATAATGATATAATAACAGAGAATGGAAGACCTTATTTAAGGAAGAGATATCAAAATTGAATAAACCAAAATTGCAAAATTAACCAAATCAATTGAAAATCATAAAAATAATCATGAAAATAGGTCCAAAATATCAATAATGAAACATGTAGAACCAAACAAAATTTTAAAATACCATGACCAAAAATAACAAAGAAAAAGAAAGTATGATTGGAAAAAAAAAATTCCAAATAAATCTAATTAGAACTATAATTACAAAAATAAACCACTAATTATATACATTACAAGACAAAGTATTCTTATTTGGTGTGATGAGTAAGGGATACTTATTATTCATTAATCTACACTCTCTGCCAGGTGCCTACACACCTGTTCGCGTCTAGTTGGTTTTAAATTATAATTATAGTCTATGTAATTAAGCAAAGATCCAAGCCTATGGTAGATATGAGGAATCATGTGCATGTATGACACTCTTTTATCTTGCCCTTTCATACTAATTTTATAAGTTATAATCATCAAATAATGATCTTTGTCTTGAACTGGGCTTCCATCATTGAGTTCTATCTGTGTATTATTTATGGAGGTCTATTAAAGCATCAAACCTAACTAATATCCATCTTTCAAAAGCAAAACATGGAAGCTAAGGTTGAAATCATATCCAGAGAGTTGATTGAACCCTCCTACCCAACTTCCAGTGATCTTAAAGAACATAAACTTTCTTTCGTAGATCAATTTCTTGATGATCTCTATGCTCCTTTCCTTTTGTTCTACCAAAAAAATAATGCAGATCTCTTCAAAACATCCCAGAATTTGAAACAGTCTTTGGCAGACACTTTAACCAAATTCTACCCTCTAGCCGGAAAGCTGGCCATCAATCCAGAAGGATTCTCTGTGATTGATTGCGATGACTCGGGGGCTTTGTTCGTGGAAGCTGAGGTTGATGCTCCCCTCCGGGAATCTCTAGATGATGAAAAGCTTGTCCAGTACTTGCCATTTGATCCATTTTCCGGTGATGAGCGCCCGGGAAATGAAACCCTATTAGCGGTTCAAATCACTCGTTTTAAATGTGGAGGGAGTGCTGTTGGGGTATGCATTTCCCATGCCCTAGCTGATCTTGCATCTTTGCTGACATTCCTGAATTCATGGGCTGTAACAAATCACGGGTGTGAAGGCAAATTAGGGCTCAATGATCCCAAATTTGACCTAGGGAGGCATCTTTTTCCTCCTCTGTTGCAGCATGATCGTCCTCCTCGCGAAGCCGCTTGCACTGAGGGTGGAGAGGGAGCAAGAAAACTGAAGTTGAAGAAGTTTTTGTTTGGCAAGGAAAAGCTTATCCAACTGAAACAACTAGCATCAGCTTCAAAGGTTAGTGCCCGATCCATTCAAACAAATCACCACGTATATTTAGGGTGTTGTTATATGCAGTCCAATATTTACTCTCATAATTCAAAATATTGTTTGAATTTACAAAAATGTCCTCATTTATTATGCTCATTTGGAAACTTAGAAATATTCAGGGGTGATAACGTAATTTTAATAATATTTTAAACTTCGGTGAGTAAAATATTTGACGGTATATAACACTTCAGGATGTTTATCACACTGATAATAGACAATGGACGTAGTAAAAAATATATAACTCCTTTTGTTTTAGCCCTGATGCCTTGTTTGACTTCTCAAAATTAAATAGAGACAATGGTAACTATTAATTTTTGTTAATTAACATGTAATATTATTATGTAACATATTACTAGAGTGACCATAATATATATATTTTTAATATTTTACACAATAAAATGATGATGTTAGTATTCACCTCAGACAATTTGCAGGGTGAAACGAAGAGAGCGACAAACAACTTTTTTCACTAATATGAATATATTTAATTGAAGTGTGAAGTGGGAAACTATTTTTTAGTTAATTAAAGATTATAACTAATTATATGAGAGGAATCAATAAACTTATAAGTGGAAATATGAAATACCTAGCTATATGGGTTACTTAATAAGTATATATATAATTGGTGAACTGAAATTTTGATTCTGTAAATGTCACAGAAAATTAAGGATCCGACTCGAGTTGAAGTGGTCACTGCATTTCTATGGAAACAACTCATGAAGGTTACGTATATCGCAAGCCAATCCACTGTGTCAGAAACAAGATTCACGTTCAAGGCTGCACACATGGTGAGCTTGAGAGGCAGAATCAGCAGCTTATCTGACCATGATAGCCTCTGTCACTTCGGAAACCTAGCTGTGTGTTCTGCAACAGATTCGTTCAGTACTACAGCGAAGGAAATTATTGACGATGATGATGGGATTGATTTAGGTGAGCTAGCTGGTCTCGTTCGCGGCGCGATAAGAAAAGTGGATGATGATTTTCTCCTTACTTACACAAACATACCATTTTCTTTCAAAGAAGAAACGAACTGGCAATACTTCGTAAGTTTTTGCAGGAGCTCTGCCTATGAAGTGGACTTTGGTTGGGGAAACCCTAGTTTGGTGGGACCTGGTTGTACTGATCACCCTGATGTAAAATTGTTGGAAACGAGTGAAGGAGATGTAGAAGCTTGGGTAACTATGTTTGAAGATGAAATGGATCTTCTTCCTCCTGATCTTCTTTCACTCCAAGCCACTCAGTTGTTTCATCTCAAGTCTCAACCATGATTTTTGATGCATTTTCCACAATGTGATTCAATACAAGTAACCAAGATTTCATCATTTAAGCTACTAGCTAGGTTTATGTACTCCCATCTTAAATTGGAGATGTTTTCATTTTAGTGTTGAGATCTGTTGGTACGTGGTTTGAATGCCGTAATACCCGTTACTACGAGTTAGCAGGGACTCTCGTTACCCAGTCAGTGAGTCGGGGTGGGGCGTAGTCAGTATGAATTGTCCCTTTTGTTGGACGTTGATGAATTGGGGTGAAAGTGTGTTTGACTATTCGTTAAAATGCCCTCTCTCACTTGTCAGGAGTTTTTCAGTTTAAAATTTGCTGAAGATGTTTATATGATTGATATCACGGTAAAGATTCGAAATACTCGCGATATAGAGGTCGTTTGGTACGTGTAGATTGATGTGGGAAAATGAAATTTCCAAGAATTTGATATGCTTCGAGTTGTTTGGTTCGCAGAATCTATCTATCATCTAGGAATTTGTAACTACGCGGAGAATACAATTCCTACAGAACGTGGGAACTTTCGTACCATGTATCCCCTAGGTAATTTAGAACTCCTTCATTAGTTTGTTGAAATTTTAGGGTGGTTCTAAATGCAGGTCCACTTTACTTCTGCAGGTCCAAATTAAATCTGAAATGACAATAATGTCCCTCTTAAATATTTATTATAATTCACGAAAAAATAATTTATAATTTGGACATGTGTTCGATTTTTACATAGACGGGTTTATGCACTCAAGGTTAGGGTTTTAGAAATATATTTGTAAAAATTAATAAACGAATGAAGGGTAATTATGGTATTCTCTCACTTTTATTGGACCTGCATAAGCAAACAGGACCTGCATATAGCAAACACCAAATTTTACCATCTACCCCATAAACGTACTAGTAATATTATTTGTGGTCATAGAATTTTACATAAGATAATCATACAAATATTTTCAACCATGTGAAAAAATATAATTTTTTATGATTTTATATTTTAACTTCAAAATTGTCACAATTTTAAAATTTAAAAATGACAAAATTATTTGAGTTCGATCATAAGTCGCTCGAATTTTAAAACAAGAAATAAACTTGATAAATTTTTGTTGATAATATTATATTGATTCACTTATTCTACCATTAACTAAATTTATTATATGCTATATTGATATATATAAATTTTTTATTTCAACACGATATTAACATCAAAGTTTTTTTTAATCTTTTTTTGTTTATTTGATTTTTCCTTTAAAAATGCTTTGGAGAGATAAATTAATTTTAGATGATATTTTACCAATATTTATTAAAATAAAATAAATAATTTGAAGAGAGTTATTACGTGCGGCAGTAAATAAATGAGGTGAACCAAACAACGTGAAGTAAAACGATTCCCAGGAACAACAAACTACTCCAACATCAACCAAATACATTTAAAGTTAATACGAGTGATTTGATGTAGGAAGTAAATTCACGGAATTTGTAAATTAACGCATGAATCTAATTCCCACATGAACCAAACGACCTCATAGTATTGCGTATAAAAAATGATAATTAGAGAATGTAAATTTAAAATGCAAGAAGAAATCATTTTTTGCCCATTTTGTTATTTTGATTTTTTATAAGAGTAACATTTGTACATTTTATGTTTTAATTAGTTTTAGAAGTGACGGTCACTATATATTGACGGGTTTTATATGCAAAGAAGTTTGGGACGGGGTTTTTCTGCAATTTATGCAAATTGCATTCAGCATGCTTGAATTTCACACTTGAATGCTTGTTTTTTAGACCAAACAGGTGGTTTTTTAGAACATGCATGCATTTCACACTTAACAGGTTGTTTTTTAGAGAATGCTTGCATTTCACAGTTAACAGGTTGCTTTTTAGAGTTCATGTATTTTGAAGCAAAAAAATATGATTTTATAGAGCATGCTTGAATTTCACCATTGAATGCTTGTTTTTTAGACAAACAGGTAGTTTTTTGGAACATGCTTGTATTTCACGCTTAACGGGTTGTTTTTTAGAATAAAGTGCTTGTTTTTTAGACTGTGTGGATATGTTTGCTAACGTCTATTTTTAGACTAAAATGCTTGTTTTTTAGACTGAGTGAACAGTGCGCGTGAGTGAATAGTGCATTTTTGTCAAAATTGCAAATAAGGACCTCCTTCCTTCCATATTCCAATATAGTCCTTCGTCACTATATAGTGACCGTCACTCAAGAGACCAACTCTTTTATGTTTAAATTAAGGACACCGTATTTTTAATTCGCCCCAGAATATTCGTGCAGCGCTCATTATATTCCATTGGTCCTTAGCTAGGCCATGTGATATTATTTGTTTGAATATCAACTCCTAATAACTTACTATATAAATTAACAACTTTGAGCATTTAAATAAAACTGGTTACAGCTGCCTCCTAAACCTCCACATTTGATCAGCAATTATCATGTTATATATATTAATAGTGATTAGCAATTTGTATATATAGATGTTTAATTGATTCCAATTGTACATCGAATATGTTATCATCTTCTTTTTCATTTTCTCCTTTATTAAAAGATGGAGAAGTTAATTTTATCAATTCTATTATTTAATAAGGGTGAAATTCAGGTAGTAGTTTTATTTTTAATTAGAATAAAATATGTGATAATTAGAATAAAATATTAATTGAAAGAAAATATTACAAATAGTTCATGTAATCAAGCATCTAAATATCCTGAGGGTGAAATCAAACAAACTCGTCGATAAACCCTAGCACTATAAATCAGTTTATTGTCCCTATATACAAATCCCAAAATCTGGCTCCTGAATCCCTTAATTTCGAATCAGAAGATGTTGAAGCTCTGGAACCAAAGATGCCTCTCTGGCAATATTCTTCGCCGACCTGGGTTCATTGGTGCTCGATTCCCTACAAACGTAAGTTTTTGTTTTTAATTCAGTCATACTTTTGTCTGAATCCTGTAAGATTGCTCGTTTTTTAATTTGCTTGTGTAGATTTTATGTTAATTTAGGGCATTTTTTATTTTCTGGTGTTTCTGAATAAAACATAGGAGATTCTGAATTTCTGCTGGATTTAAATAGCCTATTTAATTAAGTTGATCATCATCAATTCATTAGGCACAAGTGAATATAGCTGATGAGAAGAGCACCCCGCTGCGAGGGAAAATCCGTGAGCTTGAAGAAAAGCTTGGTATCCCTTGGAAATCAACCTGCCTCCCTTGGAGTCACGATTTTTCGCTCAAATTGGATTCGGATAATGAGTTGAGGTGGGAATTACAGAGATTTTGGAGTTCTGTGAGGCCTGAATATCCCGATGATGTAAACAAGCTGGTTGATAGCTCACTATCCATGTCTTCCTTGCTTGGTAATGGTTACCTAGTTAGGAACAATGGCGATCGAATTGAGCTTAATGCAGACACTTTCAAAGGAAAGTTTGTGTTTGTTTGCTGTTTTCATGCTCCTGTTCTCGATAATCATCAGTACCTCGTAAATCTTTGTAATGAGTTGTGTTCCACAAGAGATGATGTTGAGGTTGTAATGGCTGCTTGGATGAACACAAGCCTGGTTGATTCTGATGATCATAAGCAAGTTTTCGATCACTTCTTTTCAGCCTTCCCAAAATCTTGTCTTGCAGTACCATTTGAGGACTCCAAACAACGAGCCACTGTGTGCAAGTTAGTAGCTGATTATGCTCCAAGATTTGATGTGCAATGCCTTGTCTTTAATACTCAAGGCATGGTTTTACCTCCCATCAACCGCTCGGCAATTATTGAGTATGGAGCCGCGGCTTTTCCCTTTACTCAAGAGGTTTTGAAGAATATCAAGGCTAGAGACCTGCAATTAAAGAAAGCTTGCAGTTTGGAGCAACTTTTGCGTACCAACAACTTTTCCCTAGATGGCGTGTATAAGTTTAACCCAGAAGGTGGTCCTCGGGAGGAGATGTCTATGGCAGAACTCAACCATAAGCTTGTTGGGCTGTACTTGCCTGGTAGGACCGGTAATCTATTTCCAACTCTTCTAGACGTATATGATCAGTGCATGAAAAAACAGCTCGAGCTTGAAATCTTGGTGGTTTACTCAGATGGCTATCGTTTTCATCTTAGCCAAAAGCTTTACCAGGAGAAGATAGATAAGTTGTTTCTGCAGAAGCATGATATATGCAGACACTGGTGGTGCTTGCCATTAAATAACTCTCTAAGTCTTCAGTTAACCCGACTCCTTCAACAGTACAAAGGTCATGTCGATGGCGATAGGATGTGCATGGTTGGACCGTCTGGTGGATTTATAGACATGAATGCACCTGGTGTAGTGATGGAAAAACATGGTGTCGATGGATATCCCTTCACTAGAGAGGCAGTTATCCAGAAAGAAGTATGGAAGATGAGGGAAATCACACTGGAGTCCATATTTTTGGGAGATCATATTTTTCGAGGGACTGATCCCAATGATATTGTTTCTGCAGAAAAGCTTTCAGGCAAGAAGATAAGTGTATGCTTTGGCTCATTTCACTACTTCCGGGGGTGGGAATGTGAATATGAATTGTCATCTTACCGCGAGATGAAGGCAAAGGATCCTGGATTTGAAGTGGTTTTTGTATGTAAGAAGAGAGGTCGTGGTGATGATAATATAAATACAATGCCATGGTATGTCTGCCATTTTAACTCAGACCAATTAAAATCGGTGCAAGAGAGATTAGGGTTTGGAGTTAACGATGGGAAATCCATTGTTGGATTTGGAGAAGATGGCCGCGTTTGTTCATGTCGACTGGGAACTAGTTTTACACTAGATGATACTCTACACGAGAATGTCTCTAAAAGACATAGTGACTTACCCTTATAAATCAGTTCTATTTGATTCAGTTTAGTCAAGTTTTGACGAAATCAGGTGATTTAGCTATGCTGTTATTCATTTCAATATATTATTTTTATTTAGTATAGTAGTTCAGTTTCATATTTCAATATATAAGTTTAGCTGAGTGATTTTGATTAAGGGTTGTTGGTTTTGATTGTCTTGTTCCCAATCTGTATCGAGGAGGAAATCATTGGCAAAAAAAGGTGCAGAGAGTGGAGCAACAACCCTAAGAAAATCCTCGTACTCTCTCTGCGGCCTCTATTTGCTTTTGGTTCTGTTGAGCCGCGTTCTTGGGTTGAGCTCTACTCGAGTTCTTAGATTTATACTCTCTCCATTTCTTTTAGACCGGCACTATGAATGGTGTCAATTTTTTCACTCGTCTTTGACTATAAATTTGAACTATCACACGAGTAAATAATATAATCATGCATCTAGTTTTAGAATCTCGTAGCATATATTTTCTATACATCAAAACTCTATTATTAGTTAATATATGAATATAAAGTTATTGATGGTCAGATATGCCTAGAAAAAAAATTTACGGAACAACTAAGTTAGTTTAAGAGAAACTAAGGAAGAATAGTACATTTCTACATTTCCACTTTATATTTTGTGTTTCACATTATAAAATTAAATAAATAGTCTTCTCTCATTTTGTACTTCTCCTAACTATATTTGTAATTACTATTAACTTAACCAAATTAGTGAACTAGCACATACTTTCAATTCTTTTAAGTTAATAATTATTATAATTACTATTCTTTTTCCTTTTGAATAATAAAAATTCTCAAAAGAGACCGTCAGTCTCGATATATAATGAAGATATCACGCGTGGCCTTTTATGCAGATATGAAACTTTTGTAAAATACCGCTGATGAAGCGTCCCATATAATAAATATTATTTTTCTTCTTCTCTCTCGCTCTTGCTCTTATTCTCCAAAATTCTGCCAAGATCCTAAATTCTTTGCGGCAATTTCTCTCCATTCAATTTCATATTTTGAATTCGGTTTCATCAAGTATACTCTTCGACAGTTTTCGTCAATTCAGCTTGATCTCGTCGGATTTTGATTTTGATTATTATTTGTTTGGATTTCTGTTATAGATCTGGATCGATCATGATGAATTTGAGAAGTAATCGATGTAGTGCAGTGGCATTATCCGGCACGTTTATCGCGACCAACACTCGGTTGGCATATGCTCATCGAAACAAGTGGACAGAAGGTCATTTTGCGGAGGTTAAATTGGCCCTCGCTAATGCTTATATTGGAGAGACGTTCACGAGACTTCAGAGGCTTATATTGCAAGAGCATGAAGGAATTCAAAATTTCATTGCTCTATTATATGGTGCAAGCATCATCGATGACAAGTTGGTGCCTTGGAGACCATATTTTCGTTGTATTTTCTGGAAATGGAGCTACTGAAGACCTTGAATATGCTACAAAAAATATCTTTTTGGAGCTGGAGCTTCAGCCTATAAAGGTCAAGCTGTGTACTTACAATTGCTATCTTCTTGGGAAAAAAGTATGACCACATTTAAGGGACGAACATGTTTCTTATTTGGTGGAATGAATGGTGAAGTTGAACATATCCAAGTTGCAGAGGCTTCTAAGAAACTTGCAGTAAGAGAAATATTATATAAAGGCTCATTGGCAGGAAGATTGTGGGCCATTTCCCTTATCATTAGAAATTATTGCAGGAGCTTTTCAAGTTATGCATTCTTTGCATGTGATCGAGTTTCACAACGGTACTAATTCTAGGGAGCTATTAATCACATTATGCATGTTACATTTGTGCGGTGGCAATATTCATGGACATGGTATATATTTGTGCATGCTTCAACATTTCATCCAAGAAAATGCAAGTACTGGGAGATTTTGTTACTCATATTATTATTCACACAAGCAGGAGGCAATTTTTAGATTTTAAGACTTGAGACGAGTCTTGTTTTCAAGGAGTGGCATATGTCACGGGCCGATTCAAAAGTGAGGGCAAAATGGAATATTCACATGCTCTTTCTTGGAAAATGTTTTACCTCTTCAAATGTATTATTTAGCCAGGATTATCGAAAATTGAAATTAAGAATGATGATGATATATGAAATTATTATTTTTTTTCCTAATTTACTGCTTCCCTTGTGCAATTAGGATTAGGTAACTAAGAATTACATAATGGGGCTCCGTGGAAGAAATCTCGATTGCAACCCTGGTAATAGAGTAAATTGGGCTCCTCAAAAAAGAAGCCCACAAAATTTGGGCCTTTTGGAAAATTTAAAAAGCCCAATATTGTAATACAATAAAGTAAAGTAATAGTCTTTTTCATCTTAAAAACCTATTATTCCATCGCGACTATGAGCATCACGACGAGACTTTCTAGATTTTCTGTAGTTAATATGGAGACAAATCATACCTGGATAACACCGACCAAGCAACTTGGGTTCCAACTCAAGTGTCTTAATGATATTTCCATCATATCAAACAAAGTATATGGTCATTGATACATCTTTTTTCTCTTCCTTTTAATCATTACATTCATTCCATAAATTCTATAAATTGAGCATATCTTCCATATTATGCACTTCAGTTGTACTCAAAATATTGAAAGATGAATGCTCCAACCTCTATGGTGATTTTGAATTATGAGTGTAGGATTCAAATGGTATTTGACACTCTCTTTTTATTTACATGTTAATTTCAAAATTACCAAAATTTAATTTTTTTGTGGATGCAGAAAATACCAAGAACAATTTACTCGAGTCAAAATAAATCTCAAACATCGGGAGAGATGATAATATTGTGTCCAAATAAACAATGATATTGAATTTTGAGGTTTTGCAAAGGGACATTATATTTTCTAATGATTCAAGTACTATTGAAAGACGGGCTAGGCATCACAAGTGAAGGTTTCATACATATGAAATATGCCAGTGATGATATCTTTGTAGCCATGCCTTTCAATCATCTTGGTAAAGAAAAGAGAAGTGTCACTAATAGCCCTTATTTTGATTCATGCCACTTTATTGTCGGCATTAACCAAAGTCTTCCAAATTATTTGGTAAGAACTTCCAAAATCTCCCCATTAAAAGTTTACCATCTTGTAGTTGCTGTATAATTTTGCATAAAGATGTATAATTTTCTGAATTTTTGTTTGTTACGGTGCTTTTATCTGGAAAAATAAATTGGTCCTACTAATTTACTAATTGATGCCCTAGGAGTTGTTGTTGCATTTTATTTGCATATATTTTTTAATGTTGAAATAAAAACACTGCCGTCTGTAATATTGCTATATTTGTACATGTACTAGCGTATCAGGTGTCTATGTCTTATACATGGATTCAGAGAAGACTATTTTTTTATGCATTATATATGTTCATCCATATTAGTTAGAAATTTGGGTGCATAAGTTTCAGTCACAGTGCAAATTTGATTTCGCCTCTACTTTATCACTCCATTTACTATCTAATTACATCTTTGTGATCTCCCCCCTTGAAACCTTATTCAATCATAGATCTGCGTTGTAAATATGAGTGCTTGTGGTCACATAAGTAGTGTTAACTTAAGTTGTGAGTTTTAAGAGGGTTGAGTAATTACAACTTTATTTGTTATGATAACAACTGCCTTAAACTGGAAATCAAAACACATTGTTATGAATAATGAATTTTGCTTGTTGTATTATATTCCAAGTACCTCTGTTGGAACTACTTTCCACAATGGCCACGGATTTTCTATCTTGAAGAGTTTTGGATAGACCATTATTGAGTTGATATTTTTGGCGAACAAAACGGATTGGCATTTTTCGGAGACTCTTGGAAAGAGTTTTGTCTCAAGCAAGCACACATAGATGCATCATATAGTGTATGGAAGCACTAAAATGAGAACAATTTCAGTGTGACATTCTACACAAAAGGTGGGGAAGAGATAATGATTGAGACACGGCCACCGAGAGCTTGAAATGGTGCGCTCTAATTATTAAAAAAAAATTTACTTTATTGATACTTATCTTAGAGTACATTGTTTGACAGTGCTGGTGTGTTTGTTATAGCAAATGCAAAAAAACCTATGTTGGAAACAGCCCCCAAGTTTGAAGATGATTTTTTCACTGCAAAGTTATCTGAATCAACACTAAGGGAAAAAAGGCTAGTATGAGTTTTTTCTTTCCATAATATTCATCTCCATAGCCGCATATAAATGACATCCTAGTTTGTGACTCTTGCTTTTCTTTAATTTTCTGTACATCCCTAACAATTTTGTGCGTACATTTGCACTTCATAATAAGTCCAAAGCTATTGTTGAATATGAAGATCATGCATTTGTTATGAATTTAGTGTTTGTGAATGAAGGAAATGGTCGAATGAGGATGGTTGGCAACTAGAAATCCATTAAGGAAAAATATCACGAAACATTTGGAAAGAAGTTGCAATGTTTTCATATACGGGATGATGATAATGTTCCACCTCAATTGATAAGTTCATGTTCTTCCTATTGACGATTAAGCATCACTTAAACATGTCATGAATTTTTTGGTGTAGAATATTTTGTTCAGATCATGTTTAAGTTTGTTTCATTAGGTTATTAGCTTGATTTTGCACCGAACCAGGTCCATATGTAATAGCCCGATCATATATTTTGAATAAAATTTAAAGTTGTTCATAGATTTCATATATTGTGATATTTAACTTTGATTTAATGTCCCAATATATCATTTTTATAATTTTTTTAATACATACAAATGCAGATGCTCATAATAGGCTAGGCCCAACATGTAAAATAAGTGAAGCATGCGGTCAGGTCCTTAAAAATGGGTTAAAATAGGGTCCCAATTTTAAAAAAAAAATTAGGTTTAATATGTATTTTTTTATAATTTTTCTTTAAATCCCTATATTTTTTTAAAATTTTGCCAAAATAAGTGCCCAAATTTTTGAAAAAAATTCATCATTTTAACTAATTTTAATTTATTTTCTCTCTTACGTATTAAAATTGTTTTACAACTGATTTTCACCTTTATAAACAATTTAAATTTCACCGAATCTTCTATAAGGTTTCTTTTAAAAAAATATTCAGTTCAGACGTCCAAATACTTAGGGACAGCCCTGCTCATAAACGAAGTCAGGTTTATTTGACTTTCAAAGGTTAATTTAAAAATTTTTTGTTGGAATGGAGAGAGTAAACTATGTTCAAGAAATAAGGTAAAATGGTGAAGTTCCTATATGGTACAACCACCTCTACTATGTGTGTATCCCACCTTAATATGTACCAACCATTGTCCATATACTATTTATAGCAATAAAAATTATAATGCACAATTATTCTTATTTAAATGCACATCTTCACATTTTAAAATGCACCTGGGGGTACGTACCCCGTTATATGTAATAATTTGCGAAAATGGTGAGCCTCATTTCGTAAAATCTCCTTTGGTAAACCTTAATTTACATATTGTTCACATGTGTGTAATGCATCAAAATTATTAATTTACAAGAGACTTTTTTACTTTAGGAGGTGCATTTGATTAATTTAATTAAGTGTACAGAACCAACACAGGGTAAAAAAGCAAATGGGAACTAATGGGCTATTTAGCCTTGACTTGACTTGACTAATTGCTCAATCAAATTTAACTGGGCCCTGTCATTGATCTCTTGTAGTAACAGCAAAGGTAGACTCGTTGACATTTCTTGTTGATTGGGCTGGGCCCTGTCCATAACTTGAGCAGTTAGCAGCAACCTTTGACTATGCTCTCTTTCTATATTTTGACAAGTATACCTAGGACTTTCAGTCTCAAAGTACACAAAAGTACTGGGTGAAATAATGCAAGGAAACCGTTTCGGACGATTTGTAGTTTAGAAGAAGACTCTAAAAATTGTGATGGATGTGAAAGAAATTACAGGTTGTTTTCTTTCTAAGTGATACTCTGTCCGTATCAATGAAAACCGTAGAAAAAATGAAGGTTGAATTACAATTGTAAAATAAATAATCGAGATTTGATTTGAAAAGAATGTAAGTGAAATATGTAGAAATAATCACCGATGTTTATTATTACTATAAAGAAAATTGGAATTTTGATTGGAACAGCTAAATAAGAGAGATGTGGAACTTTGACTAGACAGTCAAATAAGAAAAGTGTGCACCTTTCACTGAGACGGAAAGAGTTGTCCATATTCTATTTGTTTGGTTCAAAAATGATTTATTTTACTAGCAAAGTTATATTTCGGTCAAAAAGTGAAAATTTAAATAGTGTTCATGACTATGAACTAATTAACATGATAAGGGCTAACTCAAAGTAAGAAAATAAGTAAATTATTATAAAACTTAAAAATAAATATATTTGTATGGGTATTTTACTTTTTTTATTAGAATTAATTGATATATTCTTTATAACTTAACTTTAATAATAACAGTTTAGTCAATTTTAATAAATATATACATGTAAAGGTAAAATGTACTTTTTTAGCGAGGAACAAAAAAATGGCAATAGTTTAAGTCCAAATCAATTGCATTCAAGTGTGACAAAAGACAATGTGTAGAAGACCTAGCTACAAATCAAGGTAAAGAACAAAAATGATTTTTACACTTTTGATTTTTAAACTTTCATATCTATTCATCATACTTTACTAAATAAAGAATTTATGAAATGTAGAAAAAGTTTGAAGACGATTGATCGCAACATCCCGGTTTCTTTTACATTTTATATTCCGTACATTTTTATCATTTCACTTTTTTCAAGGAAAAAAAACTTTGAGTTCTAGTGATCTATCTATTTCATTAAAATATCCTAGGGTAAATTTTCTGTTTATTTATTAAGTAAAATATATGTAAAATAAATTGGACAAAAAGAAAGAAAATAAAACGACAGTCAAATCAACCATATCTAAATGAAATATAACAATTCTAATAACAAATTTTAAAATTATTCCAGAATTTAAAAATATCATGACATATCTTTAGATTCTTGTAATATATATAAGAAAATGATTTAATATTATTGAATTGAAAGAAATAAACAAAAAACACTAAACCAAGTACACCACTAGTAGGTCTTAAGTTCAGATTCCGAGAATGAACACCACCCAAAGAAAAAGACCTCCGATTAAAGTATTTTTAGCTTTACTTTTCCCCAAATCTTCTGAAATCTATGCACCCAAATTCCTCAGTCACACTCCCATATATACTTGTCACCATATATAATGGTGGAAAAGTAAGTTAAGTTGAAGGATAGCTTGAACTGTTGAACACCTCTGTACTTAAAAGAATTATGAAATGTTGATTTAGCACGGGATCACGTTGTCCAGTCACTGAGTTGGAGTTCAGAAGTCAAAATGCATCCTGGTTTTGGGGGTTCGGGACGGAGAAGCTCCCGACCTAACTGTATAGGTTATCTCTTTATTGGGTATTGGTGTCTTGGATTGAAAGACTGTTTTCAGGCTCTCTACCTAGGTTTTAGTTAAAAAAACCTCTATATATGACATATTTCTAACACTGTAACTCGTTCATTTTGTTTCTAGGCATTAGACGCTATGAACATTTTTAATGTGAGTACATATCTAATACAATTTGTTTATTTTCACGTAAATCATTGACGAAACACGTAAATCTCCATGTTTTTAATTTTCTCTTTACATTTACTTGGTTCTTTCTCAATATTCCGCACGGCAAATATTCATCAACAAACAAACCGTTCAAACAACACATATCTATATATTCGTGGTATTGTAAATATCATATTTTCCCGATTTATAAACTTTTGGGATGTGAATTCCTTGTTGATCAATCGATTAATGAGTTTTGTTGATAGTAAATATTTTCTGAAAATAATATTATATATGTATTGAACCTTACGTATAGTAAATTTTTAAGCTATAATTTTTTTAATCAGATGAACATAAGCTAATTACGCTCTTTGATATATTAAGGACATGAAACCCACAATATTTTTGTCTCAATCTTGGTTTGAACAAAATTTTTAATAGACGTGTACGTGATTAATTAGTATAACACCAGAGCATCGTTGCGATCATGTTGTAAACAATCAGAAAAAGACATGCAAAGATATATAGCGAAACGGTGGCATTGCCTAATTGACAAGAAAAACAAGCGGCCGGAAAGACAAGTGCAAAAGTCCTTAGGTGCATACAATCGAGCAGCGCATTTGCAAACCTTTGACCATTTCATACTCCATCCATCTAATATGCTGTCCAATTCAACTTATTGCACCATATTTCAGCGCAACACAGTACTGATCAGCACAGTATAATACTGATCAGCACAACACATCACTGATCAGCACAATTACACAGCACTCACCAGTACATCACATCACCAAATAAGTTGAATTAAACAGGGTCTAATTCGATTTCGATTAAACTGCACATTTTTTATCAATAATTTTACAGTATCATCACATATATTAATTATTAACAAATGATCTATGTTAAATTCATAACAAATATAGTATAAAAAATTATAAATAAAATGTGCAGTTTAAACATGATCAGATAAAAATTATAGAGAAAAGGGTAAAGAATGGAGGGGAACGAAAAGTGGATGGATAAGATTGTTTAAAAGACTAATAAGTGTAACAAATTGAATGGTTAGATGTATGCCTAAATCCATGTGCCTTTGTTTGTATAGGGTTGTACAAATTACAAACACTTTCTTGATTCCAAGTACCAAAGGAAGACAAGCACTAAATATAAGACCAAATGATGAAAAGAATCTACAATAGGTATGCATGGATGGCCTCTCTTTCCTAGCCAAACCTCACTTACGCAAATAATTCACAAAAGTTGAGACCTACTTTCGAGGCTCATCAACATCATGGAATAATAAGAATTTGGAGCAAAACTTCAAAATCCTCTCATGAAAAAAGCATTGGACACTAGGGAATGGGCAAAAGGAACCATACAATTTTGGTGCTACCATATCACTTAGTTTATTCACTTGCCTGCTTTTCAAATTGCTCTCAATTATGTGTCCTTTTATAGTGTTTTCTAATAGTTCAACAAGACTTTTTTTATTAAAATAAAAGTTGAAGAGGTGAATATAAATCTCAATCACCTATGTCAATGGTTAGGATCGTGTCAATGTCTCATGTTAATCCTTAATTTGTTAGCCATTGAACATGGTCACAAAATTTTGATAATAACTATCAAATATAGAAGTATAACACGAAAAGTTTAACATAAATCGACCATTTAGCAGTTGTGTTTCATCAAATTATGTGTTTGAAATTAATAGATGATTAACGATAAATCTGGAACTACAATTCATATTTGCTAATGAATGAGGCGTATATGGCTTTGGGCTTAGTATGGCCTTAAAGGATATAGATCAAGACCCGACTTGTAATTAGCATGATGTCAACTACAAGCGTGGCCCAACTCGAATACGAAAATCTAACTTGAACTTAATCTCCTTTTATAAACTAATTTCATTCTACCGGACTTTCAATATTCATCATCCCGGATGAAATGATTACTCTTTTATAACTTCAAGGTTTGTTTTGTTTTGGAGGATCTAGTTTATTTGATCTTCTAGTACTTGGGAATCAAGTCTATATCATCATTTTTATATCATATTTTACAAATATATATGCATATATATAGAATAAAGTAAATAGTGATCATGATGAGATAAAGAAGCATATATTCCAATTACTAATACTAGGTGCATGATGTATGGTGGGTGTGAAGCAAAATTTAGTGGGATGTATAGTAGTACTACATGCACCATGTGTAGATAACAAGATGTGGCCTTTTGTGCTCAATCAATACAATTTGGGTACAACCAAGATTAAGTGTCCTCGCCAATAATCTTAATCACATGTACAACAAAGATATTAAGGAATGGCCATATGATTTTTTGATAATTATTAGAGCAAGAACACATTCATGTTCACATCTCATATGACATTATTCTCTCTTTTGCTCTTTTTATTATTACTCACTCAAATTATTTTAAGTACGGTTACATGCAGTCCAATATTTATTTATATTGTCCGTATTTATTCATAAAGTGACATGAATGTTTTAGTATTTATTTAAAAGTAAATGTGATTTTAATAAATAAAAATAAATCAAATATTTTAAATATAATACGGACTGTAAATATAATATTGAAATACACCTATCAATAATTCCCATCATTTTATACCAATTCTTCTCCTTGAATTTGGGATGGAATCATCAATCTTCCACCACATGATTGATTATTGACTAGTTATGAAAAAAGAATGAAACAAATTGTTACAAATACCTGGGTGATATTGTCCCACCTGAAAGTTAGGGTGAAATGAAGGATTTTACATGCTAGTTTAAACGTATAGATTATGTTTTAAATTTTCTATAAAAGAAACGTAAAAAATAACAAGTTATTAGAAAGTAAACTAGAAACATTAAACTAATGATACAAATATAGTATAACCTATCCACATAAACTACAAACTATCTTGTTAAGTTATCTTAAATTTTAGGCAAATCCGTCTTTTATAAAAACACGAGAAATTTTCCAACTCTAAACTATTGAAAAGTACTAAATATCAACTAACACGAGCACAACTGTAATATTTAATAAACACAATTTTGTATATTATGCGAGTCGTTATAAGGTTACGGAGAAATAATATATATCATAACTTTTGGTAATTTCAGTTTATGTGAATTGTGAAATGAAAAAATTACTCTCACACTCGTAAATTCTTTTGAAAGAAATTATAGTCTCTTGTTAGAATTTCTCAAAATAGATATGAACCCCTAAAGTTTGGGTAGATTTCACTTTAAGTGCCTCTTTTAGGGTTTGGGGGGAAATAACTAACACCTGCCGTCCTTATAACTGAACACAGAATATGTGTTAGAACTGAATCCAAATGTGTTGTCCGAATTGAATCGGCCGATTCAAATAATTAATAAATTTGTTTCTGTTCACAAAATAATATTGATGTGTCAGTTCGTTAGCACATATATATCATGACTTGACAAAACAATTGCTGGAGTATATACAAATACTCAACTCCTCTGCGGCACTCACCACAACAACAATGTAACCGGCCTATTAGAATGCGGTCCGCATTTCGTATTTTTATTATATAATTATATATATAATATTTATAATATATAGCTGATTTATAAATATATGCAATAAAAGTAATATATGATGTATATGTCTGGTATACAAATTATTGATCATAATATATATATTGAAGACGCATTTTTATTTTAGACGGCAAAATAAACAAAATACGGATTGTATCTAATATACCCTAAATGTAAAGAGGAAATCATATTTCATGAGAGAAGTGTATTCTTTTTATAATTAAGATACTTGAGACTAAGATAATATTTAAAATTCATTCGCTATTCCATTCATCATCCCAAATATTTTTAAGACGCGAACAAGTTATTTTTTGAAACTAAACTAGTTTGTAAGTAATATTTACACATTAAAATTTAGGGTTTGTTCTGTGAGTATTTTAAGTTCGATTCGGTTTTTATGCTATAAAAATTTACGAAATTCAACTTTATTTAGCTACATTATTACTATTTTCAATACATTCATTTTTAATCTCAGTTCAAATATTAGTTCAGGGAAAATAAGTCGTGGAGAACAGACTCTTGCTCTATTTTTTATTTTGTTTTCAACTTTTACGTTAGTGAGTGAAAATATGCAAAAACTAACCAAATTTACACTGTAATTTATTTTTCTTCATTCTTCAGATCGGAATTTTTTCTCAGTTTGTTTCAAATTGTTGGTATATGCATGGCTTGAATGTCGTAATAGCCGCTACTTTGAGTTAGTACGGGAAGGAGTGTTTCTCTTGATGTACATATTCATTCGGTTTTATGGGCATTGGAATATATGAACATTTGTAATATGGGTAACTATCTAGTGCAATATGTCTCCTTCAGATGTAGTCAATCATTGGTGAACCACGTAAATCTCCATGGTCTTATTTTTCCTATTTATATATATTTGTTGTTTTCTCAATATTCTGCACAATATAAATTGAGGTCCTTTTGTTAATTGTACTCTTAATTTCATGTTTTCAAGGATATATATACAGTTTTGATCAAGATATTTACAGTTTGAAGGTCCTTTTGTTAATTGTCCTCTTAATTTCATGTTTTCAAGGATATATGTACAGTTATGATCAAGATATTTACAGTTTGAACATCACTGAAAATTACTATCGATCAGTTTCAATACAGTTCTCAACTATTCTTTCTAAACTAACAAGTATGTTTAAACATACTGCAGAGTTTAAACATAAAAAGAAAGAACACACAAAGTTGTTTACGCAGTTCGGTGTTGAACACCTACATCTGCGGGGCCTTGCCCAGTCTGAAATTCATCCACTAGATAATCAAGATATGTTACAAAGTTTCACACAACAATTAACTATCTATGACTTATCTCTTATATGGATTCGTGAGATCCCCTCACTGCCGGTCAGCAACTCCTCGTTGCTGTCTTGACCACTTCCCCTGAAGTATTAAGGCTGTTGATTTCAGACTGCTGGCTTTCGGCAAAGACCTATTGAACTCCCTTCAATAAGCTGCTCCAACTGTAAAGCTATTCTGATCGGCAGAATACTTTCTTGTAAGATGGATAACATTCTGTCGCAGCTTCTTTGAGTATTTATAGCTCAATGCTGTGTTGCCTCGTTTATCTTCTTTATCCTTCAATCTCGGCAATGCTGATCTCTCATCCAGCTTGTCACAGCTACATTTAGTCTTCTAGCTATACTCTACTTCTATAGCTAAAGGATAAGAAATATCTTCTTTCCTTATTTAAGACTAAACCTTACTAAGATACAACTCTATTACATATTCTCAAACTAAATCAAATCGATACAAAATCAATCTTCACTTATCATCTTGATTTCTCGAATATTATCTTTGATCTCATCAGAGTTGTACTTCTCCTTCAATACTCTTGCTTATTTTCTGATTTCAGTTCCGCAAGTGTTTAAACATAAGTATGTTTTAACATGATAACTTCTACAAAATAGCCAACTATAACATGCTGAGTCTTCTGGACTCTTCAATCTCCCCCTTTGGCATTTTGTGGAACCATATTACTTGTTTTGATGCAGAGACAATAACTCACTCCCCCTATCATATAGATATTCATTCCTCAACCACATTTGCATCAATAAATCAGAAACAATCTATATAGCTTCAAAGCTCCCCCTATCCACCAGACATAGATTGAGCTCCTAATCCTCTTCATAGCATTAAAGTTCCAAAATAAATGGTCCAAAATAAATGGCAACCAAGGCATCAAAAATAACCACATCACAATAATCTCCCCCTTGGGAACAGAAAATGTGCCAAAGGACCAAATATCCAAATATCCAGAAAAAAAACATAAAACAATTATCCAGAATATATCACAATACTGAGGGCAAAAGATAGACAAAATAAGAGTAAACGGGCTCAGAATGCATCAGAACCACTAGTCTCATCCTCAGTTTCTTCAAGAGCTTCCAGCTCCTCTTGAAAGTCATCCATCTTCTGTCTATGGTATTTGATTAGCCCTCTAAGCTCCTTCTTCCTCACCACAGCATAGTTGATCTCAGCTGGTTCCTCCTCTGGATCTGCCTCTTCTTCCTCAGTAGCAGCAGGTAGATCATTTCTTTTTCTGTAAATGGACTTGTTAACTTGTAAATCATCACAGAAAATGATCTTATCATCTAGTCCATCAACTATTCCAGCATGATATAGCAAGCCAGTTATGAGAGCAGGATAGGTGATGTACTCATCAGATTTCTGATGTTGAGCTACTAGCAGAACCCTATCATAGATAAACCAACCAAGGTTGAAAGGTCTTCTGGTCCCAATACAGTACATCAAGCATGCCATTTCTTCAGTCACCAGAGATACATTGGTAGACATGATCCACAGATTAGCACAGCCCTGTACATGCAGTAATACTTCTGAGAAAGATAGGCTGCCTTAAGAATCTTGACTGCACCCCATTCTCCAAGTGTGCCCCCTGTAAGCTCCAGTGCTACCAAATCATAATCCAGAGTAAAACCTTCTGGATAAGAACTGTTTGGGCAGATGGAATCATGTCTCCCTGTCCCTAACAGCTGGTTGATCAACTGAGCATCAAATCTATAAAGCTTGCCCCTGAGATATACCTTTCTGTACCATGCAGAATCTGGAGCACCATTTGTTCCTCTCAAGTTTGCATAGAATTCCAGCACCAGAGAATGGTTGGCCTTGATGCAGAAATTTGCTGGCCCAAACATCTGAATTCTCTTCATAAAGGCTACAAACCTAGGATGTTTAAACTTGTCAGTCAATATCTTTTCAACATGCATCTTCCTGTTGACCAGCCCTTCATACACAGTCATCACCCTCCTGGAATAGAATATATCATCCCAAGCATTTTCCAGTAGGGGATTATCATCTGGGAACACTAATGGCACCTCAGCTGCCTCATCTCCTTCCTCAGAATCAGATGCAGAGCTGCTGTTCTCATGATCTTCTGCATTAGGCTCACTTGTCTCATCGTCCTCCTCTTCCTCAGATTCAGAGCTAATCTCCACATGCTCTGCTGTAACTAGTTCATCTGATTCATCATCTTCCTTCAACTCAGATTCAGAGCTCCTGCTCTCATGATTTGATGCTGCTGGTTCTGCAGATGGTACTTCTTCTGTTGGTGTTACTTCATCAAAGCTCAGATTAAGCTCTGGCTCTCCAACCCTCATCTGCTCAGTAGAAAAAACTTGAATAACTGGTGGAAGAGACTTCTTCTTCCTCACCTTCTCCCTCTTCAACTCCTGTAGCTGATTAAATTTCACAGTTAAAGGATGGCTATCCTCACTGTCTGGTGCTGTTTCTGTCAGAGGCTCCATCATCACTCTGACATTTTCCAAAATCCTATCTACATCAACTGCCTGCTCAGTCTCATCAGGCTTCTCCTGTTCCACCACTTCTTCTTCTTCCTGCCCAACTTCAGCATGCTTCTCATGCTCAACAGTACTTGTATTGAAAACTCCTTGACCCCTCTTCCTCTTCCTCTGGTAAACCTGCTTAACCACTGTACTTGGTGCCCCTTTTTCTGAAACCAGGTTCTGTTCAGATTTATCCTCAACCTCTGAACTCTCATAGAAAAAATGTAAGTCTGGGCCCCCTTCAAACTCAACCCCAACCCTAACTGTGGGATTACTCTCAAGAGCCACAGATTCTGGTGTGGCTCTATTGATATTTAGGCCAAGTTGCTCAGCCTGAAGCAACTCTTCTCTAGTGGGAATGGAATCGATAGGCAAGTTGGATGGAAGATTACCCATAGTGGTTTATATACACAGTAGGTTGAAACACACACAATGACTTCTAGAAATCTCAGAAATTCACAACCACCACAACTCCTAAGTGCGGCAAGCACTCTAACTATTCAATTAACCAGTAAAACTGAATCTTTGAGCAAATCAGAACCAAATACCTCTTGCATGCACAGATTTGGGACCGAACCTTCAGTCGACTAAAGCTCAGGTTTTTCCTTGTTCTCGGACTGCAGACTGGGCAATGTGTAGCTCAGACCAGATTCTGGTTGCGATGAAAGCCGATCGATGCACTGATTTGACGGTGAGATTCGGTTGATTGCCGGAGGAGGTAGTGTTGAAGGGGGAACGACGGAGCTGCAGCAATTATGAGAAAAAGGGACAAAGATTTTCCCTCTTATATTTAATATTTTTCAGAATTTCAAATCCGAACCCAATTTGGAAAATAAATCCATAATTGCACACTGATCCCTCATCTTTCTGAAAGTACTGATTATTTCCCATAAAATAAATATGTAGGCAAAAGTAACTCCTCAGGCCGTATTAAACTTTTTAGCCCACCGACATCAACTTTTATTCAGCCCAATAACTATTACGGCCCAATCGACTTTCTTCTTCATTTTCGGCTAACTCTTCAGAGTTTAAACACACTGATTTCTCAGTGTTTAAACACACTTCACACCAACTTCCTTCTTCCTTTATTTTTGTTTTTCTTTTTCAAAAATAAAATAACACAAAGCAGTAAACACTAACATACAACAAATAAGAGGTGATCAGAGGTACCTCAAATTCGACAAACATCTAAGTGTTGTCTTAGTGTCTCAAACGTTGCAGAATCCAGTGGTTTGGTGAAAATATCTGCATACTGTTCAGCACTAGGAACAAACTTAATAATCAGTTCCTTCTTTTCCACCAAGTCTCTGATGAAGTGATGCTTGATATCTATGTGCTTTGTCTTCTTGTGATCAACAAGATCATGAGAGAGATCAATGGCCCCCTTGTTGTCACATTTAAAAATTAAGGCATCCTGCTTGAATCCATAATCTTTCAACATCTGCTTCATCCACAGCAATTGCTGACAACAACTTCCAGCTGCTAAGTACTCAGATTCAGTGGTAGATAGTGATATAGAATTCTGCTTCTTGCTGTACCATGATACTAAATTCCCCCCTACATAGAAACAACCTCCAGTAGTACTCTTCCTGTCTTCTGAATTTCAAGCCCAATCAGAGTCACTGTAGCCAATAATCTCAGCTTGACTTCCTCTAGAGTACCAGAGACCATACTCAGCAGTCCCATGCACATATCTGATGATTCTCTTGACTGCAGACAGATGACACTCCTTGGGATCAGACTGAAATCTTGCACATAGTCCAACACTCAAACAAATGTCTGGCCTACTTGCAGTGAGATATAATAGGCTCCCAGTTATACTTCTATACAGCTTAATATCCACCTTTACTCCATACTTATCATAGGTCAATTTCTCCGTAGATGCCATTGGAGTTCGCATATTCTTAGAATCATCCATCCCAAATCTTTTAACCAAATTTAAGGTGTACTTGGTTTGATTGATAAAAATACCTTCCTTGTGTTGTTTGACCTGAAGCCCCAAAAAGTATGTTAATTCGCCAACCATGCTCATTTCAAATTCACTCTTCATCATTTCTATAAAGCTATCAACCAGCTTTTGAGATGTTGACCCAAAAACAATATCATCTACATAGATTTGAGCAAGCAGAATATGTTTTTCATGTTTAAACACAAAGAGCGTTCGGTCCACTCCCCCTCGTCGATAGCCTTTCTGCAACAGAAATTGGGTGAGACGTTCATACCACGCTCTGGGAGCTTGCTTAAGACCATATAACGCCTTTTTTAATCTGTACACGTGATCTGGCAGATACGGATCTTCGAAACCCTTGGGTTGCTCCACATAGACTTCTTCTTTAACAATGCCGTTTAAAAATGCACTCTTTACATCCATTTGAAACAACTTGAACTTCATAATGCAGGACATTGCAAGCAGAAAACGAACAGATTCTAACCTTGCAACTGGAGCAAAAGTTGCATCAAAATCAACTCCTTCAACTTGAGTATATCCTTGAGCCACCAGTCTAGCCTTGTTTCTGGTGATATTACCATCTCCATCAGACTTGTTCTTGAAAATCCACTTAGTGCCAATGACATTTACACCTGAAGGTCGTGGAACAAGATACCATACATCACTTCTGGTGAACTGCTCCAGTTCCTCTTGCATGGCAGAAATCCAATACTCATCAGTCAATGCTTCCTTATGATTCTTGGGCTCTATAGATGAAAAAAAACATTGAAGCACATGCATCCCAGCATTCATTTTTGCGTAGTCTTTCCGAGCTGTCTGTCTTAGATTATACGGGTTAGGAGGAGGAGTGACAGATGCAATTGGATCAGATGTAGCTTCAGATACTGTGTTACTTTCAGGAACATCAGATGATGTTGTAACATCAGGTAGTGTTATAACATCCGACAGTGTTGTAACATCGGACAAGGGTGAATCAACTTCTGAAACGATTAACTGCTCAGGTTCATCTTCAAGTAGGATTCCGCTACTGATATCCTTCAGATCTTTAATAACCACATTGTTGGACTCCATCATGACATTTGTGCGGTTATTGAACACCCTGTATGCCCTGCTATTTTGAGAGTACCCAAGAAAAATCCCAACATCAGCCCGTTTGTCAAACTTACCAAGAGGTTCACGATCTCTGAGAATGTAGCATACACTTCCAAATACATGAAAGTACGAGACGTTTGGCTTCCTTCCTTTCCAGAGTTCATAAGCAGTTTTCTGAGTGAGAGGACGAAGATAAACTCTGTTGATTGTATGACATGCAGTATGAACTGCCTCAGCCCACCATTTCTTTGGAGTATCATTTTCTGCCATCATAGCCCTTGACATGTTGATGATAGTCCTGTTTTTGCGTTCAACAATACCATTTTGTTGTGGTGTGATTGGAGCAGAAAACTCATGCTTGATTCCAAGTTTCGCACAAAAATCCATCATAGTAGAGTTTGCAAACTCCCGTCCATGATCACTCCTTACTCGAACCACTTGGAGACCGTCATGTGATCTTTCAGTGTTAACTTGTGTAATGAGCTCAATAATTATTTCCACAACATCAGATTTTTCTTTCAAGAATTTTACCCATGTAAACCTGGAAAAATCATCTACACAGACAAAGATATATTTCTTTCCCGAAATATTAGCTGGACTGATTGGCCCCATCAAATCCATATGCAGTAGTTCAAGACTATGAGAAGTAGTGATTTCATGAAATTTAGAGTGTGGAGACTTAACCTGTTTACCTTCATGACATGGTGGACAGTTTAACTCCTTTGTATAAGAGAGTAATGGTACTCCTCTTATTGCTTCAAGCTTTGTTACCTTAGCCAGTGTTTTCAGATTTGCATGACCAAGCTTCTTGTGCCACAAAAGAGTATCATCCACACTTACTTTGAGACAACTAACTGATTCATCCAATATGTAGCAGTTATCTGATGATTTAGTGCCAATAAGAACCCCCCGTTCATCCTTCCTGACTGTGCATATTTTATCATCAAATAAAACTGTTAGTTTGTTGTCACACAGATGACTAATGCTGAGCAAATTTGCCTTTAGTCCATCCACTAAGAGTACGTCTTGAAACACTGGAAAGTTTTTGACTTGTAACTCCCCCTTTCCAGTTATTCTGCATTTTTTCCCATCTGCAGATCTGAAAGTTCCGGTCCATGGAACAATATTGCTCAACAGCTCAGAAGAACCTGTCATATGTCTAGAACATCCACTATCGAAATACCAGGAATCTCTGGCATAAGAGCTATAGCAAGTATGAACAGCATAGCAGTGAATGATTTTTGGAACCCATACCTTTTTAGCAGTGTATGGAGATTTTTCTGGTTGTACTGTGTTGTAACCTGCTCCAGTGTTGTAACTTGCAGTTGTGTTATAACCTGCTCCTGTGTTATAACCTGCTCCATGTGTTGATTCTTGCATTAGATCTTGTAACAGACGAAAGCAACGCCTTTTATAGTGTCCTGGACGTCAACAGTAGTTGCACCTTGCCTCCCACCATGGTTGAAACTTGTTTTGCTGACGAGGATAGATCGGTTTATAACCTATACCAAACTTTGGAACATTGACAGAATTGTTCAAAGTCTTAATAGGTTGTTCTCTCCTGACTTGACTTGGTTGCAACACCTTCTTGTTCAGCTTCCCTTTTGACTGATTATTCTTGTTAGCCACTTCTATTTCATCATACCCTAATCCATGTCGATCTCCAGCAACTTTTCCCATACCAAGAATTTCGTCCAGAGCAGCTGTTCCTTTGTTTAGTTTGGTGATGGTTCCTTCTGCTACCTCTGCTCGAATGAGAGCAATCTTCAGTTCCTTTCTCATTGCCTCAATAGTTATCTGTTGTTGCTCAATTTCTTCATTCAAACTATTGTTGTCTTTCTGTAGCACTTTATTTTGTTCAGTCACACTGATCCAGAGTTTATGAAGTTTGTCGTAAGGTTCATGAACCACCTCAGAGTCTAAGTTTAAACTCTCATTCTCTGGACTCACAACAGCACCAAACATAACATAGTTTTCTTCTTCACTTTCTTCATCACTTTGAACAGTGAATGCTCCAAATGCCACATGATTGCTGACAAGTTCTTCATCAGAATCTTCTGCATCACTAAATGTAGCATTGTACGCTTTCCCTTTCTTGTTTGCTGATCCACTTGGACATTGTGATTGAATATGCCCGTACCCTTCACATTCTCTACATTGAATTTTTCCAACATGTTTGAATGCCGGCTTGGGTTCTGCTTGATCATTATTTGCTCTTCTATTCATACTTGAACTCTGCTCCCTTCCTTCATTTCTCCTATTTTGAGATTTTCTCAGGACTTTTGCAAAGCTCCTTGATATGTGTGCAAGCTCATCCTCGTCCATTTCTTCATTGCTGTTTCTGGTAGAGTGTTTAGACATGGAATTATGTTTAGACACTGGATTTTGTTCAGCTGTTTTATGAGCAGCTGCAGTAAATGCCATATCACTCTGTCTGACTGTTGCTAACTCCTTCATTTCAAAGGCTGAAAGTGCTCCCATGACTTCATCAACAGTCATCTCAGATGTATCATGTAATTCCTCCATTGCAATGGTTTTCCCTTTGAACCTCGGTGGAAGAGACCTCAACATCTTCTGAACAATATCGTCTTCAACAAATGGTTTTCCCAACTGATATGCTGTGTTAACAAGATCCCTGATTTTTGCATTGTAATCAGTAATCGTCTCGTTATCCTTCATAATCAAGGTATCAAATGCTGTCTTCACTGTATGCATTTTTTGTCGTTTCATTTTTGCATCTCCTTCATAACTTGCTTTCAGTTTCTCCCATGCATCCTTAGCAGTGCAGCAAGTTGAAATCAAGCGAAACGCTTCTTGATCAACACACGAGTTGATGCAGTTGAGTGTTTTGCTGTTTAGTCGCTTGTCCTTCCTCTCTTGAGTTGTTAGTTCTTCTCTGTTTTTCAGAACACCTTCGACTGCCCTGCTGTAGGTGGATGTCTGGCTGGTGACCACTCGTTCTCAACCCAATACCATGCTTCTTCATCTAGAGCATCAATGTAATGCCTCATCCTTGTCTTCCAATAACCATAGTTATTTTTATCCAGCATGGGTGCACGCGTGTATATTGAACCATCCTTCTCTTGGTTCGCCATGATCGATAGGGATCTCCACTGGCCTTGTTAAAGGCACAACTTAGTGGACTAGCTCTGATACCAAATGAAAATTACTATCGATCAGTTTCAATACAGTTCTCAACTATTTTTTCTAAACTAACAAGTATGTTTAAACATACTGCAGAGTTTAAACATAAAAAGAAAGAACACACAAAGTTGTTTACGCAGTTCGGTGTTGAACACCTACATCTGCGGGGTCTTGCCCAGTCTGAAATTCATCCACTAGATAATCAAGATATGTTACAAAGTTTCACACAACAATTAACTATCTATGACGTATCTCTTATATGGATTCGTGAGATCCCCTCACTGCCGGTCAGCAACTCCTCGTTGCTGTCTTGACCACTTCCCCTGAAGTATTAAGGCTGTTGATTTCAGACTGCTGGCTTTCGGCAAAGACCTATTGAACTCCCTTCAATAAGCTGCTCCAATTGTAAAGCTATTCTGATCGGCAAAATACTTTCTTGTAAGATGGATAACATTATGTCGCAGCTTCTTTGAGTATTTATAGCTCAATGCTGTGTTGCCTCGTTTATCTTCTTTATCCTTCAATCTCGGCAATGCTGATCTCTCATCCAGCTTGTCACAGCTACATTTAGTCTTCTAGCTATACTCTACTTCTATAGCTAAAGGATAAGAAATATCTTCTTTCCTTATTTAAGACTAAACCTTACTAAGATACAACTCTATTACATATTCTCAAACTAAATCAAATCGATACAAAATCAATCTTCACTTATCATCTTGATTTCTCGAATATTATCTTTTATCTCATCAGAGTTGTACTTCTCCTTCAATACTCTTGCTTGTTTTCTGATTTCAGTTCCGCAAGTGTTTAAACATAAGTATGTTTTAACATGATAACTTCTACAAAATAGCCAACTATAACATGCTGAGTTTTCTGGACTCTTCAATCACAAATCAACATGTACGTGGTGTTGCAACTATTGTTCAAGAAATCAACCTGGGTCTCATTTACAGTTTTGGTGTTACAACTACTTACTTACCATAAAATTTACTCTATTTTGTTCAACTTTTACAATAGTAAATACAAAATTGCAGGTTAATTTTAGGATGGTTCTAAATCCATGTCCAGTTTACTTCTGCAGATCCAAATTAAATTTGAAGTGACAATAATATCTCTCTTACATATGTATTATAATTCACGAAAAAATAATTTATTATTTGGACACGTATTCAATCATTACATAAATGGGTTTATGTATTCAAGGTTAGGGTTTTAGAAATATATTTGTAAAAACTAATAAACGAATGAAGGGTAATTATAATATTTTCACATATTCATTAGACCAGCAACACGACCTGCATATGGCAAACACCTAATTTTAACAGATCATATCAATGTCTGATTATGACTACACAGCATAGATGGACAAAATTATCAAATCACAAATTATTCAAACGCATGGTTTATGAAGTCATTAAGCCGTGTATAATCTACGTACCTAAATAAAGCACGTAATTCTCTAGCTAGTTACAATGTGTAGCAGCGGCAGCTAGGTCAACTTATAATTTTCAAAGCTGCAGAGACATGTGCCTGTGTAAATGACGGATGAATTTCGCTACTAATTTAATATCCAATAATTCAACGGATGGGGGACTATCAGCTTAAATCACCATTTAATTTATTAAGCCAATAATTCAACCCTTTGAATATTTATTTTCATCGGCTCGACCTGGGGTAAATTAATTAGTGCAATCATTATGCTCGGATTAATTGTCCTTAAGTGGGTGGATAATGTTGACTAAAACTGATTAGGATATGTTCACTTCCTAAACGTCTTGCAGTGAGATGGTCAGACATGTTACTTTCATAGAGAACCATGTATATATATATACTCTGAATGCTATGTTCGAAGGTGGTTCAAAAGAAATTATACCCCGTCTGTCCGATCTACGGGAAGTGTATGAGAAACAAAGTTGAAATTAAATGATGATCGCAATGTAAAATTCAATTCTTATGACAAGCACGGGATTTAGAACACTCTATTACATGCTGGAAAAATCATCATATTACTGATGATAGTGTCAATTGGGTCAGAACAAGTGATGATCATGGGTTTGAGACCCGGTCTAAACTCTATGGATTTAAACCTGTTGGGCGGCTATAGACCCAATTTTTTTAGATCCATCGGATATGGGTTGGATATGAATCTAGATTTTAAAAAACAGATATTGATACGAATATAATATATCAACCCCGTACCCGGATCCCTATCTATATTCAGACCCATTTTTGTATTAATATTTTACAAATATTATATTTTATGTTTAATATTTATGTCGTACATTCTTGTATTAGGTATCTTCAATATTACACTAAATTGTTGAGTATGTTGTGTGTTATGTATTGATAATTCACTATGTATGTAACATTTAAACTCATTTTTTAAAAAAAATTAGAGACATTTAATTTGTTGTGAAATCTTTAACATTAAAGTAATGAATTTAGGGACGAAAGGTTAAATCCGTTTAACACTCTTAGACCATGTGGATATGGGTACGGATTTTAAAATTTTAGACCCTACAAATATGGTTGGATTTAGAACGGACGTTTTTTTTTTACGAGTCGGCTCTGGACTCTGGACCATAATAATCTCTAGCCAAAACAGACCATTCACACCAATATCTCTGCTTTGAATACATCATGTTGATGATATCAATTGGTCCAGAACAGGCAATCACACCACCATCTTTGTCTATTTCCTCCTCTACATGCATTCTTGCTCCCTATCAATTGGCTTGTAGTTTCCTTTCTCTGCACATAAAACCGAGAAGCAGTATACAATTCTTCATAATCATATGGACCTTTAGCAGGGAAATTCCCTACTATCTAGTTCAGCTAAACCTTTGATATGCATAGGCAGAGTGCTAGGTGTAAATATGTGTGAAGCTTGATTCACTAGCTAGTTTTGCAAACCTATCCTACTACAGTATTGGACTTCCTGGAAATGTGAGAAAAAGAGATTGAGATAGTCTCAGCTTCTTCCATACTTATTGTAATCACATGTTAACGACCAGATACTCTTGGGAACCTGAACCATCCTCCATGGAATCCTTGTCACCCTATTAACCAGCTTACTGAATCCATATCCACCTGAAAATTTTGATGATTCCGAAAGTAAACTGCCTCTATTCTCAGTGCTAAAGCACTTGCTTCTGCTTCCAAGCTATCCTGCACTATCAATGTCTGAGCTTTGGCATATAATACTCTCCATGTGCTATCTCTTGAAACAAATCATGCACCACTTCCACCATCTCTCATAAAAGAACAATCAGTATTCATTCTGATAATACCGGCATTATCATAATTTCTAGTTGATAACTCTATCATGTCTAGGTATACTCCCGAAGGGAGATTTTGTTTTAAACCATCATAACTAATGATGAATCTGAATGATGGATGTAATCATATCATGTATCTGCTTACATATTATGATTTTATTTGGTGAAATATTATCATACAAGTAAGTCACTCTTACACACCAAATAAAGACACGGTCACCACTGGTATAATATTCTAGATACATTCGTATCAAACACTAAACCCGCAGTCAAATTCCAGTATTAGAAGATTAGATCCCATAGAGATGCAAAGATCTAATAAGTAATGTCAAAACTTCTACTAAGTTATTTCCATATCCATTCCACGTTGATACAATTATTGAAACAATGATATATCATCAGAAAAATCATGACAAAAACAACATATAAAATGTTGATGAATACTCATGTCTTCTAAAATGTCAGCAGTGGGGATGAGTCTATTAAGTAATCTCCAGCAAAAAACAGACCTTTTATTTTGACAAAAATTTTGACCATATATATTTGGACGAGTACATTTGCAATCTCTTTGGCCTGATAAGGTCATTGCATTATATTCTCTACATTCATGTTTTTTTTATTTCAACTGCCCTCTGTAATGTTATTTGGCTGCTGCAAAAGTCATAAAGCGCTTAACATGGGATCCGCATCCAAACCCTATCAACCTTGTTGTTAATCGTGGATTTTCAGCTTCTGTAACACCGAAAACACGTTGACCTCTGTCGTCCAAGCGTTAATACCTTAATCCAAACTGTAAATGCATCAAAAATACAAAATTAAACATTCAAAAACCGAATCTCGTCAAGATAACCAAATTTAAATGGTCTCAACTTAATTACAAATTGAGTTGGGGTTTCAATCAGAAACATCATTTAACTAAAAATCTCATATTTAAAGAATCTGAAGATTTCACACTTATTCACACACAACAAACAATTTATGCATCACTAGTTTAAAGCATCTTCCGTAGGTAAAATCAATCTTGAAATTTAAGGTATGGTTTTGTTAAACCAAATTATTTGGTAGAATTAAATTATCAAAATTAGTTAATTTTAGAAATATCATGCGTTGAAGTGAAATCCCCAAACTTCGAGTTGGGGACGAAAGGATTGTTTGTTACATACTTTCACAGCCAGTGAAGTGTTTGGCATATGACTTGTTATAGCAAAATTCTGACTTCACATAGTATTTTTAGTGAATTTTATATCAATTAAGATATTCTTTTAGTAGTGAGAGAATAAGAATATGTGTTGGGTACACTTTCTCATCGATATCATATTCTAATTAAACATTTTTATCGAATTTATTATTAGCCACTCGTCTCATTTTCAGTGGATAACGGCAAAATGAAATTCTTTTAAGTTTAATCTATGAGGAAATTTGGTAAAAAGTCGAGAGATTCGAACAAACCAACTAAATCAATCTATTTAAAAAACGCATCATCACGTCCTTTTTTCATTTATCAATTTTTAAATAATTGATTTCTTTTTCAAAAATTTTATTTAATTTTTTTCTCTAATCGTGAACGGCATAATCTGTGATTAGTGATTGATTAAAAATCAGGCCGCCAAAAGGATCGATCAATTTTCATACTGTTTACTGAAAATACACTGATTATAATAGTTTATATTAGGGTAAAGGGTAGTATAGACTTTTCCATGTAAATATTGAGTATATATATGAGAGACAGGGCTACCATATTAGTACGCTTTTATCATATATATACTCAATATTTACATGGTAAAGTGTATACTAGCGTTTACTTTTATTTATATTTAAAAAGTAGTTTGCGAACCAGTAAAGGTCCTAATCAGACACATCACCTTTGATCTTACATTAGAAAATGGTTTTCTAACTTTTCTTAGAATACTTTGTGTAAATATGTTTACCATACCTCACCATGTCCCAGTTCCTTGAATCATCTATCTTGTGTATTTTCTAAAATAAAACAAAGCATAAGAATAATGCAGGTATGTTGATAAATTAGATATCTATCAAAGCTAAAATCTTATATTACTAAAATTTAGGTAGTAGTAGTAAATTTAGTATAAATTACTAAATTGCATAATAAGGTAGTAGTAGTAATTATTCTAATTTAACTGAAATTATATTTGGCTGAACTAAAATGAATTGAATTGAATTGAACGGAACTGCACTGAAATGAAAGTGGAAAACCTGTATAAACTCCAGCAAACAGGGTCTTAGTTCAGCAAGTCTAATAAAAACGGAAAAATATCATGATTACCCTTCATTAGTTCATTAGTTTGAGTGTTGACAGGTGCAGGTCCAAATAGATTATGCAGATCCAAAAATGTGGTTAAATGACCCAATTATCCTCATGAATTCTTTTTTTTCATATTTTAACCCTAACTTTGTAGGGGTATTTTAGACATTTAACCATATTTTAAAACCTGTATAATCCGTTTGGATCTGCACCTAAAATCTCTGACTGAATAATTTCTAACACCCTAACTTTGAATGCCTAAAACCCAACTATATATGTAATGATTGAATACATGTCCAAATCATAAATGACCGTTTCGTGAATTATAATACATATTAAGACAGACATTATTGTCATTTCATGTCTAATTTAGACCCGATGAAGTAAACTGGTCTGCACATAAAACCACCCTAAATATATGTCTATGGATTGCAAAAGTATATATGTCTATAACATAATCAAGAGATCTATATATCTACTAATAAAGTTGGAAAAAACATCGATCTAAACCGATCCTCTAGCTAGGGTTCGAAAATGGTCATTTCTGTCCCTCCAATGCATCACTGGAATTAGCAAACATCACTGTCAAATTGGTTCCGTAATGGTGCTTTTGGTCCATGCACAAACCGCACGCTTGAAAGTAATTACAAGGGGATGGAAAAAGATGATACAATCAAACTCAACCATATATGATATGGAAAAGGCATGTGCCGAGGCAACCATATCTTCAAATTTGTACTGATTCATGGCAAAAAAGAGGCCAATTTGGCGTGGAATTCCACCCAACAAGGCAAGAAACAAAACTAAAACCCGCATCTAATTGTCTCTTCGGGAAAGCAAAGCAGGCATGGACATGGACGGATTAAACTATGTAATGTGCCCGTTTTGATGACAATTAGCGCCGATTAATAAATTTGACCATAAGGTGTTTCTCCACCGTGACGAACGTGATCGTGCCAATAAAATAACTGAAACTGTCCCTTTAAGGGGCTGATGTCACGTAGTAGACAAGTAAATGTTGCAATTAACATAACCTTTGAGGATCAAGGGAATAGTGAGCCATGACTATGCATATAGAGTATTGCTTGCTTGATAGTGAGTGTAGATTGTAGATTAGATTGAGTAGTATATCTTGTTGGATGTGAGTAGATTGCGGTACTCTTTTCTCTTATATATTGCTTTTATGAATTTGAAACAAATGAAAGAACTTTTTGAAAGAAATTTGGCTCTGTCCAGTTGTTCTTAAATGGTATTGTGTTGAACTGTGTTGCTTTGTGCTGCTTAAGTGCTTCTATTAGTATATTTCGCTTCTTAAGTACTTCTATTTTGGCCGGGATATTTTAGTAACTTCAAATGCTATAAAGTTAAAACTGAATAGTTGACGAAAGAGTGCAACAGTTCTGATAAGAAAAGTTAAAAATATGAAGCTAACATCACTAACGGCTGAATTTGACAAAAGTTCAGATATTGTATAGTTTTTGGAATGTTGAGTATCACAAATTTAACACTTTAAATGTTGGGTACAAAAATTGACATTTTAGTAAATGAAAATTGACATTTTAGTCCAACAGTTACTCTATATACTTCTTTATCACATGGAATAAAATTAAATTTCCATTTTTATCAACTCCAATAGATCTAATAATTTCCCCAACCCATTCTCTCTCTCTCCAAAATTAGTGATCTGGGCTACAGCCCACCAAGAGAACAGAATCGAGGCCCGGCTCAGGAGTGGTCCTCCTCATGACATCAATTATATTGGCACTACCCGGGGACATGAAAAAGGGAGCCACAACGCGAGAAATGAGATATTGTCCTACTACATGCTATTACCGGCACTGGGGGAATTACAACGATGCATGAGAGAATTTCGTATTGGCAGACATAGGACGATACCATATATAGCGAGTAATGAGACTTTTTAGGGAATGACCATATTGTTGGGGACGTCAAGACATTACTATAGCCAGTATGTAGGCAGTAAGTCAGACTGGAATTTCCTGAAAGCGCTGCTTGTTGCTAGGGCTGTACAATCAGGTCAACCCGGCCCGGCCCGGATCCGAAATGACCCGACCACAGAATATCTAAAAATCTTGGACCGGGGCCCGGCCCGGTGGACTGTTTCTTGAACCGGACCCGGTCCGAAATTATTCCGGTTTTGACCCAGATCGGACCGGTTGACCCGGTTACAACCTCTATAACATTTTTTTTATAAAAAGAAAGTGCATCCGTTAAGAATCGGACTATAGACCACTATGTGACAGTCTCCTTACCACTAGGCCACATTTCTTTTTGTTAATAAATTGTATGATTAATTAATATACGAATGTTAAATTTATTTTTAAAACAAAACACTAAAAGAATGCTTTACTGAGATTTGAACTCTGGTCGTAAGCTATAAAATGGCAAGTCTTACCACTAGAACAAGATTAAGTATGTATAATAATTGCATATCTATGATATATAACCGGGTTCTCGATCGGGTTGACCCGGAAAAATCCGGGTTTGACCCGGATCGGCCCGGAATCCGGAATGAACAAAAATGGTGACCGGGGCCCGGCCCGAAATGCAAAAAATCTGGGTCGGGTCACCAATTCCGGTCCCGGGCTGGGCCATTTTTCCGGGTTGACCCGACTCATGTACAACCCTACTTGTTGCATCCAAGATCTTGTTAGACCCCTTTCTAGTAGTAGGATTGATAGGCTACCGACTAGTTAGTTATGGTGTTACCGCCATTGATGCAGAGAATGTCTAGTATGTTTACATAATCAGAAAATTTTCTGTAATCATTCACATAGGGTACGGAGGAGGCTCGTAGATGGTCATAAATTTAGATTATCCTCCTGATCCCACAAGCTACTTCCATTTTCTGGAGATTATTTGTACTTAATGGTTATTTTCAGGGTGTGATGAGCCAATATTTCACTCTATTGTGGCGTGGTTTAAATTTTTTTAAAAGAAATTGACAAAAGTTCATATATTGTACTGTTTTTGGAAGGAGTGATATTACAACGAGTGAAAAAAATCAGCGAATAGTATTGTTGAAGAATACATCCTGGTCATATGATGTTTAAAGGTGCATCTGCCAGATAATCTTGAATCCCCGAGTCACATAGTACGGCGGTACTAACAATTTCGTAGTGACCGTGAATATAATTTGAATAAATACTTGTTAACTCGATACTTTAGCACATTTTTACAACAAAGATCAGAGATCAAATGAAACGTATAAACAAATGGTGTTTTTCATTAGGGGTACAATTGACTTGTGAGTGAGAGTTTATAATAAATATAGAACAAGTAAAAAGTTTGTGGCCGTGTGATGTGATATCTACTTACAGAAGAATTGGCTCCGGCGGACGGGTTAAGCGGAGAACCGGTCCACCGCCACCCACCTGGCGCCGGCACCACCACTCTATTATTGAGCACACGCCATCCGTAGACATACTTGTACAATCATTTTCAAGTGAGTTATTAAAAAAAAAAATCATTTTCAAGTGTTGACGCTTTAATTATTTTTTCTTCTCTTTTTATTAAAGTCAACCTCATTTTCACAATAAACTAAACAATTATTTATCACCTAACGGTAACAATTATATATTTTCCAGGTATTTTAACCAAATCATGTCTATCTTTTACTCATATTTTATTGGAGATACGGAGTAACTATCTCTGCCTTTGAATTCTTTCATGTTTTTTACATTTTATTCTCTCTGACTTTTTATTTCCTAAATGAAGTAGACGTATTTGTATATAAAATTCAACTATTTCAATTTTCGCACGTATCTGAATCATGGAAAATTTTAGCCTGTGAAAATGAGATTATTATTAGTAAACAACTAAACATGAATATAAAATGCAGTCTTATTTTCATTTCATATTCCATGGAAATTAAGTAATTAACAGAACTTTAAAAACAATTCCACAATAATAAACTCATGATCGTTATCAAAAAAAAAAAAAACTCATGATCATAAATGATCCTATGTATTAGAAAACAAAAACTGAAAAGATCGTCGTCAAAGCATTAAAAAAACACACACGCATATATATATATATATATATATATATATATATATATATATATATATATAATTTATGATCAAGTAAATTACATTTGTGAACATTTTTAAGTGGCACAGAAATCTCTTCGCACAATCTAAAAGGCATTCAATCTATTTTAAGCGTTTGATTGTGAATTCTATCAAATTGTCATTACTTGATCTTTTCTTCTTTCTTTTCTTTGACTAATATTTCGAATTTTGTCCACGAGAATATTGATTAAGGTTGGTAAGTCAAGCACAACCTCATAATCTTTTTTGTTTTGAATTTGGTGCCTTGTTTTTACGTCTCACTTTTTTCCACGAATAATTTTAAATCATTTACTCTATGTGATATGTATTAAAATTTCTAACAAAATAAATTTTATGAATAGAGGTGTTACAGCAGTGTAGCAACATATTGCATGATAATATTTACTTATTCATATGAAAAAAAAAATTCTAAATCACTTTGATTTTTTGTTGATGAATAGTAATATAGACGTGTAAAAAAATGGAATTGCGTATTCAGGTTGTACTAACACCAACACTCGATTTAGCGTAGTTTAATTTGCAGGTGAGTCGACTAAAATATTATGATCTCTCGACACCCGACATGGACATGACATGTCTATTCTATCGAGTCACTGTCTCAAACATGAAATAAACAGTTGGTGTAGTTCATCAATCAACTTGATTGTATCTTATATTAACGTTGCATTCCCTAGATGTAGTTGCACTTGCACCATCAATCTTATAGAAGATTCCAAAACCAATCACTATGCGGACCAATTACTCTGATAAACGACAATAATGATGCTCCAAGTCTGACATTTTCTTCTCCATTCCTGCTAATGTAATAGTTTCAAACGATATATCTCTAAATTTAGTCGAAACTCTCTCAGTCAAAGATTTGCTAAGTGAAAACTTTTTGAATCTACACTCGTGGACAGGGTCAGAAACTCGACCTCCTACTTCTTATTGGTGAAGGTTCTCTTATTTCTTTGCATCCAAATTTTATAACATGGCATCAAAATCAGACTGCTTGTGTGCCTAGTTATTAACAATTTCTTAAACCAAAGTGCACCATAACCCTATCAATATATCTTTCGAGGTTTGCAGTCCCAACTTTCTTATCGCAAATGAATAGTCAGATAATAAATATAATGTATCTCAGTTATATTCTAAATTGAACCGATACTGTAATGACACCATCATTGTATCTGACTCGTTGCGACGCCTACAACATCCAAAACCTTCTTCATATACTCCATCCTTAAAATCAATCCAAAATATAAATTATAACCACCGGATGATTATGTCAGAGGAGATTGTATTTCTCTAGTTGTAGCCCTTGTAGGTACCACCCCATTGAAGCATGAAGTTTCTTATTTTGGTTAAATGACCTCGAAATTGTACACCTCCAGTGACTGAGTCTGACAAAATAGGGGCATTTAAATCATCGCAATTTACACTAATAATGGTGGCCATGTTGACAAGAAGCCCTAATTTTGCCCTTCATCTTGCCTCTTGTGGGTCCCACTTTGACCCCAGCCACCTTATTTTGGCCGGCGCCTGTGACCAAGGTTTCGAAATCCAATGTAACCGACAAGCTACCGGTAACCTGTTCACCAGCATCTGCATTTATTTTAATTTACCTCTTTTTCAGTTACTATATGTTTCTTTTTTATTAGTAATTAATTCCGTTCGAAAATGGGACCTATGGTCCGTTATTTCTATATTTAACTTTAAGTCCAATATATACTATTAATTCGATTTGTTATTACGGTTTTGTTAGTGTGTGAACGCACTTTAAATGAACAAACAAATGAATTACATTACAGAAGTTGTATTTGAATGGAATGATATCATTGTTCAACGCACAGACAATATTTTATCAATACCTTTTTGAAATGAATTTATTCCATTTAATTATACATTCTAAGTTTATTCAAATGAAATCGGAGTAAATCATATCCAATATGGAAATATTATGTGAGAATTCCCTTTATAGAAAACCACTTGTTGATTATAGAAAACAACTTGTCAAGAAAGATGCCACATTAGCCTTTGTTTAAAAATTTTGAAATTTTTTATTTAGTTTCTGCATGATCATTTTTTTTGAGTATAGTAAATTTTAAAATTCAGTTTCATATTCGGTTTCATGATTAACAATTAAGTTTTGCGGGTTGAATTTGGATAATCCGGATTTTTACTACGTCGGGTTTGGGTCAAAGTTTTATGACTCGAAAAATTATTGGGTTAATTTGAATTTATCATTTCTAACCCTTCAATCCGCCCATACGAATCTATCAACCCGCTGACACGAACCCGCCAACCCAACCTGATTGCCGTTAATCCAGACCTTAATAATTTGATCTACTCTACCACTTGATAATATCCATACTCTTATACCCGAGGCAGATAACATGTGGATTTAATCAAGTTGATTGAACTATATGAATAAAACAATATAGTATTTTTCCTGGATGGAGATTTAGCTTCAGTGACTGATGGATTTTCTGGCAAATTCTATATTGCTTGTTGGGATACAATTAGAGAATATCTATTAGGGGTTGTAAGGGTTTGTTTGCCAAAATTTTTCTGTAAAACAGTTCAGTTTAGTTCAATATTTTTTATATTTTTAGTTTAGTTCAGTATTTTTTTATTTTTTCAGTTTAGTTCAGTATTTTTTTAATTTTTTTAGTTCAATTCAATATATTTTATATTTTTTAGTTCAATTCAGTATTTTATATTTTTCACTTCAGTTCATTTTGGTTCAGTATATATTTTTTCAGTTCGTTCAAGTCAGTTCAGATAAATCTTTTATATTTTTCAGTTCATTTTAGTTCGAATAAATATTTATTAAAAAAATTCAGTTCAATAAACTTTCTCTATATTTTTTTATTATAGCTCTCTACTATTTTTTCCAATTCAATTCTGTTTACATTAAGTTCAGTTCAGATCAGATCAGAATTTTTTTTCCCAAAATGTGATTTGATGCAATCCAAAATAATTTAGTCATACTATTTTCATTATATTTATTTTTTGTTCATTTTAAAGCAGTTCAAATCAGTTTTTTTATTCGATCATTATAAGTTCATCAATTTCAATTGTAATCAACATCGTGAGAAAATTCATAACCTGAATTATTAAATATTACTTTAGTTGAATTTAATTTAATTCATTTTAGTCTAGTTTAAATCATTTCAGTCAGTCCAATCCATTTCTATTCAGTTCAATTCACTTTTCTTTGATCTAGTTCAATTCAATTCATTTAATCTGGTTATGAACAAATGTGATTTGATGAATTTTAGTTTCATTCAGTCGTATATTACTATGTTCGATACTTTCAATTATAATTCAGTTCGATTAGTGTCTACTAGATTAATACAAGCTCATTATTTGTGAATACGACGAAATAGAGCAATTTTCGTAAACTAGTGGTTCTATCATACATCTGAATATTTTTAACCAATCCATTTTAATTTATTTAAAACTAATATTAAGTCTATTTCAATCATGTACATATGTAAATTGATCAATTTCAGTTTTTTTTTTTTTTTGAAAGGAAAAATCTATATCATCTCAAAATATTGGAGAAACGTCCAGCAACGTTTGACAAAAGGAATTCTGGTGTGGATTCCTACTCTATAAAATCAAAATCACTATGTTTAGCAAAACTAACAACCAAATGTGCATCGGTGTTATTGTTCCTTGGTAACCAGCAGGGCCATTTTATCTCCAGTCTCAGGAATTCCGATTTTATTCCTGCCACTAGGTCTCTGCATAATTCTGGAGGCTCTACTTCGCCATGAATAATATGGATCAAACTGATCGAGTCGCCTGTGATTGTATTAGGATATTTTGTTATGATTTGATAATATTCTATTGTATTTAAATTAGGAATATACAGCGGTGTGTCTAGCAGGATTATGACGGTGTATTAGTGTGTATAGATAGACCTGCTTAATTTATCTTTGTACTCTACCTATAAATGTTGTACTCTCGTATCAATACAGAACATATTCTACTCTATCATTATTTCACATGGTATCAGATTTTTTCCTGGACCTATACTATCGATAATAGTTTATAAACCCTAAACTTCGTTACGGCCGCCGTTTGACCCCTACCGTTCTGAAGAATTAGTTTTGAAGATCTACCTTTCTGCCTTTGTTTCTTCCTCTCTCAACATGCAAAATATGATGGTTATTTCGAAACTGTCTCCTGCTGCGAACGTGCTTCGCCGCTTACCTCCGGGAACGCCGTTCGCTGGTTCAGCCACTGCTCCATCGATCGTTCCACCTCCACCAGGATTTGCTTCAAGTGTTATTCCGTCTGGTTTTGATCGATCATCTATTGGTTATTGTTTGACTGATGACCAATGGAGTATGGCCTTAAACCTTTTTACTCATATGAATAATTCTTCTGCTAATATGTCTGGTAAGATTGTTTTACCATGGATACTTGATTCGGGAGTTTCCTATCACATGACTGGTGTTAAGGGTGCTCTATCTAATATAGTTACTGCTGATAGTACTGTTGATGTTGCCTTACCCGATGGAACGATTTCTTCTGCTATTGAATATGGAACTCTTACTTTTGGTGGAATTCAGCTTCCACATGTACTTTATATACCCGAATTACGTTGTAATTTATTATCTTGTTCTAGATTGCTTGGCTCATTAAAATGTCTTGCTTTGCTCACGGAAGATTTTTGCTTAATACAGAAAATCAGTTCGAGGACAGTGATTGGTGTGGGTGAGCAGTATGGTGGGGTTTATTGGCTTCGCACATTGGATGGTGGGGATCAACCGTCTATGACTAATAGTATCCATGCATCGCCGTTGGAGCCGAATCGTGCCGCTGTTGTGTCTGCTACTTCCGATCTTTGGCATCAACGTTTTGGACATCCATCCTCCACGGTTTTGTCTTCTCTCTTTCCTTCTGGAAATAATAAAGTGAGCGCTCCCTGCACCGTTTGTCATAGAGCAAAGTAAACCAGACATAGTTTTCCTGTGAGTTCTTCAAGAGCTCGTGAATGTTTTGACTTGATACACTGTGATGTTTGGGGGCCTTATAGTTCTCCTTCTACTAGTGGTGCTTATTATTTTTTAACCATCGTTGATGATTATTCTAGAGTTGTATGGGTTCACTTGCTTGCTGCGAAATCCGAAGTGGCTTCTAGGTTTAAACATTTTTGTGCTCTAGTAAGTACCCAATTTAGTCGCCATGTTCGTCGTGTTCGATCTGATAATGGAATTGAGTTTTTACCTCTGCGATCCTACTTTGCTGAAACGGGTATCCTGTTTGAGACTTCCTGCGTTGACACACCACAACAGAATGGACGAGTGGAGCGCAAGCATAGACATCTGTTGAATGTTGCACGTGCTCTTTTGTTTCAACCTGATTTACCAATCAAGTTTTGGGGTGAAAGTGTTGTTACAGCCGCTTATTTGATCAATCGCACACCAACACCACTTCTTGATGGTCGTACGCCCTTTGAGCTACTACATGATAGTGTTCCTGATTTCAAGTCCCTCCGTGTGTTTGGATGTCTCTGCTTTGCCTCTCAAGTTCCGCGAATTCGAGATAAGTTTGCACCGAGAAATCGTCGATGTGTCTTCCTAGGATATGCTTCTGGGAAGAAAGGATACCACTTGTATGACTTGGAAAAATATACATTTTTTTATAGTAGAGATGTTGTGTTCTACGAAGACAAGTTTCCGTTTGCTGAGCCAACTCCTTCATCTTTGACTGATGAATCCCCAGCACCTCCACCCCTTGCCATTTATGATGATCCACCAGTTATGCTACCTGCAGTTCCAGCTGTGACGCTTCCTCCCGAGCCTCCTATTGTGGATGCTTCATCCCGACAACCTACTCATCAGCCTACTAGCGCATCGCCCCTATAAGCACCTACCGATTCATCATCTTCATACCCTACTACCGTCCCTACTGGTCCTGTTCGGTTCAGTACACGAGAAAGGAAATGACCCGGATACCTGAATGACTTTGTTTGTTCTGTCACTGCTGCTAATAAACCCCCCACTACTGCTTCTTCCGCTTCGCCATCATCACTGTCTTCAGGTATTCCATACCTTATTACTGATTATGTTAATTGCAATAAATTTTCTGCTTTGCATACTAGACTTTTGTGTGTCGTAACATCTAGTACAGATCATACAACGTATTCAGAAGCATCTAAGCATGCTCATTGGCGGACTGCTATGGGTGAGGAACTTGGTGCTCTTGCCCGTAATCACACTTGGACTCTCTCGTCCCTTCCTCCGGGCAAGAAGGCTATTGGTTCGGAATGGGTTTTTAGAACCAAATATAAATCTGATGGCTCCGTTGAACGATACAAAGCTAGGCTGGTTGCGCTTGGTAATCGTCAGATTGAGGGTGAGACTTCACTGAGACATTTGCACCGGTTGCCAAAATGGCTTCTATTCGATTGTTTCTCTCTGTTGCTGTTATTAAGGGTTGGGAAGTTCATCAGATGGACGTCCATAACGCTTTTCTCCACGGTGATCTTGAGGAGGAGGTTTATATGCGTCCCCAGGGATATCCTGTTCCTTCTGGTATTGTTTGTAAGCTCCAAAAGTCATTATACGGTTTGAGGCAAGCTCCTCGAAATTGGTTTGCTAAATTGGCTTCGGCTTTGCGAGTTTTTGGATTTGTTCAGAGTAAGGCTGATTACTCTCTTTTTACATATGTCCGTCGGGCTCTTACATTACATGTTCTTGTTTATGTGGATGATCTGATCATTGCTGGAAGCTCGAAAACATTGTTGACCGAGTTCAAGACTTATTTGAGCTCTTGTTTTCATATGAAAGATCTTGGTCCTTTGAAGTATTTTCTTGGGATCGAAATTGGTAGGAGCTCTGACGGTATGTTCTTATCCCAGCGGAAGTATGCACTAGATATTCTTTCCGACACGGGATTATTAGCTTCCAAACCTACTGATTTTCCGATGGAGCAACATCATGACTTGGCGCGTGTTGAAGGTCCGTTGTATGAAAATCCTGAGCAATATCGACGTCTTGTTGGTCGTTTGATTTACCTGACCATAACTCGTCCTGAGATTAGTTATGTTGTTCATACTCTGGCTCAGTTTATGAAGGCGCCATGTGTTCCTCACTGGCAAGCTGCTGTTCGCGTTCTGCATTACCTGAAGAGTCATCCTGGTCAGGTTTTGTTTCTGTCTACTCGTAGTTCTCTACAATTGACAGCTTATTGTGATTCGGATTGGGCAGCTTGTCCGCTTACTCGTCGTTCATTTTCTGGATATTTTGTTATGCTTGGTGATTCACCAGTTTCTTGGAAAACAAAGAAACAACCGAATGTTTCTCGTTCATCTGCTGAAGCGGAGTATCGGGCAATGGCTGCTGTTTGTTGTGAACTTATATGGCTCAAGTCTTTTATGTCATCTTTAGGAGTTACACATTCTGCTCCTATGCGACTTTTCTGTGATAGTCAAGCTGCCATTCACATTGCAGCGAATTCGGTTTTTCATGAGAGGACAAAACACATTGAAGTGGATTGTCACTTTGTTCGAGACCTTGTTCAGTCAGGCGCTGTTGCTATGTATCATATTCGTACTTTGGACCAGCCTGCAGACATTTTCACTAAACCTCTTGGGAAACATCAGTTTCAACAATTACTTGGCAAGTTGGGCGTTCTGGATCTTCACGCTCCAACTTGAGGAGGAGTATTAGGATATTTTGTTATGATTTGATAATATTCTATTGTATTTAAATTAGGAATATACAGTTGTGTGTCTAGCAGGATTATGACGGTGTATTAGTGTGTATAGATTGACCTGCTTAATTTATCTTTGTACTCTACCTATAAATGTTGTACTCTCGTATCAATACAGAACATATTCTACTCTATCATTATTTCACAGATTGCAACATCTTTCCACTCCAGTTTCTTTGCCACGAGTAGTGCTTCCTTCAACGCTAGGGCTTCTGCGAACAAAGGGTCCCGAATGTCTTCCATTCCTATAGCCACGACTCTAGAAAATGTGTCGTCTTCTTCTACCGCTACAACTCTGATCCCAGTCCTTCCATTGCTTAGTCCTGCATCAAACATGATTCTCTTGCCTTCTTCTGGCAGTCTCAGTAAATTTCCGACCTCCAGAACCTTTGAAATACGCTCCGGCCATCTGTTTTCTTCCGCGAATGAGATCAATTTCAGTTTAACTTAGTCATACTATTATTGTCTTCAATCCTTACTTTAATTTATTAATTCAATTTAGTTATTAATTAATGTGATTTGATGAAATATGGTTGGATTTAGTCATTATTTTAATACATTACACTTTACTCTATTCCATTTCTATTCAATTCAGTACGATTCGGTTCATTTTTTTGTCAATAATGATTTTTTAAATATTTAATTTTTTTCAGTTCAGCTCAAATAAATAAATTTAACTTTTTTAGTTTAGTTCAGTTCAATATAGTTTAAGTTTTTCACTTTAGTTCAGTTCAGTATATTTTTATTTTTTAGTTTAATTTAGTTTAGTTCAGTATATTTTTTTATTTTTCAATTCAGTTCAGTATTTTTATATTTTTTCAGTTCAATTCAGTATTTTTTTGTTGCTTTCAGTTCAGTTCAATATTTTTTAATTTTTTTCAGTTCAGCTCAGTTCAATTTAGTGAGAAATAAGCTCTAGCAAACAGGCCCTAAATTAGTTTTTAACTGGAGTTCCTATGCCATAAGCAATATACGCCTCGTATATTACTTTGATCTCCAAGAAAGCAATAATAAATCATTTCTCTGATTTCACACCGATAAGTCTTACAACTTTTGTTAATTAAGGTTTTCACCGAATTTTATTATCTATACTGAACAGTCACCTTTTGTTCAGGGCAGAGAACTAGTTGACAATGTTTTATTGATGTAAGAACTCACCCGTTTTTGAACAATAAACATGGAGATAGTAATGTATTTTTAAACTGGACATGGTTAAAGTTTTGATAGAGTCTCATGGTCTTTTATGACAAGATTTTAAACCAAACTGGGCTTTCACAATAAGTTTGTAACAAACATCATGTGCAATATAGCTGCAACTAAATGTTCAGTACTTGTAAATGGTCAACCAAAAAATTTATTTACTACGTCAAGGGGAATTAAACAGGAGATCCTTGAGGTTCATTAAGTTCTTATGGGATTCATTAGAGAGTATCAGTAGAGAAAAATCTAGAGATCATGGTTAAAGATTAGCTACCCTATGATAGAAAATGGTTCGGGGGTTAAGGATCTACACATCACAATAAAAAAAAAATCTTTGAAATTGTGGTGGAAATTGCTAAGGGGTGACTGGGAGTGAGCAGAAAAAATTGAAAAAAAACCCAAAAAACGAACCAAAATTTTTGTTAACCGAACCAAACAGGTTATACTTTGGTTAACCGAATCGGAATTTTGTTTGGGACTAGTTAGTGTTTTTATTTTTAAAACCGTTGGGATAAACAGTTAACCGGGGACCATTTTGTAATTTATTTGTATTATTAATATTATAAAAACAAACTTATAATACCAATCTTTAAAGTGGTAGTAGTATTTTCACAAAAATAATATAGAGGTAGTACTAAAATTTGTTATTTTGTTTCTTATCGATTAATATAGATTGCATTTTTCTCTCACATATATCACATAAAAGTGCCAGTTAATATCCTTTTTATACTCATTTTTATTTTTCTTATTGAATTATTGTTTTTTACTGTGTGAAAAATAGATTGCATTGTCTTATGATGAAGAAATGTTGAAGACTAGAAGTTATATTTTGGACTTTACTTTGATAATGAAAAAGAAAAATTAACGGATTTCAATTTAATGTTCAATGAATTTTGTAATTACTAATTGTTTAAATTAATGTGGTTAACCATTGATAATTGGTTTCCTGAACCAAATTTATGGTTAACCAATACAGTGGTTATTGGATTTTACCTATCAAAATTTACGGTTAACCGAACTAGAAAGACCCAAATGGGTAATGAATTTTTCCTAAACGGTTTGGTTAGCCGAACCGAAACCACCCCTAGGGGTGGCTGAATTTATGTGGTGTTCAGCTAACCATTTAATGAAATCGAAGACTTGGCGCATGAGTAGAGAGGTTGAGGACATATCAGCTCAAAATATCTCCATACAAGTAGGTAAAGGTGAGATCTCCTTCTTGAATGCTCAATGACTATGTAATATGGCTCTGGTTGATATATGGAATGAAAATTTCGAACTGCCTTTTCCAGAGTAGACAGTGAAAGATTTTTGTTTTCAACAAGAATATTATGTGAATCTTTTGAAGCATGGTTTTACAATATGTTAATTTGCTCTCAAAGGAATTTTCATCATTTGATACTCACGAGGATGTAATGATCTAGAAACCCAACTCAAATGAAAAATTTTCAATTGCATCTTCATATGACATTATTAGACATAAGAAACACAAGTTCATTCTTTCAAGCATATGTGCTGTTTTTGTAATGCTTATAATGATGACCTGCATCATTGCTTAAACGGTTGCAATAATATTCAGTGGATTTGGAATAATGTGAGCAGATACTTTGACATATCTTATCTATGGAATTTGTTATATTATTACTGAAACATTAGAGATGTATCTGTGTTTAAACTGAATGTGGCTTGGATCATGCCTGTTGTCACTCTATGATTCATTTGTTGTGCTTGAATTTCATTTATATATGACAATGTCACACCAAGCGGGGAGATAATTAGCAAACAAATTATGGAAATCAACTCATTCATGCAAATTCATTACAATGCGTGGTCAAAATTTAAAGTACCATGTCCATTCAAAAAGGTCTCACGTCCAACTGTGGTTATATATAGACCTAGTAGGATTATTTGTTGGAAACTACCTGTTAATGATGCCATTAAATTGAACACTGACGATTCTTTCTTGAGAAAGGGCACAGAAAGTGATGGTTATATTTTCAGGGACAATGCAGGTACAGTCATGCATCTACGTGAAAGTTCAATTCTTCGAAGCACAAACTAGTATAAAGGTAGAAGGCATTGCCTTATCCATTGGATTGCAGACAACTTATTTCCATGAGTATCCGACTTTAGAAATAGAGGTGGACTCTCTGTTACTACTCAAGATGGTTCAGAAAGAAATCAGTACTCCATGGAAATTGACTGATATTCTTAGGGATGTTTGGAAGCTAAAAGGTGAATTTACCATAAGCTGTACTCATATATTTAGGGAAGCAAATGCAGTAGTAGATGCTCTGTCTAAATTGGTCAGTGATACAGACATTTCACATGTTTTTAGACAGACAAGAATATACATACTTAAGAAGTCGATAAATGAATCATTATTCTTCTTTGTTTCAGGCGCGGGGCCTTGCTGGAGTAATATTGACTGTGATGCTACGATTTTGGAGACTGGAATTGGAAGGAGGGGCAATCAAGAACGCATTCTAGTTTCATCAACAGTCATGCATAATCAATACTTCACCAAAATCGAGTTTTGGTAGCAGTTACAACAACGTCAACAGGAGATGCAAGTCTCTTTTTATAGGAAACAAAGAGCATGATGGCTGAATTAGTTTTTAGCTTTCTATGTTCTTTTCTTTGGGAAGAGCTGCAATATGTTATTAGATCCAAGAGTAAAACTTTATGTTGAATCCTGTGCTCGTTAGTAACTTTGGCTTCGCTTGCGATCCCTAATGTGTTTGCCAGTAGTGAGCTCTCCCATCGGCAGATTTAGGTTTCACTTGCGATCCCTAATATACTCGTGGGAGTTGACATGGGTGCAGGCATAAGCTTCTCAATTGTTTTTCCTTTGTATTGAGATCTTACAAGCATTGTTTTCATACATCAACCTATCGAGGCATTTTAAAAATCCGTTGAATCTAATAAATATCATCCTACTTCTTAAGTGACTTTTTCAACAATAATAAAATAACATCTTACCATGCTCTTAAATAATACTTATTTTCATTTACTTTTAAATTTGTGAAAACCCTTTTTCAAATATAACTGAAATAACTATCAAGAATAAGTATAATTCCAAATGTAATCTAGATAAATAAAGGCATGTTTCATAATTAACTGATTGAACTTAATTTAATTGAACTAAAATGTATCAAACTGAACTGAACTAAAAAATAATGTATGAAAATAATAACAATATATCTAAACTAAGATGAATTTAATCAAATTATATTTTATCAAACTTAAACTGAACTGAAATAAAATAAATTAAGGGAGAACAAGTCCTATATCAATTTTAGCTATTTATGTTATTTTTTTTAAAAAGTTATTTATGTTGCTGCTTGTTTAATAAATGCAAGGATTTTTTAATTTTTTTTTTTGAAAATAAAATGTTGTATATCATCTCAAGGTGCTGGAAAACGTACATCAACGTTTGACAAGAGAAATTCTGGGGTAGAATTCCACTCTATGTGATCGAAACTACAATTCTTAGTAAATCTAACTACCAAGTGCGCATCCGTATTTTATAGTCTCGGTATCCAATACGGCCAAACTATACCTAATTGTAGAAATTCCGATCTTATTTCTGCCACCAAATTATTGCAACTGACTGGGATATGCATATCGCCATGGACCATTAGTATTAGATTAAGGGCATCACCTGCAATTTCTACATCCGTCCATGCTAGTTTGCGCGCCAACTTGATCGCCTCCAGTACGCTGCGGCTTCCGCGTACAGCACTTCCCGAACACCTTCAATCTTGCGCGCCTCTCCCACCACAAACATTCCTTCAGCAGACATAGCAACAACACCAAGACCGCAACTTCCTTGCTCCATCCCTGCGTCAAACGTGATCATTTTCCCAGAGGGAGGTGGCCTTAGAACGGTTCCCGTTTCCAATGATTGCGAACTTTGTTCCGGTCTCAGGTTTAATCGTGAGAAGCCGATGCGGCTGCCTGTTAGGGCTGAGGCATTTCCCTTGAAAGAGCTTGTTATTTCTTTGAAACCAAATTGCATCTACAACCATGGTTATCAGTTCCTTCCTATCCGTTTCATCGTCCGAGAGTAGGCTGCGAAACCATGCTTCTCCCCTATTCCTCGAGTTGGCTGCTATTGCAACTTCCAGCCCCAGTAGCCTCCATATTCTTGTAGCATAAATTTTTCAAAGATTTTTAAAATTTAATTAAACTCTTGAAGGATAAAATCAACTCATAAAGGAAGAAATCATGATAATTTCCTGACATAGCAATCAATTAGTGTAATTTGCTCCGTAATATTCAGTTTATGTTCTCACGTTGTTGTTTGAAATATATTCACATAATTTAATTCCCTTCAATTTTAATGAAATATATTTAGATGAAGTCCGGTTTAATTTAATCACATTATTATAATTTAAATTTAAATCGGAAACCATTACAAAATTCAAATAAGTTGATTCAGTTCCCCTCAAATTAGTTCAGGGAGCCTTTAAGGAGAGGCATTTCTCCTAACTCTATATAATAAAATATCAGAAAATATTCTGATTCACCCTTCCTAAAATGAAAAAGAAAAATAATGAAAAAACAAAATCAACATATACGCAATTTCTATCCTTTTCATTTTGATATTGTTGAGTGTTTACTTTGATTCACTTGACTAGTTTCAAACTAGTTTCAGTTAGATAAAAGACCTTCACCAAACATAATTCTCACTTATTAGTTTTTTTATTAAACTCACAATCGAAAAAAAAAATATTATAAACCCTTTTTAATACTTTCAAAAGAATCATATTCATTATCTAGAGAGTCTGTTCCGTACAACGTATCTGATTATTTTTTAATACGTTCGATTTTCATGATATATATTTTTATAAAATTCAACTCAATTTAAATATACGATTAGTATATTTAATGCATTACTTTTTATATATATAATTTCATAATTTCATAATTATATTATATTATTTGAGTAAGGTCAATTGTGGGAATAATAGGAGGTGGGAAGAGACAATGACAGATGGGGAAGGGGAGGATAACATGTAGATGCCTATAATGGAGAGGGACAGGATTGGAAACGAAATTAAGGGGCCCCACTCCACTTGAGGCAAGTTCTGCTGTACATGGATTAAACCTCTAAAATCATAATCAAAATCCAAATCATAATCAATCTCCTTAATTAACCCAAATTCAACTCCATCTAAAATTCTACCACCCCTTCATCAAGTATATAAACAACCCCCCTCCCCCTATCCTCCTTCCACCAGATATTACTCCCATCTTCATATTCTCTCTCCTCATTACTCGTGAGTATTCTTCTTTTATCTTCTCTCTAGGGGAACTCAACCATGAATTCAATGGATTTTTGATTTTTTTTTTTATTATTTTATTTTATTATTTTCTATTGGGGTCGGCTCTCTCCCCTATATAATGGGGGCGTGAGTAAATACACACAAACACACAGTGGAGACATATCATTGACGAGAGACTCTCTCTCTGCCTTTCTCTGCGCAGGCGGCCCTGAGTTTTGCGAGGAACCCGACAGCCATGGGGGGCGACAAGGCTCTCAGTCTCGAGGAGATTAAGAATGAGACTGTCGATTTGGTAATCATCTTCATCTCTTCTTCCTTCTCGATTGATTCATGATTCTGTCTTCTTCTGACAAGATCTGCTGGAATTTGCTCTGTTTTTCCCCTGAATTGAACTGTTTGATCGTGATCTGTTTGTGTTCTTCATCGGATTCTGTTAGAATTCGTAGGTAGAGATGAGGAATCGATGATCCTTCATCGTCCCACCTAATTTCAGTTTGTTTGGTCTTTTGTTTTTAGGCCTAACTTGTTTATTCAGCCATGTTCTTTTGTCACTTTTTTAGATTGGTTGCTTTTTTGCGTGTGATTCATGACATAAAAAAGTTTGATTTAGTTTAGGATTTAGACGACGACTTAATTAAGGAAGTTTTGATCTTAATCTCTATCAACGCTAATTAATAGATACAGAGTGTATGTATGTATATCTGTATTTTATTTTAAAGTCAATATTCTCCAGCTATGGTATCACGGTATGCATGTATTCAAACGGAAACCCGATCTGTATTTTATCTTCTGAATCCCGCTAAATATGGACACAAAATTAGGAAAAGAAATCTTTTTTTGAAAATCATTTTATTTTTTGCATTTATTTGAAGATAATTAGTACATATTTGACTTATTTCTGTGGTTGTCTACAATACAAATACATAAATGTATATTATTAGCCGTTTCAGTTTTAATGGTATAAATATAAATCCGATGTACAAGCATATAAACACAAAGTACAAGTCATAAATATTTATTATTATTTTACTATATATTTTAATACAAAATTACTTGTACTTTTCCGTGGTACTTTATTTTTTGGACTTTTTCATCCATGGCCTGCTGTGCTATAACTTTAACGGTTTATCTGACTTTGTGCCAAAAATAAATAGTAAATTAATTGTAATTAATTATTCTGACACGCATACCGTTGTAATTAATTGCGGAGGGATCTAGGTGAAAAGAAATTGAAATTTATATGTATTTATGTTTAATGCCCGTGAACTTTGCTGGTCTTTCAAAGATGCCCTTGAAATTTGTGTGGGTCCTGTTTTGGAGTGAGTGGAGGATATAGTAAAGTCGTGATGGGGAGAGCACGATTTCTGGTCACCTTTTACTTTTTGGGCTGGGCCTAGGGCGCGTGTGTAGCACGTGAAAAGTGGGTGGGCCTGGGGCGAGTGGGTGTTTTGTTCCGTGAATAACATTAAAAAAAGTCGTAGATGAGGTTCTGTTTGATTGGTGGGAGGTTCGATGCCGTCCATATTGTTTTCTGTATGGGTCCACTTTACCAAGTGGAAAGTCAACTTGGATTACTCGCTCTTCTATACTATGGAAAGTGGACTAGGTCTTAGGTAGCCATTATCCATGTGACTCTGCTAATAATTTACCTGAAACTAATTATTTTAAATTAATTATATTAATCATTACTGATTAAGTAAATAATATTAAATTATTTTGTCATCAAGTAAGTAATATTAAATAACATGGGATCTTGCTTATTTTACCTGAATAGTACTGTCCTGCCTGATTGTCAGTTAGATACTACTAGAAGCTGGCTTGATACCTGTATTGCTCTGTAACATTATGTTGTTTGATTTAAATATATTTTACTTGTTATTTAAATTATTTTAGAGTTTAACTGGTTCTAATCTTGGCTTGATTTTGAATATTGCAGGAGAAAATCCCGATCGATGAAGTGTTTGAGCAGTTGAAATGTACCAGGGAAGGTTTGTCTGCGGCCGAAGGAGCCAACAGGCTCGAGATCTTTGGTCCAAACAAACTGGAAGAGAAGAAGGTTAATTTCCTTCTGAATGTAGCTGTGTTGTTTTTTTATCTTGTTTGATTTTATAGTTTGGATTCTTACTGTTGTGTTTATGTTTGCAGGAGAGCAAGTTTCTGAAGTTTCTTGGTTTTATGTGGAATCCTCTCTCATGGGTGATGGAAGCTGCAGCCATCATGGCTATTGCCCTGGCTAATGGCGGTGGACAGCCTCCGGATTGGCAAGATTTCGTCGGAATTATCTGTCTGCTGGTTATCAACTCCACCATCAGTTTCATCGAAGAGAACAACGCTGGAAATGCCGCGGCTGCCCTCATGGCTGGTCTTGCTCCCAAAACCAAGGTAGATACCTCATACCTAATCATCTCTTCTGATAAATATAGAAAATATTATTTTGTGGACAGTTACTTAATGTGGAATGTTTTGGTGTTAAATAGGTCCTCAGAGATGGGAGATGGTCTGAGCAGGAAGCAGCTATTCTGGTGCCTGGAGATATTGTGAGCATCAAATTGGGAGACATTGTTCCCGCTGATGCCCGTCTTCTCGAGGGTGATGCTTTGAAGATTGATCAATCTGCCCTGACAGGAGAATCCCTCCCAGTCACTAAGAGCCCTGGGGATGAAGTTTTCTCTGGCTCCACTTGTAAGCAAGGAGAGATTGAAGCTGTTGTTATTGCTACCGGTGTCCACACTTTCTTCGGGAAGGCTGCGCATCTTGTCGACAGCACCAACAATGTTGGCCATTTCCAGAAAGTGCTCACTGCCATTGGTAACTTCTGTATCTGCTCCATTGCCGTGGGTATGTTGATTGAGATCGTCGTCATGTACCCGATCCAGCACAGGCCGTACAGGAAGGGTATCGACAATTTGCTCGTGCTATTGATCGGAGGTATCCCCATTGCTATGCCCACGGTTTTGTCTGTGACCATGGCTATCGGATCCCACAGGCTGTCTCAGCAGGGTGCCATCACCAAGAGGATGACTGCCATTGAGGAGATGGCTGGCATGGATGTGCTTTGCAGTGACAAGACAGGAACTTTGACCCTCAACAAGCTCAGTGTCGACAAGAACCTGATTGAGGTGTTCGCCAAGGGCGTTGATAAGGAACATGTTATGCTTCTGGCAGCTAGGGCTTCCAGGACCGAGAACCAGGATGCCATTGATGCTGCCATTGTTGGTATGCTTGCTGATCCCAAGGAGGCTCGTGCTGGAGTCAAGGAGATTCACTTCTTGCCTTTCAACCCTGTTGACAAGAGGACTGCTTTGACTTACATTGATGCTGAAGGAAACTGGCATAGAGCGAGCAAGGGAGCCCCAGAGCAGGTACTAGCTAAACCGATAATCATTCATTCCTTTGAATATGTTATTATATCTCTCAGGCTAAAAGATCTAATCTATTCGACTTGACTTGTTTTCTAGATTATTGCTCTTTGCAATGCTAGTGAAGATCTCAAGAGGAAGGTGCACTCCATCATTGATAAGTATGCTGAGCGTGGTTTGAGGTCATTGGCTGTCGCAAGACAGGTATGCTTCAGAAAGTGGATTTATATTTTCTGAATTTCCTTAGATATTTAAACTAAATTCTTTCTTTATATTGTCATTTACAGGAAGTGCCTGCTAAAGTAAAGGAAAGCCCTGGAACTCCATGGCAGTTTGTTGGTCTGCTACCTCTCTTTGATCCTCCAAGGCACGATAGTGCTGAGACCATTCGTCGTGCTCTTAACCTTGGTGTCAACGTCAAGATGATTACTGGTAAAAATTCAGTTTTAAGATGCTCTTAATTTTTTGAATATACTTTTTCCCTTGGCTTTTAGCTTAACAAACTTGTTCAATGTTTAGGTGATCAACTTGCTATTGGAAAGGAAACTGGACGTAGGCTTGGAATGGGAACTAACATGTACCCATCAGCTTCTTTGTTGGGAAACCACAAGGATGAGTCAATTGCTGGCCTGCCCGTGGAAGAATTGATTGAGAAAGCCGATGGTTTTGCCGGGGTTTTCCCAGGTAGGGGAGGGAATAGTATTCCTTTGGTTATGTTATATGTACCTTAGTATATTCTTTTTATCGTGGGATTAATTTTTGAATGTTTGAATTTGCAGAGCACAAGTATGAAATCGTGAAGAAGTTGCAGGAGAGGAAGCACATTGTTGGAATGACTGGTGATGGTGTGAACGACGCCCCTGCTCTTAAGGTGGCTGATATTGGAATTGCTGTTGCTGATGCTACTGACGCTGCCAGAGGTGCCTCTGACATTGTTCTTACTGAACCTGGTCTAAGTGTCATCATCAGTGCCGTCTTGACCAGTAGGGCTATTTTCCAGAGGATGAAGAACTATACCGTGAGTTTTCTGAATTGTATGAAGTTTAAATTTCACTCGATGAATGGTCACAGTCTCCTAACTATTTATATCTATATTCTTGCAGATCTATGCCGTTTCCATCACCATCCGTATAGTGGTAAGTTAACAAACTCGTTAATATATTTTCTTAACAAGATGTGTGTGTTCAAAATTGCTGATATGGTTAATTTCAACTGTTATTCAGTTTGGATTCATGCTCATCGCCTTGATCTGGAAGTATGACTTCTCTCCCTTCATGGTTTTGATCATTGCCATCTTGAACGACGGTAAGAATTTTGCACCGACAACTACTCAAGTTTGCTTTTTAATGTGTTTCTTTGCTTAAATCTCATGCGAATGTTGCCTAAACCAGGAACAATCATGACTATCTCAAAGGACAGAGTGAAACCATCACCAGTACCCGATAGCTGGAAACTCAAGGAAATCTTTGCCACTGGAATTGTGCTTGGTGGTTACCTAGGTTTGATGACCGTCATATTCTTCTGGATCATGAAGGACACCACCTTTTTCCCTGTAAGTTTAATCATCCTTCGTTTCTTCTTTGCATTTTTTGTATACAAGTCCAGGCGATTTAATGTTTGTTTTATCTATGGAATCAGGACAAATTCGGTGTGAGACATATTCACGATAGCGAGCATGAAATGATGGCTGCCCTTTACCTGCAAGTGAGTATCGTCAGTCAGGCTCTTATCTTCGTCACCCGTTCTCGCAGCTGGTCCTTCGTGGAACGCCCTGGGATGCTCTTGATGACTGCTTTCCTCATTGCTCAGCTGGTACGATTACATAATTTCGCTCTCATTTTAACTTTTAACCATTGATTTTTTTTTTCCGACTATTTACATGATTTTTTTGTCAGGTTGCCACTCTGATCGCTGTGTATGCCAACTGGGAGTTCGCTAGAATCAAAGGATGCGGTTGGGGATGGGCTGGAGTTATCTGGCTCTACAGTTTGGTGTTCTATTTCCCACTCGACGTTCTCAAGTTCTTCATCAGATATGTATTGAGCGGAAAGGCGTGGAACAGCATGCTCGACAACAGGGTATGTGCTTATCATTTTCTTCTTCAAGATTGTATTTTCGCGACTTTTTGTTAATCTTTCGAGTCAATCTGTTGAACAGACTGCATTCACCACCAAAGAGGATTATGGAAAGCACGAGAGGGAGGCCCAATGGGCTGTTGCTCAGAGGACCCTTCACGGTCTTCAGCCCCCGGAATCAGCTAACATCTTGGAGGACAAGAGCAGCTACAGAGAGCTTTCAGAAATTGCTGAACAAGCTAAGAGGCGAGCTGAGATGGCCAGGTAAAAACAATATATATGTATATATATGAACATTATCGAGATTAATTGTGTGAATTTTGAAATTGAAATTGAAATTGTTTGCTTGAAATACAGGCTTCGGGAGTTGCACACGCTCAAGGGCCATGTCGAGTCAGTGGTGAAGCTCAAGGGGCTGGACATCGAGACGATCCAGCAACATTACACTGTCTGATCCAAGGGATGAATAAACTTCAACCGATATGTGGCGGGGAATCCGATAGTACTATATTATCATCATAGAGAGAGATGATCATGAAAAAACGAGTTTAATTTTGGGTGCTTTGGGTTTTGAAAGTTGCCCTGAAAACATATTTTAGAGAATCCTGCTGCATAGGTTACTTTTACTTGATCTCTTTAGAGAGAAGAAGAAGAAGAAGGATCTTCTTACTGTAATACACTTTTTTTTTACCAGCCAACTCATGCATTTTTCCCTTTTTTTGGCTCAAATATGTTGGAAACCATGGATGTCATGATTCAATAATGTAACTTACTGATGTAACTTACTGATGTGCCTTCCAATTTTTCAACTTTAGAGATGGCTTCTAAATCAATGAAATTAGTGCATGTTTTCGCCCCTGCTCCTCTCATTTTGTTCTATTAGAGTTTGGTCAATTTTTAATACAATTTTTTTCACCACATCTTTGTCTATAAATTTTAATAAGTACATATAATAATTAGTCCAAAGCGAGATATGGTTTAGATATCAAAATGCAGTCTATCTTTGAACTAAAACAAAAGTATACATACAATAGTAGTAGTAAGCAAGTTGAAATTCAACTGATTTCCATCATTAAAATTTCAAACTATATCATATAAAAAAGATTCTAAAATTGGGAATGGAAACATAATCTGATTCTTGATAAAACCGACGAATCAAAATGAATAGGAAGGAAGTAAATGGTACATAAAGGTAAAAATCATTTATTTATTTTTTAAGAAAAGTTCGCTTTGAAACAATATAATAATAATATGCCAAATCAGGCTACATCGGTTATTTACTTCTTCTCTTTGGGAAAAATAATTCACTGATCACTTTCATAAACGTGTAAAATCAATTATTTACTAATTATCAATTAAACGTGTAGAATCGTTTGGCTATCAATTATTTACTAATTATTAGCATATTAAATGCTAAAATAAAATAATCAACTATTCATAGTTGTTACCCAGAAACGTGAATCAAATATCGGCCTAAGTGTGACAAAGCTAGGTAGAAAATCCAATATAGGGAGATAGGAATTTTTGTTGGAGGATAGTTATGAAAAGGAAAACCTAACAAAGTTTGATCAAGATTCGGTAAGTCCATGTAGAGTCTAAAGGGGAATAAAAGTCGATAGAATCAAAATAAAAGTTAGGAGGAATTATTTCGATGAGATCAACCTGTCTAATCAAAAATGGAATGGCGGATAACTAAAGTATATACAACAGCAAGAAATCATAATACTTTTAAGGCATTTTGATTGCATGGTTAATAAATCATATCAAAAATTCATGATAAAGAATAACAAAACGCGATAACGTTCGCTCTGAAATTCCATCATTCTAACACACAAGTTGATGAAAAATTATAGATCTCGTAGATACATATTGATTACTACCTATGCTCACAAAGAACTCTCATGTTAGAGAAAATTTTCTTCATCTATCTAACTTTGAACTTAGATTATTTTGTATGCTATTATGTTGTTAGATATTATATTTGCATCAATAATTGTACAATGGTACTTTTCTTTACACCTCATGTTTTTAAGATGTAAATTGCTTCATTCAACTTCAAAATTCTGGAAATCGACTGCAAATATAAATGACAAGAGATGATTATAAAATGAGGGCTAAACTTTATTTTACTACTTAGAAAGTTCTATGCAGAGGTTTCTCTATATACATATAAATAATGGCAGCTATACATATTACAGGAAGTTCAAAACTTCTATACTAGTACAGGTTAAAATATTTCCTGCAGACAAATGACATATTCACTCACTAGAAGTCATCCAGATCCTCATCCCTAGAAGAAAAAAATCTCCTAAAGACTGCAGAAACGACGCCCAGGAGAATAAACAGGAAGAAGAAATCAAAACCACCTCCCACGCCGACTGCAACACCAGGGCCCGGCGCAAAGAACGAGAATGGCGACCAACCATAACCGCCATAATATGGTGACCCGTATCCATATCCTCCAAGCAGCGGGGGAGCAACCGGAGGGTTTATATAAATATTTGTCCTGCAACAGACATGTTTCATCAGTTACATTTGATCATCATGAAAAGAGGTTAAAAGGGGTTCAATTCAGCAAATATGATAATAAAAAAAAATAGAAGTATAAACAATCTTGAAATATTGAGAGTTTATGGATCAAATGGCAGCATATATCTTTTCCTCGTCATGCCTCATTTTAAGAAAACAACGATACATTTAGATTTAAACCACATAATGCAACCATAGGTAACCTAAGAAGTTAGCCTAAGACAGTTGAATGACTGAGAAATCATGACCACACCAAACCGAAAGATGGCAGGAAAAGAACAAACAGAAGTCCAAAACCGAAGTGCAAAGAAAGACAGCAAGTCAAATTCAACAAGATCCCAATCAAATGCAAAAAACTATTATGAGATGCCTCAGTTTGCATTCTTCGTGCCATATACGAAATGCATACTATTGTTTTCAGCCTATTCTGCAAGTGCAAAGAATGCCCCCAAAGCATCAAAAACATACAATAAATTCAGAGATAAGTTGAAGCTTAAGACAAAGCTATCCTAATCGCTATAGTTTATGCAATCTTCCATAGCTAAGAGACAACTTCTAAGCCCAATAAACATATAAAAACAAGGCAACTAAGGTTGGTAATACTTGAAGGACCTCCTTTGGACACATTGGTGCCATGTTGATCCTCCAAGCCGTATCAGCTCTGACTTATTGCAGAACTAAACAACTACAGCCAATAGCAAACTAGTCGTGGCACATTGTATTGTTTATATTTAAATTACGAGCACTGTATTTCTTCATATACACATTTCAGATTCATTTGACATGATTGGCTTCCATATGCAATTGTATCGGTTTTCTATCATAAAAGGTTTTAACTTGGGCATCCTAGAGTCTCGATTCAGTACATAGCCAAACCATTTTAAACAAAGTTGGCTACTTTCATTTCATTACTAACTAAAACACCCCCTTCATCCCAAATTCTCAGTTAAAGAGTAACCGACATTACATATGGTTGACATATCTTCTAATTAAGATAGAAAAATATTGATCTTGTAAGTTTTTCATCCTCCAAATGCATATCTTCAACATACAATGCAATTTTCAACATTTCATAACCTTACAGTATACATTATCATACATAGTTTTCAATCGATACATGCAATTCTCCCACTAAACAGTTTACACAAAAAATATTTAAAATGCATCCAACTGAACTAAGATAAGAGTAGAGACAAAAACTTCAAATAATGGACCTGGAATTGTTCGTCCTGGGAGATGAAGCACGAGGAGCAGCAGACTTGAACGCTTGACCGCCGACACGCCCACCGGACTTAGCTGCAAAAGCCGAATCAACGTTAATAGAACTCAGAGTAAGAACCCCTGCTGCCAGAGTCACCGCCACCAGCTTAGCCAGCTGGTTCTCCTTCTTCCGGCCATCTGGGGTGTTCCCAGACGATGACGACGAGATAGTAAACCTGTTGGCCGGAAAATGTCTGGTTTTTCCGGCGGGTTTCAAGGTTGAGGTGAGCGGGTTAACATTTGACAAGAGGCAAGTGGTTTCGGACGATGGAGCGATGAGCATGGCGACTGAATTTGGCTAAATGACGAGATTGGTGGGAATTGCAGAACTGAATTCTGAGTTGCGTTTTTGACGGGAGCTGAACTGGAGAGTTGAAGCGATTGGAATTTGGATGGTGCTCAAGAGTCCACGTGGGGTAGTACTGGTGGATGCAATGGAAGGTTCAAGACTGTTCATATTGTACCTTGTTGAATACTAATAAACTAAGTTTCAAATTTAGATTAGGTGTACTTTTATTTGTAAACCTTGAGTCATTATGAATAGAGCCCCTTGGCGAAAAATTATGTATGTGTTTTAGAATTTAAAGATTGTTTGTAATTTGAAAAGTGTTTACTTTCAGTTTTAATAAAGTTGAGTTGAGTTGAAATTGTTTTGTTTCACGCACTTCCCGAATCCGTATTTATTTTGAATCCTACATTTAGCTTGATTTGTGTTGCGTGGTTTGGAGACATAGTTTCCAAATTAAATAAGAAAGAGTTGAAATACGACTTCTGGTGTTTTCGCAATGAGATCGTTTCTTGGTGGGGAAAAGTTGTTATTGAAGTATGTTGATAGCAGCGTAGCACATAATGCTCATGATGAAGAAAAGGCAAAAGACCAAAAAGCCCTTTTCACCATAACATGTACGGTGAAAAACTCGATCGATATCCAACTGATGCGTGCAAGAACGGCAAATGAGACATGGAGCATGTTGGAGAGAGTTTTTAAAGGTACTGTCGAGGTTCAGGCTAGCAACCTGATGATACAAAAGAAAAAATATGATCTTTCATGTATGGAACAAACATAGAGAGACAGAGGCAAGATTCAGAGTGACAAAAAAATAGAAAGAGAGTTAGAGAGACAAACATTGAGGTATAATCTAGGGTCTGAAGTCTAGAAAACTAAAAGTAAGTGTAGTTTACCCTTTGGTACAAACGTCGAGTTTGCGACGTCATGGTTGTGTGTGATCGCCTCCTACATAAAGACATAAAGATTAATGAAGATTTTGTTTGTTGAGATTGTCTTCTAGACTTCGGACCCTATACTAAACCTCTCTAACTCTCTTTTTGTTTTTCTCTTACTCTGAATCTTGTCTCTCTCTGTTTGTTCCATACATCAGAGATCATATATTTTTCTTTAATATCATCAGGTTGTTAGCCTGAACCTCGGCAATACCTTTAAAAAAAATTCTCCAACATGTTCCATGCTTCCTTTGTCATTTTTTGCACGCACCAATTGGATCCCGATCGAGTTTTCCATCACGCTTGTTATGGCGAAAAGGGCTTTTTGATCTTTTCCCTTTTCTTCACCATCAGCATTCAGTGCTACACTGCTGTCAACAAAGTATTCACAAAGAACCAAAGATAATCAAGAAAAGAATTCACAAGAAAGCCTCACTTGGACAACACCAGCATGTGAAGAAGAAGACATTTCTTCATCTTGGTTAAGCGATCGAAGACTCTCTCGGAAAGGCATGCCTCTACAAAAATGATCTGGAAGACTGGAATATTACTGATAACCAATTCTCTTGGCATCTCTTTCTTCCAGTAATAAGCAAATCGTCTCTCGCCATTCCTTTACACGACAAATTCATCTGCATTCAAAAAACAAACAACGACTACTTCCTAGCCACTTGATACTCTCCATATTTCTCCATCAACCACACATCGATTCTCTCTCTCTCTCTCTCTCTCTCTCTCTCTCTCTCTCTCCCCTCCTCCTCATCATCATCCTCCTCCTCCTCCTCTTCCTCCTCCACCTCATCGTCATCCTCATTAGCACCATCACAAATCATTGCAAGGCATTCATCAAGAACCCTAATTTCACGCACAGATCTTCCATTGATACTCAAGGTGTCCATTAGATCTTCCAAAAATTCCTCTATAGCCAAATCAAAGCAAACCAAAGTTGCATACTCACCACCATCCGAACTCAACGAATGCATGCGATCATTTAGGGTGTGTTTGGTTGGAGTGGATTTTGAGAGTCTGGACTTTGATTTGGGATTTGGAGAGTCTGAGATTTTGTTTGAGATTTTATAAGTCTGGATTTGCTAAAACCTTGTCTGGTTGGTTTGGGATTTTGTAAGTCTAAAAAAAAACCTTGTTTGGTTGGAGTGAATTTTGTAAGTTTATAACTAAAATCTTGTTTGGACTTTGACTTTTGCAAAACCTAGATTTTGTAAGGCAAAACTTGGATTTTCCAAAAAAATGAACATAACAAAACTTGCAAAACTGGACTTGGATAGTCCAAGTTTTGCAAAATCTTGTCCAACCAAACACACCCTTAGATACACACCATGAGCAATGCCATCTAAATAATATGCACCATCTACCTTGTAAGGTGAATTTAAAGTTCTCTTCCAACATTTCGTTTTTAAACTATATATCAACCAAAACCTCACTTGTTTTACCTCTGTTGTGTGACAAACACACGATTTTGTAATCCTCTGTCGAAGCATCGACTCATAAGTGCCCTTATTAACCCTAACAAGGCCATTGCGAATAACTTTCACAATTTCTGAACTTAATGGTTGAATAAGATCATATTAGACTTTAGGAGACTAAGCATAACAACTCCATTGCACGAACCTACCCCCAGGCCCGGCCCAATAAGTGAGGCATGTGAGACCTGCGCAACAAGCCCCCAAAAAATGGGGTAAAATAGGGCTCCGTTTTTATTAAAAATGGGCCAAAATAAGGCCCCATTTTTATTTAAAAATTCAGAATTAGTATTATAAAATTTTTCTTTAAAAATGGGCCCAAAATAAGAGCCCAATTTTCCAAAAAAATCCATAATTTTAATTAATTTTCTCCCTTATGTATTTAAATTTTTTGAGATTATTTTAATAAAAAAGTCGCTTCTGGCCCCCAAAAACCTTGGGGCGGCCCTGCCTATCACGACGGGTTCCAATTTGCAGATGGTAGGTATATCTTTCCCGCAATGACGTTGACGGGGGCAGTTTGCACTGCTTTTGGTGGCGGTGACAACGTTAGGAATAACAATATAAGGAGTGAAATCAGCTGAGGTGGATGTAAGGATGAGGTATTCAAGATCGTGTATGTGGAGTTCGAAATGGTCTTTGGCGAAGGCATGACTTGAGAATAAAGATCGTCACGGTCGAAACACATAGATCGACAGATCAATCTGACAAGAAGGCGCAAATAGTATATTATATATGATTTCAACGGGGAAGAGTTGGGTGAGGTAATCATAATCAATACATATGATTTTGGCCATGTCTTGGTGAAGGTGAAGTGTCTCAGATTCTAGACGACCATTGTTCTTGTTTCTTTTGGGAGAAACCAAAATGTCGACGGAGTTTCAACAACCATAAATGTCCACTACGATTCTAACAGTTGATCTCCACCAGGATATATTTTTATGTGCCTCCATGATGTTGAAAAAGGTTATCCTCTAGAATAGTTAATACTTTTCTTTGAGTTTTTGCTTCTTTGTAGAACTTAAAAATAATATTTATGTATTGGAGGCATGGTGATTTCACTCATCTATATGGCCCTTCAAGTGGTTAAGTTGAGTTTCGAACTTTTGATTTATAAAGGAGTTTTAAAATCACCATGTCCCATCATGAACCGTATAACATGTCTCACTTCTTATCATCATATATGTATACTAAGCATATAGCTTCCACTAATTTTTATTTGTCGATTCAAGTGAGTGCCCAATACTATCCCTAGTTTTAAGTACTTGACATACTGTAATTAATGCTGCAATTTTAACTATAATAGGTTTGAAATAAGATATGTGTAATATAGTTTTGGATTCTGTTTACTATAAATTTTTTTAAACTCAAAACTTTAGTTATAATTAACATATATAATCAAAATTATTGATCAAACTTATCATCAAATATTACTTTTGTTCAACGATATATTATTTATGGGTTGTAATTGTTGTAGCAACAACGCGTGCATTATTTTCTTTCCTGTCATATAATATCCCTACAGAAAAACAAAATGTGTTTGGCCAAAAATTTCACGTAAAAAACTGGGAAAGAACTATTTAAGGAAACAAAAAAGAGTAATTAATTGAGAATTGCGTCATTAGGATAAAGAAAAAAAAGAAACCGAAGATTCACAGTTCTTAATCCCTTCGCTGCGCACATTTTCGCAGTCTGTGACTGTACCCGCCCCCAATTCCCCCCAAAATCAAAACCCTATTCGAAATTCCAGCATTTGATCACACCCCCATTGTCCAAGATCCGTCGCAATCATGTCGCAACCGACGCCCACACCGCCCGCGGCAGCAGCGCCGGCGACGGCGCCTGGAACTCCGGCCAGTGGTAGCGGGCGGGAGAGGCTCCCGGTGGAGGTCTCCAAGGGCATCAATGGACTCGAGAAAGTCGTGCTCAGGGAGGTCCGCGGCAGTTCCGTCGAGGTAACGCAACTGAATTATTGCTTTCTTTTTCTGAGAAAGTGATTTCTTTTGTTTGAATTGCTTTCCGAGCCAATGAAATTATTGGATTTGATTGCGAGATCCCGTTGGAAATAAAGTTCTGTTCTTGTTTGGAGATATTTTTCTGTGATACAAAGAGACCGATTCTTTATTGTTTGGAGAAAAATTGTGTTTTTAGGAAGGGAAAATGAATGTAGTTGGAAATAATCTGTTTTCATTAGGTATCAGTGCTGATGATTCCTGTTTAATTGCCTCTTCTTTAATGCTTTAACTCGAAAACATAGTTTAAAGCACAAATCTTCTACTTTGAAGCTGAGAACTAGAAACGGTTTCGTTACTTCTGTGGAAGCAGTTTATTTGCTATGCTCTTATGTAGTGAAAAATGCTACTTTACCATTGGAATCTTGGAATCTCAACAAAAGAAACTGAATTTTACATCCGAATGAACCAGTGTGTCCTCTCTATGAGTTAGTTATCGTTCTATTTTATTGTTATGTCTGTGATTGTGAAGTTTATCCCTTGTATCAGTTTTAAGATAAGAATGCCTAAAAGTAACGAATCTGAATGCCGAACTTTGTCCTTCTTTGCAGGTGTATCTGTACGGAGGTCACGTGACATCCTGGAAGAATGATTATGGAGAGGAGTTGCTTTTTGTCAGCAGCAAGGTGGTTAATTCTTATATAAGTGGGACTTATTGCTTAAAAACCCTTTTTGCATGTCTTTATGTTTGTGATATTTTCGTAATGGACCTATCTTGGAAAAACTTAAGTATTTTCATGCATGTTAAAATCGGTTCTTTTAACTTATGTCAGAGTTGTGCCCTTATCATAAACAAGTTTTGTATTTGGGTATAACAGTATTCTATATCAACCAAAGTCATGATATCCTAAGCCTATTCATACTATATTGATGTCTATAATTCCTTCACTCCTATGTAAATCATGAGCTTAAAGATAACATCATTCAAAATGTTGAGGAGCTTGTTCTTCCACCTCTCACCATTGAATTTTTCATAATTTTCTTTTAAATATTGCGCACGTTTTTTTTTAATTTTTTATATATTCCATTCTAGTGTTTCTTGTTCTATTGGTACACGTTTAAGCGTGTGGGTGTATCTTCCCCCTTGCTCCAAGAACGAAGTAAATCGATCTCTACATTTGTTTTCAATGGCTTTTCACATTTTATTTTCTTCTATATCTTACCAGGCCATTGTCAAACCCCCAAAGGCAATACGTGGAGGCATTCCTATATGTTTTCCTCAGGTATGTGGTTCTCAGCCGTTGCCTTGAAACTTGTTAGATCTATGTAGTGAAATGACAATGTTTGTTTTCCACAGTTTTCAAATCTTGGATCTCTGGAGGCACATGGATTTGCTCGAAATAGAATTTGGAGCATTGATTCTGACCCCCCTCCATTTCCAACAAACACATCTGCCAAGGCTTTTGTTGATTTGATTCTCAAGCCCACTGAAGAAGACTTAAAGATCTGGCCTCACAGGTGCGGATGTGGAATTTTACTTTCCTTGACTATGTTAAAAGTTTAAAATTTAGGTGAGACCCACTAACATAGTTCTTGCTCATTGCGGTGTTATGTTTTCAGCTTTGAATTCCGCTTGAGAATCAGTTTGTCACCTGCCGGCGATTTGATGCTGACATCCCGCATCAGAAACACCAACACAGATGGCAAACCATTCACATTTACGTTTGCATACCACACCTACTTCTCAGTTTCCGATATCAGGTGAAATATTAAGTTGGCTTAACAAACTGAGCTGATCTCTTCTATTTAGTTATTCTTGGCTTGCTGTTATCTTCTAAACCATACGTTAGTGTAACATTCAATGATTTTTAATTATATGGCTCTACTTATTTTGATTGAAAAGGTCTCTGACTTTGACAAAAGCCATGATATTGATGAAACCTTTATTGTCAATGCGGCACTCCATATGATTCAAGGCTAACTGGAAAGTAGTTTTAACACAAATCATTTTCCTGAGTTCTACAAAATGTGTTATATAAATGAAACTGCATGTGCATGGTCAAATACATCAATTTGTAATTCTAGACGAACAGTTCATAAGTATTAATATCGATGATCAATCTGTAGTAAGCTAACAGGTCTCCATGAACCATCCACTTCTGCCTGTTAAAATATTGGCTTAATGCCATCATATATTAGGGCCACTTCTAAAAATTACTAACCCTTGAGTTAGTTATGAGGTATTCCAGCTATTACTGTTATAAAGGGTCTAAGAACTTTTATATTGTTGAAGATAATTATTGCTTTTATTATTTACGTACACATTCACAATGGGACCGAGTACATTCATGCTCTTTTTAGTTGCTCATCACTCAATTGTTTAAACGTTAGATGAGCAGATAACTCCTAAGCATTTGTGACAACTTATACTCTTGAGCGAACGGCCATGTGACCATTTTTCTCTCACTACAGTGAAGTTCGTGTTGAAGGACTGGAGACTTTGGATTACCTGGATAACTTGCAGAATAAGGAGCGTTTCACTGAACAAGGGGATGCTATTACATTTGAATCTGAAGTAAGTTTCATGTGATCTTTGGTCTGAGGACATGGCTTGGCAGTAGTTTAACTTATTTATTTTGTTGATTAGGTTGATAAGATTTATCTTGGCACACCTACAAAAATTGCTATTCTGGATCATGAAAAGAAGAGAACATTTGTCCTTCGTAAAGATGGACTCCCTGATGCAGGTAAGAGTGAATTATTATTATTATTTTAAATTGCATGTGGCAATCAATTAGGTAAAGTTAGGATTCAGTATCTGCTACATCCTTTCCCTTCTCGAGGCGATTTGGTTTGTTAGTTTGGGAAGAAAAGTTTTTTAAATTAAACTTTTAAAATATAGGATATAGGTGTCCATTGTAAAAAGATAGGCAACAAAGCTTAAGTAAATAGTGAAAGAGAATCAGTAGGAGCTAGGTAATCTCCTTCGGATTTTGTATTGTCATTTCGAGTATCGTGACTTAAGGGCTCATTACTAAATATGCTATGTATGCTTGTATGAAAGCTTATGTTTTTGTTTGACCATTCTTATTCAGTGGTGTGGAACCCTTGGGAGAAGAGAGCAAAGACGATAGCTGATTTGGGTGATGAAGATTACAAGCACATGTTATGTGTGGAGGCAGCTGCTGTTGAGAAGCCCATCACTCTAAAACCTGGTGAAGAGTGGAGAGGAAGGCAAGAAATTTCTGCTGTACCTTCGAGTTATTGCAGTGGCCAGCTTGATCCCCGACGAGTTCTTCTAGGCAGCTAGAAAGCTGCTTGTGCTAATTCATATGATGTACAGGTAATTATTCAATACGTTTATTGTTTTGGTTGATGCAATATTACTTGGAGATGGTTCAAGGAATTTAGGTTCACAAATGTAACTGATCAACATTTGTTCAAGATGGTTTAATTGAGCAATAAAAACCTTTAATGCCCAGCAAGCTTAGAGAACCACTAAATTAGCAATTCAAACAGAAGATAAGGGAGTAGACCTGTTATATTTATACACCAAAGGTGATGGATGGTATATGAACTATTTTTTTACTTTATTAGTTCGGGATGAAGGTTTATTTGGTATATTCCGGTAAATTATCACATAAAGTCTGTGTAGCGTGTTTCTTTCAGGGCAGCATTTTTGCCGTCCATGATTTGTCTTGTCTAGGAAAATAAAAATCAGTGAATATAATTTCTGCTAGTGCATTTGAATAATTTGTTAACTATTGAAATGACCAATGATGTAATGCTGGATTGTTGCAGGTGCTCGATTGCAGTATACTGTTGGAGTGCAATGTCGACCTCTGTCCAAGACTTATCTGTTGTTTATCCTTGGAATGTTTTCGTAAAACCTTTTGTTTTCTCGGTTGGGGGCAAACTTCTGGAGTAGTTAAAGTGTCAAAATAATATGTTCTTGGTAATGGATGATGCTGAGATTCTGACTGTTGCCTGTTTTGTACGGCAAAGCATTATCTTAGGCAACGAGTCATTTGCAGCGATAAAGGTAGAGGATTTTGTTTGTTTTGAACTTGAGCATATGTGAAGCTCAACTTGAAATTGGAATTGGATTCTGCTGAGCTAAGATTTTCTTATCTCTGAAAGTTGATACTCCTTTGATTAATTCTCTCCATCTTATTTTGTTTGGGAGTTTTAATACAGAAAGCTGAAGTCATGTTACAAAGTATGCTTTTGTTTTCTTAATACTTATGCCATTGTGTTTGCTAATATGTTCAACATTTGAAACACAGTGAAAACTTTTTACTGTACCAAATACCAAATGAAAACACAGTGAAAACTAAGAAAGTGATTCAAGAAGGGTATACGCACCCCAATAAGTTTGTACGGGTGCGATGACTTGTTATTTGGATAGCTTGTGTCATTCCAAACAACATGAAATGAACGTGTCTTGATCTGTTCATCTTTTGATGAATGCTTGATTTGTATTTTATGACAATGACCATGACTTTCTTAAAATAAATAAAAATAAAGCCTAAAATTTAAGGTAAAATGATCAAAATACTCCTGATAAATTATAAAACAATAAACAAATTAAGTTAATGGTACTAACAACTAATAAACAATGTTTTATAAATTTTTTATTTTTGAAAAATTGGGTACCATAGAATAAATTAAACACTTTAAATGTTGGATGATTTTTTGGATGTTAGGACCATTATATTATGGATTTTTGTCCTTTAAAATCGATTTTGACCTTTGTGTTTGGACGTACCGTTTCAAGTTACAAACAGAAGAAAATATACAAATATTAGTACAATATTACAATTTGGTTAGTCATGGAATTTTTTTGATTGCAATTTGCAAATCATGGACTTCGTGGGTTTATTCTTTCTTCCAACTAAATTAAAAAGTCATGGATAATTATTTTGTCAATGTGTTGTTGAACTTTCAAAGGCAATTATATAAATTGGTGTCGGGTCGGGGCAAGACTTTACATATCTTCATTCTTATCAATTTGCCTTTTTTATTTTCCATGTTAACATAAATCTCAATCTTATCATTTCTATTTTTATAATCAAAACATATCTAAATCTACACATTTCATATTTAATAAAAGATCCGAAAATATAATATTAAGTTGGAAAGTCGACGGATTCCTTTTATATTTGAAGTGGTCATCCGAAATGGCCTGTAAAAGAGTGTTGAAGTAGTCAATCACTAATTATCTACTAATTCAACTCTCTTTCCCCACATACTTTTCTAATGTTTTCCAATTCCTTCTTTTTTTAGTGGTTGGATATAAACATAAAATTAATTATAAAATTAATAACTCTAGATGTAGTTTCTCCATTTAACATAATCTGGATATTCACGTTTTATTAAGAATTTCATTTATTTTTGAACATAAATTCTCATACCATAAATTGATCAATATCATCAAATAAGATATCATTGAAATATTATATATTATATTGTTTCATCTATTTTCGATCATAATTTTCTTATTCCATAAAAAAATGGATAATATCACCAGATAAGATATCATTAGTTATTTCGGAAGTAAAACTTGATCTCTATTCCCTAATTAAAATGAACAAATATTTGTTACTAAATTCAAGCAAATTTATGTTATTAACAAAAAAAAACAGAAAGTCTATATTTGACTAGTCGATATTTAGCTGGACAAAAAATATTCTGTCGCCAAAGTCAATGCACGTTTACTATATAAATGCGGTGTAATAATTTCAAACTCAAAAAGCTAAAAACTATGGCTAGCATTCTTTCTTTGTTCTTGGCTATAGCCTTAATCAGTTGTGTGTATGCAGCTCCTAATGTCACCACCGGCATCAATGGCCTCGAAAAGATCGTCCTCCGGGGATCCCGCAGCAGCGCCGTCGAGGTAACGCAGCTCATACTCATACATATTGCTTGCTTTCTTTTTCCGGGAATGTTGCTTTTGTTCATATATTGCCAATGAAATATTGCTTGCTTTCTTTTTCTGGGAATGTTGCTTTGTTCATATGTATTGCCAATGAAATGATTAGAATTGGTTTTGAGATGCCTTTGAAATAAAGTTCTGTAAGGGATTTCTTGTTTGGAGAGGTTTTTTTGTGTGATGCAAACTGCAAAGACAGATTTTTTAAGGGTGTTCCTATACGTAGTCCCAAAATACGATATGAATTTACAAAAAAATCCTCACTTATTAGGTTCATTGGGAAACTTAGCAATATTCAGGGGGCGGTATTGTAATTTCAACGGTATTTCAGACTATGCTGAGTAAAATACTATAGCTTGGATAAGGAAAAAAAATCAACTTTAGGAGAAGCAATGTATGAGGGAAAATGAATGTAGTGGGAAATTGTATATTTTCATTGTGGATCATTGCTGAGAAATCCTGTTTCTATGCTTCTTTTCTATGATTGAAACTCGAAAACTGCTCCTTCTTTGCAGGTGTATCTGTATGGAGGTCAGGTGACATCTTGGAAGAATAAAAATGGAGAGGAGTTGCTCTTTGTCAGCAGCAAGGTGTGTTCTTTTTCATATTACTCGAATTTCTTGCTTAAAACATTTTCTTGTATCCATCTGTTTTCGATGGCATTTAACTGTCTTTTCCTTGTCTATCTATCCAGGCTATTTTCAAGCCCCCAACGGCAATTCGTGGAGGCATTCCTATATGCTTTCCTCAGGTATGTCGTCTCAGCTGTTGCCAATTGAAACTTGTTAGATTGTTGTCATAGTGAAATGACAATGTTTTTTTTGGTATAGTTTTCGAGCTTTGGACCTCTGCAGTCACATGGTTTTGCTAGGAATAGAATCTGGAGCATTGACACTAACCCTCCTCCATGTCCAACTAGCATCCCTGCCAAGTCTTTTGTTGATTTGATTCTCAAGCCAACAGAAGCCGACTTGAAGATCTGGCCTAACAGGTGCAAATCTGGTTTTTTACCTTTTAGTTATGATCATGTTCAGAATTTTGTGCTCATTTTAATATGATTTGTTTTTTTGATGTTTCAGCTTTGTGTACCGTTTGAGAGTCAGTTTGTTAGCGTCCGGTGCTTTGGTAATGACATCTCGCGTCAACAACACCAATGCCAATGGAAACCCTTTCACATTTACCTTCGCATATCACAATTACTTCAGAGTTTCAAATATCAGGTAAATTTTAATGTTGGTTCATTATTATGATATCTTCTCTTTAGTTGTACAAATTTTCGGCTCTATTTCTTCTGATTTAAAAAGGATCTGTCAAATTCAGTATTCGAGTCATCTCTGATAGTTTTTTTTATCTTAGCTTTAGTGTCAATGTGGTGTTCCAAAGGATTCTAGCCTTAAATTGTTCTTCACAAGTTAATTTTCAGACAATTTTCAGAGGTTAAAGTCAATTGTCATATGATTTTAACATTTTCTATGAAGTTGCTTCTTGGCCATCATTTATACATCTAGATGAGCATAAACCTCGGATGTTTATGTGACAGTATATATTTGAGCCATGAATCATGGCAATATGACCGTTTTTCTCTCGCTGCAGCAATGTCCAAGTTCAAGGACTGAAGAATTTGGATTACCTGGATAACTTGCAGAACAGGACGAGACTAACTGAAAAAGCGAATGAAATTACATTTCAATCCGAGGTACTTTATATGTGAATTTCGCACCTGGTTTGATTACATGGAACGGCAGTTTCTTACGCCTTTTCATTTGTTGATTAGTTGGATAGAGTTTATCTTGGCACACCTTCGAAGGTTGTTATTCAGGATCTTGGAAAGAAGAGAACCTTTGTCGTTCGCAAATATGGCCTCCCTGATACAGGTAAGACTGAACATTTCTGATTCTAGGATATACTGTATTGTCTTAATACCTTACATGAATTGTAACATTGTTTGAGCATTTGTGTTCAGTGGTGTGGAACCCTTGGAAGAAGGTTGTGTCTGATTTGGGCACTGAGGATCACCAGTTCATGGTAGCCGTGGAAACAGCTGCTGTCGGGACGCCTATCACTGTGAAAGCTGGCGAAGAGTGGACAGGGATCGAGCATCTTTCCGCTCTACATTGATGCTGCTTGTTCTAATTCATTTCATGTACAAGTAACTCTATTCAAGACATTTCTTTATTGTGTTGGTTGATGCGAATTTATGTTTTGAGATGATTTGATGAACTTAAAGGTTCACTAAAGTTATCCAATTGTATCAACAATTCAAACATTTCTGAAAGTTTATACTCCTTTGATAGCAAAGATTAATAAAATGAATCATGATCAGATATTCATGTTCATGAATGATTGATTTGTATGACAATAACTGTCACAAAGCAACCTAATCCTGTCTTAGTTGCTTTGTTTTAATCAAATTCCCTTTAGCCATCTGCTTAGTAACCGTCAAAATTCACCAGTCCGCATGCTTGGCCTTAAAGTGGCTTCTATATTCAAAATAAGATCAAGTTGCTAGTTTGGACCAACTGTAAAGTTTGGTGGTCTTGCATGTGTAAGTGCATGCTCTTTTTTTTGCTGTTGTTATTGAAGTGCACCACTAGATGAAGATAAAACTTGTCAAGGGACAAACTAATTTCAAATGCTAAAAAACCAGCATTTTGATCTATTAGGTCAATTTATTTAAAATGACCTAAGCATTGAAAATTACAAAAAAATGATAAAAACCACGGAATCCTCATTATACGCATGGTATAGGAAGAATTTAGTACAGATATACAGATTTACCAAACACTTATAAATACAAATTTTATTGGGTAAAGGAGGAGCTAGTACAACTCTCAAATTAATATAACACACGAAAAATTATATCGTAAAACCAATATATAATATACAGAGCACACCCACTAAACTTATACACCCATCCTTTTCCACTAATATCTACCATGAATAATTTACACACATCTACTTAAGATACACACATACATATGTAGAGTAGTAAAATAGCAAAATGTAAGACTATTTTGAATAGTGTATAACCAGTGATTGAATCAGTAATTTATATTAGGGCAGTGTCAAATCACTCGGTAAGCGAAGTTCAAGTGTAGGTTCGTCTGGAGATCGGAAATCTCCAAATTTTAGCGAAGAACAGTGATATAACTTGTGTTTCAAATTTTAGAATCGGACAAGGTCTACCCAGAATTGTAAGTGGTAACCACACAAATTTAGTGGAGTTTATACAAGTAATTGTTTTCTTCTTTTTGAGAAAGCCGCCTAGCTTGTACAAACAAACTCTGGTGTTGAAGAACTTTCAAAAAGAATATATACATGTTCTTTTGCTACTTCTGTATGAAGATTTGCTCACTTGGATCAACCACTCCAGGCCCTGTCATTTATTTTACTTCTGTGTTAATGTTTGTTAATTAATTAGGACCACTCAATCACTAATTAGCTGTTCATCTTCTAATTAAACTTTCATTCCATAATGCTTATCTAATTTTTTTCATTGATTGAGATTTGAATAACTAATCATTTCCCAAAGGACACTGGTTACATACTTTACCTGCTACCTAGTGTGGCCAAAGTGAAAGCATATGTTTATACATATATACGAACTACCTACTATATAGGTTTCTTTAATTCAGACTCAACCTAATTATAAGCTAGCAGCAAGACACCAAATTAAACCACAAAAACAATGGCTTCTAGTCTTATCATCTCTTTCTTCTTCGCCATAACCTTGATCAGTACCACGACGGTCTACGCGCAGTTTCTCACTCCGAATTTCTACAGCAGAACTTGTCCGAACGTGGAAACCCTCGTCCGGAATGCTGTCCAGGCTAAGTTCCGGCAGACATTTGTCACTGCTCCGGCCACTCTCCGCCTATTCTTCCACGACTGTTTCGTTCGGGTAAGCAATTTATTTGTAGCCTGTGAAAAATGATCTTTCAACATTTAATTAGGCCTCTTCAATTATATGTTGCAGGGATGTGATGCTTCGATCATGATAGCGTCGCCTAATGGCCAAGCGGAGAAGGATCACCCCGACAACCTTTCGCTCGCCGGAGATGGATTCGACACGGTGATCAAAGCCAAAGCAGCGGTGGATAGGGATCCCCGGTGCACCAACAGAGTCTCTTGTGCTGACATATTAGCTCTAGCCACCCGAGAGGTGGTTTCATTGGTACGCACTAAATACTTGCTATATTGTAAACAAAAAAGCATTTTATACAACTTTTTATAAAAAAAAAATCCTAAGATTAACTTCTTTGCATGGATGTTGAAATTTGTAAAAATATTGAAACCTAATATACTTTATTAAACACACAATTTAACCAAAAGATATATTTCGTGTTCCAGATTTATTCAGTTAATATTTTAGAAATAGATGTTACAGAGAATATCTAATACTCTTAATCTTAAATTTATAATACTAATTTAAATTTTGAGTCCAAGTTAAGTAAATTTGATCCTAAAAAGTAAAAGACAACCAACGATATATGGTTTAGGACCATACATAGTTCGAAAAAGAGGTGTAGGGGCATCTTCTAACATACCATTATAAAAAATTCCAAATTAAATTATTTCGAGAAATGATGTTTGTTTTTTTGTTGAAAAGTGAATAATGTTTATTCCAGCATTCTATTCCATTCGACCATAATAAAAAATATTTTCAATAAATGATGAATTGCACTAAATATACAAGAATGAAGTAAAGTTAAAAAAGGTTTGCAGGCTGGCGGACCGTTTTATCCAGTGGAATTGGGGCGGCGGGATGGAAGAATATCAACCGCCACAAGTGTACAAGGGAATCTTCCAAAACCAGAGTTTGGATTTAACCAGCTCAACTCCATGTTCTCTAAGCATGGCCTTGACCCTACTGATCTCATTGCTTTATCAGGTACTAAGTTCATTACCCAAAATACGCACCAATTTTAACCTCTAGCCCTTTCAAACCATGTTATATTGATCTTATGCTTAGCATCAACACATCCGATTCACATTAATTCAATGCAGTTCAAGTCAATTAAGAATAATTTTATATTTTATTAACCCATAAGTATAAGTACGACTAGTTAATTCATGATCAGTTCAATTAGGTGAAAGATAAGTTAAGGAGAACATGATCAAAGCTAATTAACAATTTTAGATAATAGCATGTTCAAAATGAATTTGGAGATGTGTTCACAAGCATATGTACTCTATCTATTTTTCTTATGTGTTCAAAGGAACATCGATCTGATCATAAATTTAAATTAGCATCTAAGTAAAATTTTGATAAAATAACAAAAATGTTTTGATAGTAACAATTTTTTTGTCATTTTGCAATTGTTATGAAGGTGCGCATTCAATCGGATTCTCTCACTGCAATAGGTTCTCAAAACGGATCTACAACTTCAGCCCTCAAAGCCGGGTCGACCCGACCCTGAACTTTCAATACGCTACACAGTTAAGCCAAATGTGCCCTGCAAGAGTGGACCCCACGATCGCCATCAACATGGACCCTGCAACTCCTAACAGATTCGACAATGCTTACTTCAAAAATCTCCAGCAGGGGAAGGGACTCTTCACCTCCGATCAAGCTCTGTTCACAGACGGCCGTTCCAGGGCCGCCGTCAACCTCTTCGCCACTAATGAATTTGCTTTCCGGCAGGCTTTTGCTTTGGCCATCACCAAGCTTGGCCGCGTCGGAGTCTTGACGGGAAATCAGGGTGAGATCAGACGTGATTGCTCCAGACCAAATTAATTGTTGTGTGCCATAAGATTACGAAAAATAAAACTACCATCCATGCAAAGTGTTATAAATTTTAAAATCAAAAGGTTTGTGAGAATAAGGTCTTGTTCATTTGAGTAGAAATGGTGTTATGTTGTTTGTATTGTGCCGGTGCAATGTCATATTGTTGATCTCATGTTGAAAAATACTAAATGTGCTGAACAATGTTGAGTGAAAACTGAAAAGTTGAGATCTGATAAAATAAGTTAACAACACTAATCTGAACCCAATTATGGCATTGAAAGCTTTCTAATCTGGTTCTATTCTTGCAAACTCTATCAAAATGCATCTGGTCAAATGGTCAATTTCAACAAAAGTGCATTTTACGTTGGACACAAAATCAATTCAATTAGGATTAACATGATTAAAGATGCCACTGATATGATCCAATGTCATTTTCCGTTTCAGAATTTAGGCGTATTTATCTATAAGGGAATAAAATTGAATTTTCAACCTCTTATTGAAAGATTGAATCAGAAATACTTAAGTGGAACAGAATAAATGGTTAAATATGGCTGGTAGAATAATCCTAATAAAGCATGTTTTAACATCCATACCTCAACATATATGGTGTGTGATGACACCTACCAAACACATCATTGAGTTGATGAGGCATTGTGTGCAAGTTTCTTTGGGAAAAGACTGAACATGGCGAAAAAAACATTGAAAAGCATAGGATGCACACTGCAAGACTAAAACCCAAAATGGTTTTGGCCTCAAGGATTTCCAAACCATAATTGATAGTTTTTCCCTTAAACTATACTAGAAATTACAACTAGGTAATACTCTATGGTCTAAAATTAGATGGTCACTGCCGCGTTCTTCTAGATCTTGAGATCCATGGAGAAGAATAAAACTGAACACATCTTTGGTTGAGACATACACACAAGTTCAGGTTGGTAGAGGTTAGTGCAATTTATGGAAAAGCAATTGGTTGGGCTGTGGTTTTTCAAGTGACAAATGGAACCTTAATATACAGCTACCATTCACAAAATTGATTGTGGCTGAATTTCAAGGGAATAGAGATGTTAACCTTGCATTACTAAGTCCTGGTTTTAATCCTATCATTATACAACAATTTTCCATTCCTTTACATCTTTTTACCAGGGATGATCATTTAGTTTGGACTCCAGATGGGACAGGTAAATTTTCCATCTCCATTGCTTATAAAGTACTTGGCGATTGAAGAAGTGAAATGGTTACTATGGATAAGGAATGTAAAAATATTCTTCATCCTAAAATTTCCATTTTTTCGTGGAAATTGATTAAATACTACCTTCCATTTGATGAATTTTAAGTTGGAAAATTATTTTGGTTTCCAAATGCCTTTTCCGTGTATTTGAGGATTCACTAACTCATTACTTTTTAAAATGCATACATGCTCATATATGCATTTGGACTGAAATTTGTTAACCTTTGTGTATTAAATTATCTAACTTTGACTACATTTTTTATACTCTCTCATGATTTTGGTCTGTGTCTTGCTACTCAAAAGTTAAAAACAATGATTGTCATGTGCTACCTAATATTCTTATACTTTATTGCATGACTCAGAATACTCCAACTAGGTTTCCGTTCTGTAAATATATCCCTTTATAAGTTATACGATCATCCAACCTATTAGTTCTAATCAATTTAGTATCACTTCTATCAAAAAAATAAAGTTTGAATTTAAAATCCCTACACTACAGGTTTTGGCTTATGTATATATATGTAATTAAGTTCACAATTGAACATTTAGACTAAATACTTTGGCCTAATTAGCCTAATAAAAAAACATAAAAGGATTGGAATTAACATAACTTCACGCCTCTAAATTCCACTTCTTTACATATAATCTATAAATAATCTCATTTTAAATTTCATATACAGTCTAGCTAGCTAAAATTGAATGATAAAACAAGTGCAAACTCATCATGATTAATGATTAATATTGGTAGATTAATTATTATATGATTAATTAGTTACCTTAACATAGCGTCCACGACTCCTTTGGTTTTGTCACTGGTATTCAACACAGCCCAATAATTGCACTCATAATTAGTATAAAAATCTGTCGAAAACATTCTGATGATTCAGGCAGAAATGGAGCTCGAGCCATGGACCGACCTGAGGGGCAAAATTGTAATGGTTACCGGTGCATCGTCGGGCATAGGAAAGGAGCTGTGCTTAGACTTGGCTAAAGCCGGATGCCTGATTATAGCCGCGGCTCGCAGAATGGACCGGCTCGTAACTCTCTGCGATCATATTAATCAGCTCGGCGGCTCTGAGAAGCCGTTGCAGTCGAGCTTGACGTGTGCTCCGATGGACCAGCTATTGAAGCCGCCGTTGATAAAGCTTGGAAGGCCTTTGGACGCATAGATGCCCTAATCAGCAACGCTGGAATTCGAGGTTTGTTGTACATATATATGTCAAAGGGCTTTATTTCATGCATAGACCACAACATATATATTATCTTCTACGGCCAAGTTATTCTGACTTGATGTGATTTGAACTAAATTGAAATAAAAAATAATCTAGTGAAAAATATAACTAGGTAGTACGACTTAGGCGTGTTATCTTGAACATCATTTCATTTCAGTTTAGAAATATATAATTTGATAAATTTAGTCTGGTTTGATTATACAGATTTATTTTCACTTCAGTTTAGAATCAATAAAAATAAGTTCTATAGAATAAGGTTTTAATGAACTTGAATTTCCTCGAATTGTACTTCCCATCTTTTGGCTTAAGTTCAAGATTATTTTTGTTTAAATTGTTTTGGTAATTGGTTTGGTGATATCAGATCATAGATAACCCAAACTCAATTTTGAAAAAAATGAACGGGCAAAGATCATGAAATAAGTTATTGATCTCTCCAACTTAATGATTTTTCAATTCAATTTTTCAAAAATAATATGTTAAGAAAAAGCCCTAGTAATCAAAATAGATAGTTTTCAAAACACAAGATCCGATGGAGTGGGATATTCTTGTAATTACCATGCATGGGATGGGATGAATATTGTTGCAGGCACAGTTCACTCTCCTCTGAGGAATGGGAAAGTGTGATGAACACAAACATGAGAGGTAATTGGTTGGTCTCAAAATATGTATGCATTCGGATGCGTGATGCCAAGATAGGAGGCCGCGTTGTCTTCATTTCATCCATCAATGGACTTGATCGCACCCAGTTTCGTGGAGCTCTTGCATACTCTGCTTCTAAAGCTGCACTTAACCTAATGGCAAGGGTACATTTTTTTATTTTTTATTTGCTTTCAACAATTATATTTGTTTTTTTAAATGGTTAATCTTTGATTTGTTAGCGTTGAAAACTTTATTATTCTTAAACAAGTTGGCAGACAATAGCCATCAGGCATAATTATAGTTAAATATGATGATTCCTGATATTGATTAGTGTCTCAATGAAATCCCTCCACCATTCGATGTTGGGTTTAATTAATATATATTAAAATGATTAATTAGTGCCTCGAATCAGATCAAATTAATTATAAAAATTGATCATATTTTCATTCTCTTTTTATTTTCTAAAGGCACTCGAATTAATTTACTATCGTACTTTTAAAAGAAGTTAGAAGGGATTGGAATTTCTTTCTGCAATTTCACGTGATGATCGATTACAATGGAGAACAGAGCATGGCAATGGAGCTCGGAGAATACAAGATAAAAGTGAATGCAATATGTCCCGGACTGTTCGAATCTGAGATTACAAAGGGTCTTCTGGAAAAGCCATGGCTGCAGAATGTTGTTCGAAGAATTGTTCCTTTAAGAGATTCTGGAACAACAGACCCAGCTTTAACATCTCTGGTTCGATACCTAATCCACGACTCTTCCGACTATGTATCCGGAAACAATTTCGTCGTTGAAGCTGGACTCACCTTGCCCGGTTTCCCCATCTTCTCATCTCTTTGATCCTGTGTTCAAAGTTAACCTCGAAAAGATGTGGGTAAAAGTTCAGTTCCACTCTTCGTATTGCCAATTGATAATATCCATTGTTAATATCTTGTGTATGTTTATAATTTGCTGGTGCTCTAGCTATCTTAGCTGCTTATGAATAGTAATGATATGATGCGCTTGTGAATAAGAGGCACATATACTATTTTAATACATAGGTCGATCCTTTAGATCTCAGATCTATTACGGTTTGTTTTTTGAATGGTTTTGTTTGACTGTTTTAATTATGCAATTCTAATATGACACCCTTGGTGTACCATACTGTAACCAATGTGGGGTCGATTAGTCAGACTTGAATTTTAGAATGTGCTTCTGATTAATTACAATCATGACACTGTTAAACCCTTTTTCTAGTTTTAGGATTGATATATGCTATTACAGGTCAGCTACTGTCATTGATGCAGACAATGTCTAGTATAGTTACATTTTTAGAAATATTTTTATAATCGTTCACATAGGGTATGGAGGAGGTTTATAGATAAACATAACTTTACATTCTCATAATCCCACAAACTGTCTCAATTTTAGAAGAATATTCGTACTACATGGTTCTTTTATTTCAGGGTGTGGTACGTCCATGTATATCACTCCACCATAATGTGATTTAAATTTTAAAAAAAAGAAAAAGAAAATTAAGATCTCTTAGTTATAAGAGGGTAGATTTACCACTAAAACCAAAACCAGTTCACTTATTTCCTTATTACTAAACAGAACTAGAAAAATTTAAATAAGTTAGAGTACTATTATTTTTTTTAAGGTCAGTACTCCTCTATGTCATATCTTAGATCTATAATTGACTCAACATTCATTAGACCCATGGGAGAGTATTAATTGCACCCATTACCAATATTACTAAACTTTCATTATTCGAGGATCAATTGAAATGCAAAGATTTTTATTTTTTGAAACAGAAATGAAGATTTAATATCTGATTTGAAACTTAAAAATGACATGAGGATAAAATATTGGTTAACTGAATTCATGAAGTGGAAAGATGCACGAGGATTCCCATTATTCTCAAAGTACATGCAGGGTTAACCTAGTTGTTTTATTATTTACCGTGTTTGAAATAGTCTGTGAGTAGTTAGCTAGAGTTAAAAGCAACTCGGTCACGTTATTCTCAGTAAAAGGAAACGTGGAAAGTTGGCGGTAGTGTAGAAGTTTAGTTGCACGAAGGTAGGATTTATAGGTAGTTTAGTCACTATAAATAGAGTTGTAATGTTACGTTGTAGATTGAGCGAAATCAGAACTGTCAGTAGGAGAGATATTCCGATAAATATCTCAAAATGTAATTTCCTTCCACCAGAGTAGATAGATAGATGATTACTATTACGACTTTTGTATCTTCCGTTATATAGATACGTATACAATTGATACGGTGTGCGTATATATTAGCGATAATAGTGTGATCATTTATGTGTGTTATTGACAGATGGTTATTCGATAGTATATGGTGTGAGTACACACAAAAACTGATGTATTTCTGTGGGACCTGTTCCAACAGTACACAAGTATTATATAATACACTGAGCCCTAATAATCCGAATACCCTATTCTAAACTCCCATTAAGAGAAATCCAAAATTTTGGATCTGAAAAACTTATAAGAGATGAGAGAAACCCCCTTTGGAAAAACTATTGGTCAACTGATCGAGTTCATGAAGTGGAAACATGCTCGTGTAACCCAAGGCTTTAGACTTAGTTGACAATTTGTACTCATGACCTTAAAAAAACTCGTTAATTACCTGTAAAAAACCTTTTCAGATCGCAGATCTATAATGGCCTAATAATAATCAAATTAATCAAGACATATGAGAGATTTATAATTGTATTCAACAATTATATTAGTTTAAGAAACTGCACCCCGCGTCATAGCCACATGCACTTAACAAATGTCAGCCCTCCGCGGGTAGCAAATATCGCGTCTTGTTTTCAATATATTTTACAAGCTGTAGTTTTATTTGTGATTTGAGTCTTTTAGGATTTTAGCGATTTGGGAAAATAAAGATCATGATGTGAATCAAGTAGTGTTAATGCATGAGAAGCTCAAACTCGCCAAACAGTTTGTCGGTTTTCGCGATTAGCAAGTTAATATTCCGGATGACAGTTTCATTGGATTGAATCTCTAAATCTATAATACTACAGACTATGCTATTCTAATTGATTACAATTTAGTTACTCGTAATAGACTAGTTAAACAGTATGTTATTTCACAGCATGTTTTCAGAATGAATTGAAAAAAAAAAAGAGGTAAATATTGATTAATTGCAGATTATATTATCGGATTAATATGTCACTAGCACACAACCAGTGACTATTTTCAGTTTCTAGTATATATAAAGAGAGGTCTCGGCTGTAAGTCCATGATACTGATAAAAATAACTGAGATGGATCTGGAGCCATGGGAGAATCTGAGGGGCAAAATCGTAATGGTGACCGGCGCATCGTCGGGTATAGGGAAGGAGCTGTGCCTAGACTTAGCTAAAGCCGGGTGCCGGATTATAGCCGCGGCTCGCAGAGTGGACGGACTCACTGCCCTCTGCGATCATATCAACCAACAATCTGATTTCATTTCTGATCGAGCCGTTGCTGTTGAGCTTGACTTGTGCTCCGATGAGCCGGCTATCGAAGCCGCCATCAGCATAGCTTGGAAGGCCTTTGGACGCATAGATGCCCTAATCAATAACGCTGGATTTCGGGGTAGGATTTCAAAGAACTCATTTTTATTGTATGCCACAAAATAAGAGAGGAAATTATGTGGTATCATGCAATATCCCCTCCTGGGATTAATTCGCAAGATGCGCCAAAAATTTGATTAAGATTTCATTTAAAATTAGGTCCTATTCTGCGGAGCTTATCAGTAGAATAGCTCAATTGCGTAAAGATAATGATAAATCTACACGAGAATATAATTGTGGTCCATTAATTTACATGCGTTTGCTAGTTCCTATATTTGATAGTAATTACTACATGTGAGAGTCTGATTCATATATTGATATAATTCTGCACTTATTCTATATATATTGATAATACTATAATGATTTAGCACAAAGCTAAATATAATACTTGTAAAGATAATAAACCTCCTATATTATTCGAAAACAAATTTAATCTTAGAATAAATATAAGAGAGGAGATATATAGAATCCTAATGAAACCAAATTATACAAAAAAATAGGGTGAGGGGGAGAAGGAAAATAAAAACTAAAACTTACAAACTTACAAACTTACAATTTTTTTTTTGAGGGAACTTACAATTTTTTTGGGAGAATAACTATTTAATATAATAACATAGGGATTGAGTTCAGTAAATATGTTGCCTGATAAATTTTGTCTAATGATAAACCATTAGATAAGGCAGTCTTATGGTAAGACATAACTTATTGTGTATTTGAAAATGGCCTAATTACTAATTTGGGTCCAAATTAAAACATGAAAAATAAGACCTCCGCCTTACTATAAAGTCGCATTACACAAGTGTTTAATGTGCTTAATTCAGCTATACTTATTTTGTAAATCCAATTATTGATTGTTGCAGGAACAGTTCGGTCCCCTTTAGATCTATGTGAGGATGAATGGAATAGAGTGATGAAAACAAATATGAGAGGTGGTTGGCTGGTGTCAAAGTATGTGTGTATGCGTATGCGCGATGCTAAACGAGGAGGCCGTGTCATCTTCATAGCTTCCATTGATGGACTTCATCGTCCTCTTTCCCGTGGAACTTTTGCATACTCTGCTTCCAAGGCTGCACTAATCCAAATGGCCAAGGTACGCACCAGTCATCATATGCATTGGCAGATCTATGTTTAGACTAGCGCAGGTGCCAATTCATCCTCAGATCTGCTGAACGAGTTTGTGAACAGTATTTTCCGACCTAACCGTCACCGTAACGCTTTTCTGCTCTGTACTACCGCCTATTAATTTCTAGATCTGCTACTGATGTCATGTATCTATATATCTCCACTAAAATCGATTTTCGTACTACATATTCACAGTGTATGGCTATGGAGCTAGGGGAGCACAAGATAAGAGTAAATGCAGTATCTCCTGGAATCTTTGAATCTGAGATAACTAAGGGTCTGATGCAGAAGCCATGGCTGAAGAATGTTGTTCGGAGAATTGTTCCGTTGAGAGATTCAGGCACTGTCGACCCAGCATTAACGTCCCTGGTCAGGTACTTGATCCACGACTCTTCCGAGTATGTATCAGGCAATAGTTTCGTCGTAGATGCCGGAACCACCTTACCTGCTTACCCCATTTTCTCCTCTCTCTGATCATTGCTGCTGCTGCACAATATTAATTTCTTTGAACTGAAAGCATCTTTCTTGCACATGATTTCATTAAAGAGATCTGCAGGAAATCAGCGATGATCCAATATTATATTGAATATATTTGCCTTCACGATAATTAAATTGTTGTTCAAATTACACACGTTTTCATGATCATCTCTTGACCAAAAATCTGAGTTCCATCTCAACTCTGAGTTTTTGCGATTATCTCTCAATTAAGGGTAAAAGGGATCCAAACCAATAAGTTTGAGAACATTTATCCTTTTATATATAAATCGCAAGTAATAAATACATGAATATGATGTAATTAATCAGCTGATGGAATGGTTTGATTTAGACACATATATTTTTTCTGTGAGAGTCACAATAATTTTCTACCTTCAAGATAAATTTAATTATCGATGTTATTTTATTCAATTACTTATTTCATCTGTATTACTAGCTAAGCTTGAATAAAGTCAGATACGGTAACATATATGTGACAGTAGGATATGTTGTTATTGTTATCTTTCACAGAGATAAGCTGAGAAGAGGAGAAAGAAGAACAATGATATTGTACAGAAAACTTGATACTGTTTTTCTATCCATATCATCCTTTATATACACAAACTCTGAAAGAAAAAAGAAATACGAAATAATCTACTTCTACGGAACAAGGAAACTAAATAATCTAATTTATACGGAAGAAGAAAACGCAATAATCTAATTCCTACGGAAAAAGGAAAGGAAAATATATACTTCCTACGGATGCTAATTGACATCTTTATTTTCTAGAAATAGCTGCAGAAAATAAACAAACAAGGAACAGAAAGATGACTAGAATATTTCACAAATCACCCCCGTAATCTTGTCATCACTTTATCTCTGCAACTCCGATTCTGTCCCTAAGTTCCTGAAAATGAACTCGTCGGAGAGGTTTTGTCAGGATATCAGCAAGCTGAGCTTCTGTGTTGATGTACGTAGTCGATGTCAATATTGCCCTGCTCTATATAATCTCTAATCAAATGGTAACGTATATGAATGTGTTTACTTTGATCGTGAAACACAGGATTTCAGCTAAGATCGATTGCCGATTTGTTGTCCGCCAGTAACGTTGGTGCTTGTGCCTGTTCACCTTGCATTTCACCAAGCAATCTACTAAGCCAAACACCTTGGCAAGCGGTAGTGGCAGCTGCAATATATTCTGACTCGCACGAAGAGAGTGCCACCACCCGTTGTTTCTGTGATTGCCAACTCACCAGAGATTGACCTAGGAAGAAAACTAGCCCCGTCGTGCTCTTCCTATCATTGACGTCTCCGCCCAAATCAGCATCACTATAATCTGCCAAGAGTAAAGGTCCAACACTTTTTCCATATGAAACTCCAAACTCTAGAGTTCCCGCCACATAGCGTTGAATATGCTTCACTGCGGCTATATGCTCAACTCTTGGCTGCTCCATGAATCGGCTAACATAACCAACTGCAAAAGTAATGTCTGGCCGAGTATGAACTAAGTACCTGAGGCTTCCCACCAAGCTGCGGTAGTCTGTGGCGTCCACCGGTCTCCCGTCTCCTGTCTTGCTTAGTTTGAGTCGTGCCTCCATTGGTGCCGCGCATGGATTGCACTCTTCCAGTCCGGCCTTTTGTAAAAGCTTCTTTGCATAAGATGATTGGCAAAAAGTGACCAAACCCTTCCGTTGTTGCACTTGGATGCCGAGGTAGTAACTTAGTTCGCCGAGGTCGCTCATTTCAAACAGATTCGTCATCTCCTTCTTGAACTTCGTCAGTTCTTCGATTGAAGTTCCGCTGATGATCAAGTCATCAACATAAACTCCAACTAGCAGTTGCTCCTTTCCGTTGCTCCGGCGATATACCGCGTGCTCGGTTTCACATCGTACAAACTCCAAGTCGCGAAGACTCTTGTCAAGTTTGGCATTCCAAGCCCTCGGAGCTTGACGTAGTCCGTAGAGAGCCTTCTTAAGCCGAAGAACCTTGCCTTCGTTGCCTTGAATTTCGAAACCCGGCGGTTGCTTGACATAAACCTCCTCAATCAGATCACCGTTGAGGAACGCGGTCTTGACGTCCATGTGGTGGATTGGCTACCCGTGGTGTGCAGCGAGCGCAATCAGAACCCGCACCGTCTCCATTCGCGCGACTGGAGCGAACACTTCCTCGTAGCCCACCCCCTGCTGCTGCACGTAGCCCTTTGCTACTAACCGCGCCTTTCGTTTCACCATCTCCCCATTCGCGTCCTTCTTGAGCTTGAAGTCCCACTTAAATCCGATGGCGCGGTGTCCCGGTGGTAGATCGGTGAGGCGCCAAGTCTGGTTTGCCTCGATGCTTGCAAGTTCCTCTGTCATCGCCGTTCGCCATCCTTCGTCCTTCTCGGCTTCAGCTAGGCTCGTTGGTTCGTCGACTGTGAGAAGACAAAACTCCTCATCCTCAGCTTCAATCTTCTCGGTGGCGTTGAGAAGGTCCTCCATGGTTCGATACCGTCGTTGTGCCTTAGCTCCAAAGGATGGTTCCGATGTGTTTGCCGGAGGTGACACAAATTCCACGTTTGGTGGTGGTGATGCACTTGGGGTTCTTGGACTTGACACTGGAGCTTCACTTCTAGGCCTCCTTCTGGTGAAATTCTCATCGTCCGAACGAATGATTTTCTGGGCTGGTTCGCTACCTACACCAAAAGAGACAAAACGGTCGAAGTTGGATCCATCAGCATGCCCGTGGTTTTGTTGCTGTGCCGATGTGGTCCAGTCCTATGCCGTGTCTTCATCGAAGACGATGTCACGTGAGACTCTCACCCGGTCTGTGGCAGGGTCATAGACGCGGTACGCCACTGTTCCAGTTTCATAACCAAGTAGCACCATCGACTTGCTCCGGTCCTCCAGTTTCTTCAGCCCTGGCTGCGTGGTCTTGACGTGGGCGACGCACCCAAACACCCGGAGATGGCTCACGCTTGGCCGGCGCCCGTGCCATGCTTCGTAGGGTGTCTTGCCGCTGACGTTCTTCGTGATTCCCCGGTTCAGAAGGTAGACCGCCGTTGTGCCTTCTCCCCAAAATCTCATCGGTATGCCTTTGGCCTTCAAGAGGCAACGTGCCATGCTAACCACCGTTTGATTTCATCGTTCGACCACGCCGTTTTGCTGGGGCGAGTATGACGCCGTTGTTTGTCGACGCACGCCGTGGTCAGCAAAGTACTCGCTGAGTTCTTGAGACGTGAACTCACCTCCACGGTCGGTCCACAGCGTATTCAACTTGCACCCGCTTTGTCGTTCGGCTGCTGCCACGGTCCTTTTGATGGCGTCCGCCGCTTGATCCTTCAAGGTCAACAAGACTATCCACATATATCTACTAAGATCATCTACCATTAGTAGAAAGTATCGTTTACCTCCGAGAGTTTGTGGCTCGATGGGTCCGCACAGATCGGCGTGCACGAGCCCAAGGCGTTCGATCGCTCAGTTCTTGGCTTGGTTTGGGAACGAGCTGCGTTTTTGCTTCCCGACCAGGCAGGCGTCACACAAGCGCTCAACGTAATCGAGCAGCGGGAGTCCGTCTACCATCTTGTTCCTGGCCATGCGTCGAAGGGCCTCGAAGTTCATGTGGCCGTATCTCGCGTGCCATCGCCACCCATGCACCGCAAGGCACACTGGTCGTGCCAAACTCAGATGAAGGAGGTAAAAGGCGCCCTTGGTCTGTTGGCACCCGCGCGAGCAAGCGCCCGCCTTGATCCCGTAACGTGAGCCACCCGTGCTGGATCCTCGTGTCGTACACGTCCTCGTCCAGCTGACCGGGGGAGATGATGCCGCTGTGGAGCCGAGGTATGTAGTACACATCTTCCAACTTTAGGTGCTCGCCGTTCCGGAACGTAAAAAGGATCGTGCTAGTGCCTTCTATTTCCATGCAGGTGTCGTCCCCTAGTTCGACCGAGCCTCGTACATCCGTGTCTAGCTCAGAGAAGATCTCCCGTCTTCCGCACATGTGGGCACTTGCACCGGAGTCGAGTAACCATGCCGTGTCACTCTGCCAGGGCTCCTTCATTGACCGTGCTTTAGATTGCATCTCGTTGAGCAGGACGTGCTCCTTGGTGGCTGAGTTCCCGATCGTGAGGGAGTGAAGCCTTGCCACGAGGAGCGTCTGTTCGTCCAGTTCAGCTTGCACGAGGTTGGCACGTCCCTTCCGTTCGCGCCGTGGCTTGGGGCAGTCCTTGGAGATGTGGCCGGCGTATTTGTTACAATTGTAACACTTCAAATTCGTCAAGTCTCTGTCACCACTCACCGCCCGTTGCCTGCCATCTCCCCTGTGGCTGGGTTTCTTCCCCTTCTGAAAACCCTTGCCTTTGCCTTTGTTCCCGGAGCTTGAGCCCCGACCCCGTGCGATCCACTCTTGCTCCGTGAGCAAAAATTGGTTGTTGGAGTTGTTCGTGGTGTTGATGGAGCACCAATCTGCTGCTGACCTGAGCCTGCCGATGAGTTCTTCCACTGTCATGCCGTTCAGATCGAGCAACGTTTCGATCGAGCAAGTTATCTGGGCGTACTGGCTCGGCACCTCCCGCAAGAACTTTTGTACCACTTTGATCTCTTCTAGAGATTCACCTGAAGAACGAAGGTTATTGACGATACTTTTAATCCGCATGCCGAAGGCGTCGAGCGACTCCCCGTCCTTGAAGGCGATTTGCTCGAACTCCTTGCGTAGACGCTGTGCCATGGCCTCACGCACTTGATCCACGCCGACTTGCATCATCCGGATTGCCTTCCAGGCTTCGTGTGCCGATGTTTTGACAGCTAGCGCCGGTACCATCTCCGGTGGCACCGCCCGAATCAAAGCCGAGAGGGCCGCCATGTCTTCCCGTTCGGACGGATCTTCAACGCCGGAAGTGGCCTCCCATAAACCTTGTGCTCGTAGGTTTATCTTCATCACGAGGGCCCATTCGATATAGTTCGTTGCCGTCAACGTGGGGTACATAATGTTCGCGCCAAGGTTGGTACGTTCTTGGATGACACGTTCGTGGATGACAACTTCGCCGCCGTTGCCGCGTCGTGGCCTGCTGCGTCCTCGTCCTCTCCGTGGTTCCGTTCGTGCCGGAGATCTCGATGCGTCCGTCATAGGATCGTTGAAACTCTTGATACCACTTGTTAGCTTTCACAGAGATAAGTTGAGAAGAGGAGAAAGAAGAACAATGATGTTGTGCAGAAAACTTGATACTGCTTTTCTATTCATATCATCCTTTATATACACAAACTCTGAAAGAAAAAAAGAATACGAAATAAACTAATTCTACGGAAGAAGGAAACTAAATAATCTAATTTATACGGACGAAGAAAACGTAATAATCTAATTCCTACGGAAAAAGGAAAGGAAAATATATACTTCCTACGGATGCTAATTGACATCTTTATTTTCTAGAAATAGCTGCAGAAAATAAACAAACAAGGAACAGAAAGATGACTAGAATATCTCACAGTTATACATCCCGGTAATTTACTTTTATAATCAAAAGTACTGTACGAATTTATGAAAATATACTCATTTATTATTTTCATCAAAAATATATCAATATACACGGAACAATTATATAGTTTTAATTGTATTTTAAATTATATATATATATGAGTAAAATATAATGACACTTTACACCTTTTTAATTAAGTGATGTTAATTACTCGTTCAAAATGCATTTTCTTCAGCATGCTTGACTTGACTACATAAATGCCCGCCCATTAGAATATTAATTTTGATTTTTATCGGAGGCACCATGGACGCCATAAACGACTTCGTCATATTAGCAATTTCCTCACTGAATATATCCCAGTCATAAAGAGCTGTCAGTCGAAGACATTTTGAGAGTAAAGTAATTAAGCACCGAAATGGAGCTGGAGCCATGGCAGGACTTGACTGGAAAAGTTGTTATGGTCACCGGTGCATCGTCGGGTATCGGAAAGGAGCTATGCATAAACTTGGCGATGCCAGATTATAGCCGCGGCTCGAAGAGTAGACCGACTCGTTACTCTCTGCGATCAAATCAACCAGCTCGGCTCAGAACAAGCCGTTGCAGTCGAGCTTGACGTGTGCGCCGACGGGCAAGCTATCGAAGCAGCCGTTTCCAAAGCTTGGAAGGCCTTTGGACGCATAGATACCTTAATCAGTAACGCCGGAATCAGAGGTTCGTTTGGAAATACATACGCTTTCCGATCAAAATGTTTTCCACTGATCTGATTCCATGCATAATAATTTTTCAGGCAGTTTACACTCTCCGTTGAGTTTATCTGAGGAGGAATGGGAAAATGTGATGAATACAAACATGAGAGGTAATTGGTTGGTGTCCAAATATGTATGCATTCGCATGCGCGATGCTAAGCAACCTGGATCTGTCATCTTCATGTCCTCTGTTAGTGGACTTGATCGTACTTTGTTCGCCGGAAGTTTTGCATACTCCGCTTCAAAGGTTGGACTTAACTTTATGATGAAGGTGCGTACTGGTTTCTTCTAGTTGGAATTTATTTTCTTCGATCGATTTTATGATAGAATCATAGTTGGTGAGTGTTGAACCTATTTGTGTTCAATTATATGCTTGTTTTATATACCCGCACTTTCCAATATCTGACTTCTTTCCCATAAAGGACATAAAAGTTAAAATAAGTAAAATAAGATGCATTCAAAAAAGTCATATTTAAAAATTAGATCTGTTAGAGTAAATTCCACATCGGAAGACACGAAGTGAGTGATGTTCAGTATATAACTTAATTTGATGAGTTATTTCACATATTATCAATTGGTTTTATGATGAAATCTAATCGGGTTTATTTGCTGGACCTATTTGGACTATGTGCCTTTACATTTCACAGTTTAGTGACAGGCAGTTATCCCCGTCAGAATTTCTAATAAGATCATTAAACAACTGCAGTTATTCCCGTCGTCAGGATTTCTAATAAGATCATTAAACATCTGTAATTCCCATCCGAATGCCCTTTTCTTTCTGCATTTTCATGTTTATGATGATTGATGAACAGAGCATGGCCATGGAGCTAGGGAAATACAAGATAAAAGTGAATGCAGTATCTCCAGGAATATTTGAATCTGAAATAACCAAGGGACTCCTGGCAAAGCCCTGGCTGCAGAATGTTGTTCGAAGAACTTTTCCACTAAGAACTTTAGGACCAATTGATCCGGCATTAACAGAGCTGATAAGATACTTAATCCATGATTCTTCTGAATATGTATCAGGCAACAATTTCATTGTAGATGCCGGAGCCACCATACCTGGTTCCCCAATTTTCTCGTCTCTCTGATCAATTCAGGTCGATATGTACATGTATGTATCATGTCTATTTTTTTTTCTGACTTAAATATATATGTTTGCGGAAAAAATACATTTATGAAACAAAAAAGATACTACACCCTCCATCATAACTGAATATGCACACTATTTGGTCAATTGCCTCCTTTTAGACCATGTTTGAATGTTGATAATTTTAGGGGTTTACTATATGCAGGTCAATTTTATTTTAGGGGTTTACTATATGCAGGTCAAGTCTGATGGAATTAATAATTATATCATAATTACTCTTCATTAGATCATTAATTTTTACAAATAAATTAATAAAACACTAACTTTGATTGCCTAAACCTGTCTATGTAATGATTGAATATGTGTCAAAATCATAAATTACTATTTCGTGAATCATGATTATACTCCATCCGTCTCACTTGAATCCACAATCTAACTTTTGACACTATTTATTAAAATTTGACCACATATTTATGTAATCATTATCATATTTGATATCATTAGGTTAATCACAACGTATAGTATTTAAATGTCAAAATTTTATTTTCCTATAATATGCATAAATAAAGATATTGTTGGTCAAAATTGTGAGTTGGATAGTGTAAAAAGTCAGTTGTGCAGATTAAAACGAGACAGAAGTTGTACATATTTAAAAGGGACATTATTGTCATTTCAGATTGGACCTTATGAAGTAAATTGGTCATGCATATAGAACCACCATAACTTTATTACATATATTAACAACGTCTAATAATTCAATATTTCAAAAATAAAATGTATTGTGAATCCAACAATATCTCGCATAATAATATTACTAATATACTTATCGAAATTTATGCTAAAAAATGTATGAAAAAGGTGCGGACTCCGCTTAATAATTTGACCCCTAGTCTTGTGATCAAATGGAGTTAATATATTTTGTTATTCAAGTACATAAATTTAATCAAGAAATTAGTCAAAATTTCTTGTAAGAAATCGTTTTAAAACTAAGATATATATGTGGCCAAAAGAACATCCAATAAATTAAAATGTCATGTCATGTCTTGTTCAAACTCAGATCTTGCAAGAGCCAATTTGATGCTGTCTTATCTTGCATCTTGTTCTGTGTGACACTGGAACTACTCATGACAGGACTAGGCTCCCCAAAATCTTCCCTCACTGTTTCTCTTCTCACCATTAAACCAGAAGAAGAAATCTTTCTCATCCTACCAAAAGCTGAACCAAATCCTTCTATTTCCAGGCTTTTGCATGGTTTCTTCTCATTAGTAGTATCTACTGAAACCTTCCTATGTTTTCTTTTACCTCCTCCAATGCTGAGACTTAGCTCAACATCTATTTCATCGTCTCGCGAGTCCTGCACTTTTGTTTGGACACTTGAAGAAGGCTCAGAAACCCTACTTTCAAGGTTCATTATTCCAAGGGGCAGTCTCATCAGGTTCTCTCCAGAACAGCTAGCGCTTCTTTCACCTGAATCATGCGTTATCGCACCATAATTCGGGAAAGGTGGCCTTATATCTTGCATCTGCTTCTTCCACAGGACTAATAGAGCAGCATCTTTTGTCCCTGATGCCTCCTGGTTTTTGAGATCGCACATTAGCTTCATTTGTCGATCATAGAGCCGATGAAGCTCTTTAACCTACAAGTTAGATTATTGGAAATTAAGTATCATATATAACCCTAAAAAACAATCTACAAACAAATCTGTAATTTAACTATTCATATTGTAAAACTTGCTTATTTGATTGTTGAATTCGCTGCATTGTATATGTTTAAAATATTAAATTTTTATAACTTGTGTTTGCTTCTAATTAGAGATATTTTAACGATCAAACATTTTATGAGTCAACTGATAAAATGTTACCGTGTGCAGATTTAGATTCAGAGGAAGCATAGGAATCATTTTGACTACTAATAATTAAGATCTATCACCACCGCTTTCTTTTGTAGCAAAGTCTCTTTAAAGAACAATTTTCCTGAATGCATTGGAAATACGTACCACTATGTATTTAAAATCAAATAATGTATTTTTGAGTTAAAACATTGATCTTTTAAACTAACCATATAATCTAACATGTTTTAATGCAAAAATTCAAAAAATTTCACATAAAATTTAAAAAATTATAAGTACAAAAATATACAATCCAAATTAAAAAGTAAACGCTAGTACTATGATTCACCCATAAGGTAGGAGTTAAGATAGAAAAATTCTACGCGTGTGGCAAACAACAATGGACATCATCTGTAATTATTAACTGATTTGGGTTTAAGAATGGCGATTAGATCTTGTGGTGTGTTGAAGTCAATGGATTAGAGTCTTAAAAATGCATCAACAGATCAGCCTGAAATTGTGCTCTGATAAAACATAGTAGGGGACAAGAAACAGCTGGCTCATATGGGATTCATTCTATATTCAGGTTGAGATCCGATCAATATCGAATAAAATAGGGCGAACAAATTCATAAATAAAACTTCCACATTATCTTCATCTTAATGTATCAATCTTGGGAAAAGTAGCCAAAGTTCTGGAGTTCAGAAGCTTGAAATTGAAAAACAATTGTTTTAGCAGACTTTCGGGTAGTAATCAAGTTAAAGATCGAGTAATAAACCTGTAAACGGAAGATATCTTCATGCATCAGCATCGTCTTCCTGATATTCTCTATGTTATGCGACTCTATATGGAAACCCTCCTTTATCGATTTGTGCATTACAGTCCTCTCTTTGATGCAGCCTAACCTAAATTCTTGCCCAACTCCCCAATTGTTTGATGCAGTGGTTGAAAATGGATTTACTGCATATTGGTGTTTGGCTCCCATTCCTAAACATGAAACAGAAAGTCAACCAAACTGGATCCAGTTTTACAGTTAGGTCTCACCTGTAAATGATTCATATGACAGTATCTAAATCCATTTAATCCAATTTAGATGAAGAATGATTAAGAAAAGACTGATGGAATGCAAAAATATAGTGTTTGGCAGAGCTTTTCAGCTGCCGTCTGTCAAAACAAACTGCCAAAAAACTGCTTATGAAGGTATTTTTAGACCAAAAGTGGCCCAAAAGCATAAGCTGATATGACCTTTTCGCCACAGCAGAAGTCAAAAGCACCCAACTTTTTCGAAAAGCACAGCTCCATCAAACACATAGGCTCGTGATTTCATCCAAATAACATTCAATATTTTATGGTTTTCATCATTTCCTTTCTGCTTTTGAAGCTAAATGCAAGATGAAGAGTTCATTGCTTCCGAGAAATATATGTAGACATAAATATTTTTTGATACTTACAAACAACTCATACTACTGATCACTGAAACCTAAAATTATTGAGATATATAGTTATTGGATGGTACTACTAAGTAATTAATTAGTTGCAAGGAAGTAATCAAACACATTAATCTTAAATGACCATCCCATAAAAAGAGTCGATGTTGTAACAATATAAACACCGGACGCTTTTTATGGGACATCGGAGAAGTAACTAATACTGAACATTTGCAGGCCTGCTGAAACATCCATGTCCATGAACAGTTAAACATTACATTTTTCCTGATGATTTGGGATTTTATGCCTTTTTTGAAACTTTAAGTTCTTAATATTTGTATCGTATGAAATATAAAGTTACCAGAACATCTAAGCTTTATATAAATACAAATCCTTCTTATAAGAGTGATGCTTACCTGAAACAAAAAGAAGAGGAAGAAGAAGAAGGATCCTTCTGAGAGTGAAAGTTTCATTGAGTAATCTCACATTCTCTTGCCTCCTCTCCCTTCCTTTTCTCCTTATCTTTCTTGAAGAAACAGCAACAATTGGAGCACTTCTGAGTGATGAAATCTGAATGACAGGTTGTTCTTCGGTGGTTGCATGTGTTTATGTTGAGAGATTCTGGGAGAGAAATGTTATTATTACATTGACCTTGATTGATGCCTTCCACTGTCTCCTTGCTTTCTCTCTGTGTTTCTTTAATATTTAAAACTCTAAATCAGAGGACCCCATGAAAGAATCACAGTTTGTTTACTATTTGTTCATATGGTGACAACAAATGGCATTTCCTTAAAATGTATGCATATGATCCAAGGAATGTGGCCAGGATATTCCACCTGGATTTGAGGATTTTGTGTGGAAGAGAGGGAAATGTGGTACTTTTCAGACAATTATTTGCTCGCTATCAATCTGATTCTCATGTTATAATCTCCACAAATGTTGCAGCTCATGAAATCATGGGATTTATCGATCTGCAAATTAAACAGATTTGATCTTTTGTTTTCATTCTCCTTGGCGATTTGGTAAAGCAGAAATTCAAATTCGGTCTGTTTGAGCTGCCTCTCCTATTGGTGCCAATGAGGATCAAAATATTGATGAGAAACAACATAGTCTGGATCAGTTTACAAGGACTGACTAAATCCAACTATTTTAGTTAATTGTAATTAGTCAAATTGATTTGTTTTTGTCATGTTTGGATATGGAATCTGAGGTATAGTTTAAAAGGTTGAATCTTGGGTATCTCAAAATTATATTACTTTAGGATATTGATGGTGATGGATCCAAGAAATACATAGCCCCTTAATAATAATCAAAGTACGATAAAGATTACCGAAAGGCTTTAACTAGTGAGTCAGTGATTGGAGAAGTTTAATCACGTAGTTGGTCTCAATAATATTAGCTATATTATTTTTGTATTATTATTTATTAATATATTTTAATTAAGTTAAAATCAATTCAGTATAATTTAGTTTTTTTTTGTGTTATCATTTTTGGCTCATCAAATACGACCACCTTTGTATTAACAAAATTATGTATATTTTATCAAATCAATGCCATTGATATAACCAAATTATATTATATTTTATCAACCGTGAGCCTGAGCTCGGTTTGTCCTCTGATGATTTTTTTTTGCATTTATTTGGAAGTTAATTTAGTTATGTATATTTATATTTGTTAAAATATTTTAATTTAGTTCACCTTGTTTAAATTTATAATTATAAAATTTTAATGGAAAAATGATTTCTATTATTTGTATCTTTTCAATAATTTATGGTATCAAATACACTATTTCAATTTGGTTTCTTTTTTTTTATTTTCTCGTTTATCTGAAAAACATTAGTAATAACATGATCAAAAAGCTTATAGAATAATTAAACTACATTTCCATAATTTTTTTTTTATTGTTGTTGTTGGAGTCAGCTAGGTTTCCTTTATTTATATTAAAATTTAAATTCCATTTACCATAAACTTCTTCTTTTACTCTGAATTAGTATAGATATTTTCAGTTGTACAAAATAAACGTAGAATATTTTCAGAATATACGTAGGAATCATGTTGTATTAAGTTAGAAATATATTAAGATTATAGTTATTAGACTATCCTTATATTTATAGACGTCAATAATCAATGAGAAAAGTAACATTTGCAGTAAACACCAAACCAAATTTGTATATTTTATAGTTTAGTTTGTGATTATTGGTCAACATATATAAAGAGAAGCCCTAGGCATTGATATATATGTTTTTGAAATCCAAATAAAGTTAGACTTTTAAACATCCTACAGAAAACCTAGAAACAGTATGAATATGCGGATCCTTCCAAAAGAGTTGGAAGAAGAAATTCTTGTCCGAGCAGCACAAGAGGCATTGCCGAAATTAAGGCTGGTGTCTAAATCATGGCAAAACCTAATTGACAGTCTCGAATTCCAGAAATTAAGATCATTAAGGCATCCCACTCAGTTCATCATCGCGGATGATGATTACTCTGTAACAAACTGCAAGATATACTGTGCAAGGAGTCTGGATTCACCTGAAACGATGAAAGCCACCATGGCTGAAATCGAAAACCATCATTTTTCCGGACCGACAACTGATATTTTGGGTTCGTGCAACGGTATGATTTACTGCTCATCTGATATCATTAACTTTGTGCTGTGGAACCCTAGTACGAACCAGCTTGAGAAATTACCTTCTTGCCCAACTAGTGGCTTTTGGTGTAGCCTAGTAGTTTATTATGGTCTTGGCTATGAGGCTGCTCGCAACGACTACAAGGTTGTGAGATTAGAACAGTTTCATGGCTCCCGGGGAAGCTATGAACAATACTTTCAAGTGTATAGTCTTAAATCCAATTCGTGGAAGGACCTTCCAAAGTGCCCATACTTCTTAGTTAGGGATTCGAGTAAACGCATGGGCGTGTTCGCCAACAATGCCTTGCATTGGATAATGTGTACGAATTCGGAGTTGCGCGGAGAAGATGAAGTCATCGTAGCTCTCGACCTCACAACTGAGAAATACCATTTAGTACCACTTCCTGAACCTTTAGCCCTTTCTAAGGAAATCAAGAATTTGCATGTTTTAAATGGATGTCTCTGTTTGATTGCTGCGGTTGATTCATACCGATACTTTCACGCACTAGCTGATATGTGGATGATGATGAACTACGGTGCGCAAAATTCATGGACCAAACTACAAATATCAGGAGGAAGATTCTCATCTATGATATGGATGGGTTCAAGCAGGTTGAAACCAATAATGTATTCTCGTGGAAGTGTAAAAACATATCTGGTGTTCCAATGTGAGGAGTATTTAATATGGTTTGACGAAAATGGAATTATGGTTAATCAAGTAGACTTCATTAATGACAAAGTAGTACATCTTGTTGATTGTAGCAGCACCATATTACAAAGAGGTTCTAGTACAGGTGGTGCGATAGAAAATTGAATAGTAGCGTCTTCTGTTTTATTTGTTTGATTTGGTGTTGTTATAATGTTATTGAATTTTATGTACTTTTCCTTTTCTTTTTTTGAAATAAAAATGCAATGGGTAGAGTTACAGAGTTTGGATAAGCTAGTTCCCGAGAATCCTTAGCGTATATATGATCTAGAGAGTGGCAGTAATGTTAAGTTGTTTTCCAATCCAAGATAGACAATGAAAATGATAGTTGCAACTAATCTAAAAATATCCTCAATAATAGCTCCGAAGTCAGAAAATTTTAGATTCCTTGCAGAGTTTATGACAATCTGGACGTCATCCTAGATATTGTATATCTAGGTTTTCTTATTTAAAGATATCTGTAGCCCCGAGGCTGAACTTCTGCAACCCTAACTTCCTCGATACCTCATTTAATGTACTTTTCCTATTAACAAAGTTATAATGATTTTTCTAGCGATGACAGTCTTTTCTGTATAATTAATTCTTATAAAGCACAAAATTTAGAACCTATTGCTGCACTCAATGGTTTTCTGTTTGATATGAAAGCAATAAAACATTTACAGATTCTATATTTAGTTTTTTTTTAAAAAAAAATTACTATTTGCAAGCTTACATCAAAGCTTTGCCAGGTAGTCAATTAACTATTTCTACTTTCCAACTTACTTTTGTTTAGATAAACCGAAATATATACAACATTATGTGTACCCACCTTTAATGTGTGTTCTATAATTATAATTGCGCATTCCATTGATAACAATTAGCACATAATATTTATAGAAATTATAAGCAAACAATTTTACAATGCACAATTATACACATAAAAATGCACATATCCATAATTTAAATGTACATGGGGATACATACCCATAGTGTATGGTATAGTTTGGGATAAATTACAATCTCAATAAATGAATATTTTTGGAACAAAAAAAATATATTTTTATTTCGCTATAATTTATTTATCGATTAATGAATATAATATTTATTTATCGATAAATGAATAATAATTCGTCTAGATGATATTTTTAGGCTAGGCGATCTGTTGTTTTAGAAAGGCGGTTTTCTTTTCTCTCTCATACGCTCCTAGTTAGTGATGATCAGTGTCGCCGCATCGATGGTGCCACCCACCGGTGCTTAACGGTACCACACCCACTAACCTACAATCTTCCTCGCCCCCTACCTCTTACACACAGATCCTAAATCACCAATCTACAACGGCGTGTCTTGTTATCTACACGACTTCTGACGATAGAGCTACCTTCGATCCAAAATCAGGGATCGAACATTTGGGGGGAACAACCATTTTCTCTGATGAGGAATGTGAGAAACTGGAAGTCCCTTTGAACATCACATTGGTTGGAAGCTTTACCCGATCGAGGACCCAACTGGATCGCCTTCGCCAGGATTTTCACAAGGCTGGACTTAAGGACCAATTCGGCATTTATCTGGTTGATAATTGTATTTTTTCCCCATTCATTTTCAATTACCCGATGATTATTACATGTTATGGATGAAGAAAGTTTGGGATTTTGGATTTTATTCGTTTAGAATCACAAAGTGGAGTCCAGAGTTCAACCCTAATGCGGATTCACCGGTGGTTAGGTATATTTAATGGATTACCTCATCAATTTTTTGAAGAATATGTTATGTTGTCATTGGGAAATCTGTTAGGTCATTCTGTTAAGATTGGTCAGGCCACTTTTAATAGAACAAGACATGTTGCAAAAGCGTGTGTTGAGTTAGATGTTTCTAAACCTTTGAAGGATAAAATCTGGATAAGCTATTAGCTATAAGTATGCCAGGTAATCCTGTGAGGAGTCGGTCAAATGAGATGGCAGATAGGGGTTTTGTAATTGACCATTAGCATAGTCTCAACAAAAGTTTTAACAAATTGATTAATAGTTCAATTTTGGATATAATTCTAAGTCTAATGTTAGGGTGCCAAGGCAAGAAGGAAATATACCAAAAAAAAGAAAAAACTATACTCAAAGTGCAAAGACTATGTCCATCAAATCACAAATAGATTCATCTAAATTGGTTTAATCATGATTAGTTTTAATATTTGTGTGTGGAAGGTCAGAGAGATTAATAGTAAGAAAGCTCAGATGAGGGATAAACATTTTAAGAGGAAGCACAGTTTCAGTTTTTGTTATAATTGAGCCAATATTGTTAAAATCTGAAATAAGGTCAATAACTTAGGGCCTGTGTGGTATGCTGAGTTTTGGGTTTGGGTTTGGGTTTTGAGTTTCAACTGAAACTTGGTTTGGGATGTGGTTTTGCAAAAAGTGGTTTGGGGTAAAACCTTGTGTGGCAAGTACAAGTGAGTTTTGAGTTTTGAATTAATTATTATATTATTTTATTCATTTCATGTATGTATATTATTTTACACTATATTTTTATGTTGCTACATTTATAAAATGTGTTTAAAGTAAAGAATTGTGAAATATTGAAATGAACATTATTTTTCTGTATAATTATTAATATTAATAAATACTAATATTATATTATAAAATTTAATATTTAAAGGTCACGTGTATATTATGAAATTGTATATTTAAAGGTATCAATTTTTAATCAAATATATATCTAATATTATTTATGTGTTAAACTAAATTATCAATTTTAACATTATTTGACACAAGTAAAATTTATCTGTCGGGATTGGTATTATTTTTTAAATATATATATTTTATTTTATTTTATTTTAGAAATGTTACATTAAGTGTGGTAAAAAAATTCACTTTATCCTATTGCTATCCGAGTATGGTCGACAATTTCAATCCAATAAAATGCAAAATTAAATATTTAATTTAAATTATATAAATAAAAAATATATGAATTACTTTTAGGTCGAGCCTTTATGGATCTAATATTTTATTCTTCTATTAGTTTTTCATACATTGCTTAAAAACTACTTTTTAAATATTTAAAAAATAATTTAAAAAAAGTCAAAACTGAGTTCAAAACTTGGTTTTGGATTTGACCAAAACCAAATTCTGATCAAAACCAAAACCAGGTGTAACAAACAAGTTCTGAGTTTGGGATGAAACCCAAAACCCAAACCCACCAAAAACTAGTGCTGCCACACAGGGCCTTACAGTCTAGGATACACCATTTTTTTTTGCGAAACCTAGAGAAAATATTTGGTTGTTTTGGGATGATTCTTTTATGTCACTGTGAAACATATACATGATCAATTTGTCTTAATTGATTTAAGACATGAGTCTTTACCTTCTACTTGCTGACCATTGAACTTGTTCCTAGTGCTGAACAGTTGCAGACACTAAGGCAACACTTAGGTGTTTGTCGAATTTGAGGTACCTCTGATCACCTCTTATTGTTGTACATTAGTGTTCCTGCTTTATGTCTTTTATTGTTGATAAAGAAAAATACAAAAGAAGAAGAAGATAGATGTGTGAAAGAAGATGTTGAAACACTGAGGATGAGTGTGTTTAAACACATGAGAGTTAGACAGAAAATGAAGAGAAGAGGCTATTGGGCCAGATGAGTCAACTCTTGTTGGGATAAAAAAATCCGAGTAGACTGAATTATTATGGGTCAGAATTTGGACTCATATTTATTTTATAAGGGGGCAATCAGAGATTTCTGGAAGTTGTGGACTGATGTGCAAATTATGGATTTATTTTCCAATTCGGGGTCAGATTTGAATTTCTGAAAAGTTTAAAAGAGGGAATTTCTGTCCTTATTTTTCTGCAGCGAATATCTCTTCGACGTTCCTAATTCCTGTCCACTGCTCAAACCCTCTCTGCCGGATATTATCATCAAACCATTGTCTGATCTCTGTTCAAACTCCGGTGGTTCGACTAATCAACTTGAGCATCACATTGTCTGATTGGATCCTCTACAGCAGTAAAGGACCAAGCTTTATCTGACCAGCGCCTCAAGGATTGTATGCAACAGGGAAATGCCATCCCTCCTAGAGCCACACCATAATCTGTGGCTCCTAATGGTCCCCCAACTGTAAGGGTAGATGTTGTCTTTGAGGATCTGGTCCAGGGGGAGAATCTACATGCTTCAGAAAAGGTTGAAATTGTACCTGTGATTTCCAAGTTCTATCAGAGGATAAAGAGGAATGCTCAAGGTAATAGGCAAGTGGATGTTTGTCATGGTGTGTTCAGAATGATGTCTCAGGCTCAACCTGTTGGTGAGAAGGAGAAGACCAAGGAGGATGAGCTACTGGAAGTAGAAAAACCCTCGGAGAATGATCAAACTGTGGTGGAACCACCTACTGAGACTGCACCAGATAGTGAAGATGATGAGTCATTAAGTTCCAGGTTCAAGAAGCTTCAGAATCTGAAACAGGAAAAGTTAAAGCAGAAGCCATTGCAAGAGGCTGTGACTGACAAGAGAAAGAGGGAGGGAGTCCCTGATTTGAATGAGTTGTACGAAGCATCAGACAGTCTAGAAAGTCTACCATCCAGAGAACCTACTGCAGATACTATGGAAGCAGATCTGAATCTGAGAAGGATGATGATGTTTGAGAGCAATGCTGAGGTTCCATTGGTGTTTGCAGATGATGATCCTCTGCTGGAGAAGGCATTTGATGAGAGGTTCTATTCCAGGAAGGCCTTGACTGTGTATGAAGAACTGATCAAGAGGAAAATGCATGTGGAGAAAAAGCTGACTGACAAGTTTAAACATCCTGGGTTTGTGTCTTATATGAAGAGGATTCAGATGTATGATCCTACAATTTTTTGAGTGAAGGTTAATAAGTCTTTGGTGCTGGAATTTTATTCAAATTTGAAGGGCACAAATGGTGATCCTGCCTCTACTTGGTACAGGAAGGTGTTTATAAGGAGCAAAATTTACAGATTTGATCTAGTTCTGATCAATCTGGTACTTGGTACTGATCAGAATTCTTGTCCAGATGGTGCATATCCAGAAGGCTTACATTGGATTATGATGTGGTTGCACTAGAGCTTTCAGGAGGGACTCCTTGGAGAGTGGGGTGCAGCAAAGACTATGAAGGCCTCATACCTCACTCAGAAATATTTTTGCTTATACAAAGTGGTTGAAAATCTGTGGGCAATGTCCAAGAATGTATCACTGGTCACTGAAGAAATGTCATGTCTCATGTACTGCATTGGAACCAGGAGGCCTTTCAATCTTGGATGGTTCATTTATGACAGGATCATGTTAGTTGCTCAGCACTAGAAGTCGGATGAGTATATCATCTATCCTATAGCACCACTCGGACTTTGCTACCATCAGGAAGAGGGAGCTCAGAAGTCAGATCAGATACCACAGACAGAAGTTGTTGGATCTTCAAGAAGAGCTGGATGCTATGGTTGAGACTGATGATGAAACCAGTGGCTCGGAGCAAATCTAATGATTTTATTTCTCTCCCTCTCTCTCTCTCTCTCCCATACTCCTAATTTTCTGTTGAATATTGACATTTCAGGGAGATATTTCTGTGTTTTTGGGATATTTTTGGTGCAACTTTGGCACATTTTATATCCCCAAGGGGGAGAATGTTTTGATGGTTATGGATGATCATTTGTTTTGGATGTTTTTGATCTTATAATGTGTCAATTTATTTTGGAACATTGTTATGGCCATGAAGCATGTATGAATGTCTCTATCTACGTCTGTTGAGTAGGAGGAGCTTAGTGAATATGCATGCTGTTTCTGATTTATTTGATGCGAATATGAATGAAGTCAGGAGCTCTACATGCAAGGGGGAGCTATGTATTATCTATGCATCAAAATACGTATTATGGTTCCAAAAAATGCCAAAGGGGGAGATTGAAGAGTCAAGAAGACTCAGTACGATTTAGTTGACTATTTTGTAGAAGTCACTATGTTTAAACATACTGATGTTTAAACACTTGCTACAGCAGAATCAGAAACCGAGCAAGAGTGTTGGAGATGAAGTACAACTCACATGTGATCAAAGAAGATATTCGAGCAAATCAAGATGATATTTGAAAATTGATTTGATGCTGATTTGATTAGATAGAGAATATATGATAGAGTTGTATCTTAGTCAGGATTAGTCTCAAATAAGGAAAGATTATATTTACTCAGATTAGCTATAGAAGTAGAGTATAACTAGGAGACTACTTGTAGCTGTGATTAGCTGGACGAGCAGATCAGCATTGCCGAAATGGAAGGATCAAGACGGCATCACAACATCGAGCTATAAATAGAGAAAGAAGCTGCGACAAGATTATCCAACTTGTGTGAAAGTATTCTGGAGGGCAGAATAGCTTTACCTTTGGAGCAGCGTTCGATTCGAGGAATTGAACTGGCCTTCGCCATTGCCAGAGTCTGAAATCGGCAAGCCACAGTACTTCTGGGAAGTGGTCATATAAAGTTGAGTGAGGAGTTCGACCTAGTCAATTGAGGAGCTTGACATTGACTGACTGTGAGGGGGAACTCACCGATCCACACGAGAGATAAGTCATAGATAGTTAATAGTTTTGTGAAACTTGGTAACGTATCTTAATCATTTAGTGGATGATTTTCAGATTGGGCAAGACCCTGCAGACGTAGGTGTTTTAGCACCGAACTGCGTAACCACATCGTGTGTTCTTACTTTTAGTGTTTAAACTTTATTGCATATTTAAACATACTTTAATAAAGTAGAAGTATTAGTTAAGAACACAGATATTCTAATCGATATTAATTTCATGAGGTATAGTTTAAAAGGTTGAATCTTGGTTATCTCAAAATTATATTACTTTAGGATGTTGATGGTGATGGATCCAAGAAGTACATGGCCCCTTAATAATAATCAAAGTACGATAAAGATTACCGAAAGGCTTTAACTAGTGAGTCAGTGATTGGAGAAGTTTAATCACGTAGTTGGTCTCAATATTATTATAAGCTATTTTATTTTTGTATTATTATTTATTATAATTCAGTTTAAATTAATTTAATATATTTTAATTAAGTTAAATCCAATTCAATTTAATTTACTTTTTCTGTGCGATGATTTTTGGCTCATCGAATACGACTACCTTCGGATTAATAAACTTATATATATTTTATCAAATCAATGTTATTAATATAACCAAATTATACTGTATTTTATCAACCGTGAGCCTGGGCTCGGTTTGTCCTCTGATGAATCTTTTTGCATTTATTTGGAAGTTAATTTAGTTACGTATATTTATATTTGTTAAAATTTGATTTAGTTCACCATATTAATTTAATAATTATTTAATGGAAAAATAAGTTCTATTATTTTTATATTTTCAATAATTTATGCTATACACTATTTTAATTTGGTTTCTTTTCTATTTTCTTGTTTATCTGAAAAACATTAAAAATATATAACATGATCGAAAAGCTTATATGGAATAATTAAACTATATTTCATTATAATTACTTTTTTTTTATTGTTGTAGTTGGAATTAGATTTCTTTTAATTGTTTAGTTTATGATTATTGGTGATACGAGGGGTATTGGCAAAATCGTAAACCAAGCTTTGTTGTTCTTATGGGTTGACGAAATGCATATTAGGCCTACGGATATAATAAATTAGGTTTTTAATCTTACCAAGGTTTTTTCCTAACGGGTTTTTTAATCCGGTAAGATTTTTATTTTCATAGTGGGAATAGGATTTGTTATTTGTTTCATAGTTGGGGAAGGATTATTGTTTTCAGATTCTAGGTAGGATTATGATCTAGAATTCGGCTATAAAAACATAGCCTTCATATTGTAATTTTATTCAGAGTTGCTTGATAAATATAAGGGGTTTCCTAAATAATTTACAGTTGTTCAATTTCTAAATTCAGTTGAATCGTCCGAGGACATGTGTTCGTGGTGGTAATTACCTCGATAATTTAGTTTCAGTTGTTAGCTAGTTATCAGCCCAATTCGTGTGTTTACGTTGTTTCGGTTAGTTCAAATGTTTTTGCGTAGAATACGATCAATTGGTCAACATAAAAAGAAGCACTAGGTCAACATATATATATATATATAAATAAGTGGAGAGATAAAAGAAAGAAAAGGTAGACTTTTAAACATCCTACAAAAACCCTAGCAAGAAACAATATGAATATGCAGATCCTTCCTAAAGAGTTGGAAGAAGAAATTCTTGTCCGAGCAGCACAAGAAGAATTATTGCTGAAATTAAGGTTCGTGTCAAAATCATGGCAAACCCTAATTGACAGTCTCGAATTCCAGAAATTAAGATCATTAAGGCATCCCACTCAGGTCATTATCACGGATGATAATTACTCTGCAACTGCAAGAAACTGCAAGATATACTCTGCAAGGAGCCTGGATTCACCTGAAACGATGAAAGCCACCATGGCTGAGATCGAAAACCATCCTTTTCCCGGACCGACAGCTGATTTTCTGGGTTCATGCAACGGTGTCGTTTACTGCTCATCCGATATCATAAACTTTTTGCTGTGGAACCCTAGTACGAACCAGCTTGAGAAATTACCTTCTTGCCCAAATATTGACCTTAATTCAGGTTCAGGTCGATTTGTTAATTATGGTCTTGGCTATGAGGCTGCTCGCAACGACTACAAGGTTGTGAGATTAGAACAGTTTTCTGGCCCCCGTGGAAACATTGAACAATACTTTCAAGTGTATAGTCTTAAATCCAATTCGTGGAAGGACCTTCCAAAGTGCCCATACTTCGTAGTTAAGGATCCGAGTAAATGCAAAGGCGTGTTTGCCAACAATGCCTTGCACTGGATAATGTGTAAGAATTCGAGGTTTCAGAGAGAATGTCAAGTCATTTTAGCTCTCGACCTCACAACTGAGAAACGCCATTTAGTACCACTTCCTCAACCTGTAGGCCTTTCTAGGAAAATCAAGACTTTGCGTGTTTTAAATGGATGTCTCTGTTTGATTGTTGCGGTTGATTCATCCCAAAAGGTTCACGCACTAGCTGATATGTGGATGATGATGAACTACGGTGCAAAAAATTCATGGACCAAACTTAGATTACAAATATCAGGAGAAGAACTCCCATGTAATATACGGGTGGGTTACTCAAGCGCCTGGTTGAAACCAATTATGCATTCTCGTGGAAGTGGGAAAACATATTTGGTGTTCAAGTATGATGAGTATTTGATATGGTGTGACCAAAATGGATTGGTTAATCAGGTAGAGTTCATTGATGGCAAGGTAGTACATCTTGTTGATTGTAGCAGCACCATGTTGCAAAAAGGTTCTAATAGCGGCGGCGCCATAGAATATTGAATTGTACTACTAGGCCTATTAAATAAATTTTGGAGTAATTTCTCTTTGGTATAGTAGTTTGTTCTGTTTTATTTGTTTCATTTGGTGTGGTTACAATGTTATTGAATTTAATGTACTTTTCCTTCTTCTTCTTTTTTTGAAATAAAAATGCAATTGGTAGAGTTACAAAGTTTGGAACAGTGTCCCTTAGAAAAGTTAGTTCCCGAAAATCCTTGGCATATTGATCTACAGAGTGGGCAATGTTATGTTGCCTTCCAATAGACAAGGAAAATGAAGGTATGCAACTAATCTAGAGATATACTCAGCAATAGCTCCGAAGTCAGAAAGGTTTAGATTTCCATGCAGCGTTTATGAAAATCTGGGCGTCATCCTGAATATTGTGTATCTGAATTTCCTTATCTAAAGATATATATAGCCCCGATCGAAGAGTCTGACCTTCTGCAACCCTAACTTCCTTCATACCTCTGAATTTAATGTACTCTTCCTATTAACAAAGTTATAATGATTTTTCTAGTGATGACAGTCTTTTCAGTATAATTAATTCTTTTAAAGAACAAACTTTAGAACCTATTGCTGCACAATGGTTTTCTGTTTGATATTAAAGCAATGCAATAAAACATTTACATATTCTATAATTAGTTTTTTTGAAATACTATTTGCAAGCTTACATCAAAGCTTTGCCAAGTAGTCAATTAACTATTTCTACTCTTCAACTTACTTTTGTTTAGATTAATTGCACTATATACAACGATATAAAGTACAATCTCAATAAATGAATACTTTCGAAACTATTTAAACTATATTTATTTGGCGATATTAATTATTTATCAATTAATGAATATAATATTTATTTATCGATAAATGAATAATAATTCGTTTATATGATATTTTAGGCTAGGGGATTTGTTGTTTTAGAAAGGCGGTTTTCTTTTCAACGATGATCGGCGCCGTCGCATTGACAGTTCCACCCACCGGCGCTTAACCAGCCACTAACCTACAATCTTTCTCGCCCCCTACCTCTTACACACAGATCCTAAATCACCAAATCAGCAACGATTTCTGACGATAGAGCTACCTTCAATCCAAAATCATGGATCGAACATTTGGGGAAACAACCATTTCTCTGATGAGGAACGTGAGAAACTGGAAGCCCCTTTGAACATCACCTTGGTTGGAAGCGCTTTCGATTGAGGCCCCAACTGGATTGAAAGAAGTTTGGTTATGCTTTCTAAATACAGATCCATAGGGGGTGCAAAAACTTGCCGGGTTCACGACTTAGTACGTGATTTTTGTCTCAAGAAAGTGAAGCAAGAAGGCTTCCTCCATGTGCTCCAGCAAAGGTATGACGAGCTTTCGGATTTCAATGAGCCCTGCAACATGCAGAGATTAGTTATTCGCTCGGATATGCAACTCATTTTAAGGAGTCAAGGTTATTATGTCCTCGTGCCCAGTCTTTTTCCTACTCAAGAAGGCCGTGGGAAGTTTTCACGTTGTTTGACATGTCATTCATCATTCAGATCTTTCCACTTCTCAAAGTGTTGGATATACACTATGTTCATGTAACTAAAGAAATTCCCAGCGAAATTGAACTCCTTAGTCGGCTGAGATACTTCTCAATCTATAGTGCAATGTCTACCATTCCATCATCGATTGGTAAGCTCTACAGCTTGGAAACATTAATGATTGCACATAGTATCTTGCCACATCAGTTTTCACACACTCTCTGCAATCTACGAAGATTGAAATATCTTGATGCTGGTCATTTTACTTTGCCCTCTGAAGATCTCGAAAACTCCTCCAGCTTGATGGAGTTGGAAACCCTTAAATGTGTTAACTTTGATTTTGATGATGGAAACATGGAAAAGCTACTGAGGAAGTTCCCACATGTGCGTCGCCTGAAATGTGAAATTTATCCTAGTGAAAAAAGTCCGGATGAGTTTCAAAAGATTGTGGTTCCTGAGTTTCTGAGTCATCTGGAAAGGCTTTCTATTCAAGGATATCCTAAGCTCAAGTGTGAGTTTGGTTCAACAAAAAGTCTTAAAAGAGTGACATTGGAGGGCTTTAAGTTCTCTAGGGAAGACATAGCAATCATTGGGAAACTACCTAACCTTGAGGTTCTCAAGTTATTTGATGAGCAATTTCGAGGGAGTACACTAGAGATGGAAGAAGAGGAATCTGGGTTCGAATCCTACTGAGAGGTTCACTAGAGATCCAAAATTGTTGAAGAAACAACAAGATCTTTCTTTTGTCCCTTCCAGGCGACCGGAAAATAAAGAAATGGTTAATATATTCAAGATAATTGCGTATTTACAAAATACCGTCTCAATTCATCCTATTTCATCTCCCCAATCTTAGGGTCTTTGTAATAAGTGAGCATATTTCCTTATTAGATCCATTAGAGAGGTGGATAGCTTATGACGATCAGCTACCTTGTTTGGTGAGATTGGTGCTCCGCATTCCCTTTGAAGAAAGTTTGGGACTTTGAATTCTATTCGATTAGAATCACAAAGTGGAGTCCGGTGTTTAACCCTAATGCGGATTCACCGGTGGTTCCAGTCTAGATATGTTCTTTATGGATTGCCTCATCAATTTTTTGAAGAATGTGTTATGTTGTCATTGGGAAATATGTTAGGGCATTGTGTTAAGATTGATCAGGCCACTTAGACTCTTAATAGAACAAGATCACATGTTGCAAAAGTGTGTGTTGAGTTGGATGTTTCTAAACCTTTGAAGGATAGAATCTAGATAAGCTATAAGTATGCCAGGTAATCCTGTGGGGGGTTGGTCAAATGAGATGGTAGATAAAAATGGGGATTCTATGTTTGAACATTAGCGTATATAGTCTCACCAAAATTTAACAAATTGAATAATTTTTCAATTTTAGATAATTCTAAGTCTGATGTTGGGGTACCAAGGCAAAAAGGAAATATACCAAAAAAGACTATACTCAAAGTGCAAAGATTGTGTCCACCGGATCACAAAAAGATTCATCTAAATTGGTTTTATCATGATTAGCTTTAATATTTGTGTGTGGAATGTCAGAGAGATTAATGGTAAGAGAGCTTGGAGTAGGGTTAGACATATTAAGAGGAAGCATAGGGTTTCATATTTTTTGTTATAATTGAGCCAATATTGTTAAAATCTGCTGAAATAAGGTCAATAGCTTACAATCTAGAATCACTAACTTTTTTAATTTTTTTGCGAAACCTAGAGACAAGATTTGGTTGTTTTGAGACGATTCTTTTATGTCACTGTGAAACATATACATGATCAATTTGTCTTAACTGCTTTAAGACATGAGTCTTTACCTTCTACTTGGTCTGCAGGTTTTGTCTATGGAAGACATACTAGGATAAATGGCATTATCTAGTGTATTTACTGATAATTATGTTTGCTGGAGATTTCAATGTTGTAAGAGAGTATAGTGAGTGTTTAGGCTAGTCTTCGCCCAGTCACAACAACATGTATGATTTTAATGATTTTATCAATTCTAATGGTCTGGTAGACATTCCCACATTAGGTAACAAGTTTACTTGGTATGGGGTACTGCGGAGGTGTAATGTCTGGTAAAGGATTGATAGGGGTTTGGACTAATAACAAAATTTTAAACATTCCCCCCCTATATATATAGATTAAAAGTTAAGTTGATAGCCCCTTCTGATCATGCTCCCCTTTTAATGATTCTGGAAAACAGTTTTTTTCCCACTGGACCAAATTGTTTTTGTGTTTAGAACTGTTGGTTACTTCATAATGATTTCAATAGAATAGTTTCTAAAAACTGGAATTTGGAATGTGATTCTTATGGTATGTTAAAACGGAGATTAATATTGAAACTTAAAAAATGGAATATGGATATACCTTTGGGAATGTGCATGATCAAGTAATGCTTGCTGAACAACTTGTTTAACAGATTAAGTCTGATTTTCAAACTAATAGCTCTGATGCTAATAAAACTGAATTAAATCGGGTTCAAGCTGAGTTGACATTGGCTTTAGCTAGACAGGATACTTTTTGGAAACAAAAATCGAGGATAAAGTGGCTAAAAAAGAAAGGGATTCAAATACAAAGTTCTTTCATGCTTCGGTTAAAACTAAGCATGCTAGCTAGGCAATCAATTTTAGCCTTTAGAGATGCACATGATAATTTATTGACAAACCCTGAACATATTTGTACGGAAGCTATGCAATTTTTCTCTAATTTGTTAAATTAGGTTGGTCATGCCGCGTGATGCGCGGCTTATTGAATTGTATCTATTTGACTAATAAGTGAATGACTTGATATTGATTACATTTTTAGCCCTCAATTATTTACCAAAAATGGTGAATTACTTGAACGAAATTGAACTAAATTGTTTTAGTTAATATACTAATTTATTCAACTATTTTTTTCATTTAATTTATTTACATAGTACTTGAACTAAATTGATTTAATTTATTCGTGCATATTAGTGTTATATTTTTCAGTGATATCATTTGAAATTTTAATGTCTATTTGAATCAAATTTACATCACATTACTATATCATAAATAAATTTGCATGTCATTATTATATATATCATAAATAAATTTGAAAGTAAAAAGTTTGGAATCGTAATGCTAATACATAAATGAAAAGATAATTTTCGTTTCTTATATTATGAAAATACCCCTTTAGATTTATCAAGTTCTAAACTTTTATTTTAATAATATAGAAGCATGTAGAATTATTTATTATATCCTCTATTCCATTGCATAAGAAATACAAACATAAAAAAACAAATTATGTGAACTAAAACAACCCATAGTTTACCAAAATCAGCGATAAAACGGTACTACCATATGCTACAAACAAGTATAATCCTTATATATATAAAAGCACCGACATTGATGCTACAGTGACGTTTTCGTCATCGCCCATTTTTTTATTAGGTTTTATTACTTTGCCGTCTTTCTCCTCCAATCAATCATATTCAATTTGTATAAATTGTTTATTTTACGAATCTCCCATGGCTTCGAGCATCTTCTCTACGAGTCCAAGAAGGCCATCGAGAGGCTCGACCGACGATACTCCGTCTTGCGCTGCATTTACGACCTCAGCCAGGTCGCCACCGACCATGCTCGCGTTATCGATCGGGACCTCGAACTCACGCAGTGGTGGCGGAGTTACTCTCTCGATTTTGGCCAGAATTGGCCTATAGTATGATATGATGATTTTGTGATGCTGTTAAATTAAATTCATTTGTTGAATGATTTTCAGATCCACAAGCTTTGTGGTGCTGTTCGGGAACCTAGATTCACTATGTAGACTTCTTTAAGGTTTTTTGTTAGGGCCTGGTGAAAATAGAAAAGGGATTGATGTGTTTGGTTTGATCTTGATTAGTAGAGAAGAGTTTTGATAGTTATGAAATGCAGTTTTTGTTTCTGTTGAACCTATTTACTGGCTTTCGGTTGCGCTCAATAATCTTAGGCCTGGGGGAAGGAGGAACACTGGAACAGCTTCTGACAGATCTTAAAAAGATTGAACCTAAGGAGATTGCTGAAACCACTCATGATCCTGAGATACTGACCCCTGAGGAACATTTTTACTTTCTGAAGATGGGGCAGAAATGTAAGAACTACGTGCCTCTTGGAAGACGAGTGTTTACCAAGGTGTGATCTTGAATTTGCACTTGCACTGGAAAAAGCATCAGACTCTGAAAGTGATTGTCAAGACTTTCACCCCGGAAGAGGTTAAGGAGATAGCTGTCGAGTTAGCATGTACTCGACATCGAGGATGACCATACAGTCATTATGTACAGAGGGAAGAACTACGCTCAGCCACCAACTGAGATAATATCTCCCAAAATCACTCTGTCTAGGAAGAAGGTTTGCTTTTTTATTCTTTTTCTTTCTTGTTTGGGATTCCATTTTGTTTTTTTTACATATATTCTCATTGCATAGCGTATTTCAGGCTTTGGATAAATCCAAGTACAGAGATGCCTTGCACGCTTTTAGGTGACATATTCTCAGGCTTGAGCAGGAGCTTGAGATTCTTCAAGCACAAGCCGATACTAAGGATGCTGGATTCAAAAATAACCAGTATGTGATTGCTGAAACTGTTGACACTGAATCTGAGAGGTATGATAGGTGGAAAGATATGATGGGGAAGAGTGAAAAGGAGGATGGTCATGAGTCAACAGCTGATACTGAGTTTGAATTAGATTCAGAGGCTTTATTACATATTTGAGAGTGAAAGTGACTCAGAGGTCGAACAGAAGGGGAAAAAACATCTTTATTTGGATGCATTTGAAAATCTTCTTCCCCAAAAGAGTGATGAGACAAATGATTTTGAAGAGCATCTGAGGCAGATATCAGCTGATTCAAGAAGGCAGAAGTTGCCCGGATAAGGAGCAAAATTACCTGATCTCGATGAAGTTGATAAACTAATTATAACAGCTGCATCATTTCTCAAGAAAAAGCCCGATGAGTGATTACTTTGTTATTTTTGGGTTGGGGCAGTACAGGAAGCAGTATAATAGTTTCTTGCAGACTCCTCTAGGGAAAAGCTCTACTGTAAGTGCACTTGCTCTCTTGCTACTTCATATTTGAAGCCAAAAGATTGTCATCATTGTATATGTAATATGTTAAATGTAATCTAGGTATTGTAATTACCCTAAACTTGGAGGTATAGAACCATATAATCATTCTGCCTGAGCTGCAGAAAATACATGTTTTTGAGCCTCCCTATTGGTAGTGATGTATATTTATTTATTACTTCTGTTTATTCCTATGCTACTGAACTGACCTCCCCCTCACCCTCCGTGTCCAGCTATTACAGAAAGTGGATACTACTACTCTGGGACTATCTCCACAAGATGCTGCAAAATCTCCATATATTCAAGACAGAAGTTTTGTTGAGCCTCTTGAAGTGGAGGTATCCTACATCGAATGACTTTGGATCTGAAATCATACCTTCATCTGTAAAGGAGCTAGATGTCCATGTAAGGGGAAAAAAGGCTTCTTTGTCATTTTACACCATATTGTAAAAACATTGAATAGGGCTAATGGCCTTTATTTGCAGGCGTACATGTTCAGAGACTATAGGGAAGATACTGGAACAATCAAATCTTTCTATGAAGCTCATTTGACACTTACTGATGAGGTTAGTCTGGTTTTGGTTTTTGCTTCGATCTTTTTCGAGTTTTTTCTAGATCTCCATTAACTTCAGCCCGTTTTCTAAGCATTGTGAATTGGTTATCTTGATTGCAGTTCACAAAATTTCATTTTTATGATCCAAAAACGCCTTTCTTAACATCTCCGATCTTTTTGCCACCAAGCAAGATAGACAAATGCCAGGTAAGCTTTGAATATTTTTATATCTATGACTTGTAGGAACTTTTATGTGCTCCCTATCTTAAATAACAACTGTATAGTGATATAGGTATCATATCCTCTCAGGTGGCCTGGTGGGATGGAGGTTTTGGCTGGAAAGGCTGTGCTGAACCTGAACGGATACCCATTCTTTGTTGACAACAATCTTGTATGTAAAATACAATTAAGAGATAAAGCCCGCGCGCGGGCTGAAGAGCCTAGTAGTTAATAAAAAAACTAAATAACGAAAATGCACCATTTTGTTAATAAACTGTGGTTAATAAAGTATTGTTTCGGTGGTAGTCATGTACCATTTTGTTTGAATATTATTGATAATTAAATATCTATAATCGGTTGTATAAATATGATTTATGGTTTAATTATTCCTTCAATATATTTTAATCATGTATAATAGTCATTCAATACCATTTATAATTTTTCATAAATATGTTGAATAGTAAGCATACCAAATTTAATTTAATTGAATGGACCAAATTTATATAATTAACCAATTCAATTGTGTAGTTAGGTTTTCCTTTAATTGTTTAGTTTATGATAAAAGAGAGAAAGGGCAGATTCTATTATAAACCAACTAATTATCTCTCTGGGAAAACATCCTAGAGAATACCTAGAAAGGATACACATAACACAGTGTGTTAACAGAGAGAGAATATGCGGATCCTTCCTAAGGAGCTAGTAGAAGAGATTCTTGCGTGGGTACCACAAGAGGTGTTGCCGAAATTAAGGTTCGTGTCAAAATCATGGCAAACCCTAATCAACAGTCCCGAATTCCAGAAATTAAGATCAACAAGGTGCAGCACTCAGTTCATTATCAGGGAGGAACTATATGAAGGAAACTGCAAGATATACTGTGCAAGGAGCCTGGATTCACCTGAAACGATGAAAGCCACCATGGCTGAGATCGAAAACCACCCTTTTCCCAGCTGGAAAATTAAATTTCTGGGTTCATGCAACGGTATGGTTTACTGCTCATCCGATATCATTAACTTTGTTCTGTGGAACCCTAATACGAACCAGCGTGAGAAATTACCTTCTTGCCCAACTAGTGGCTTTTTTATGTGTCTAGTAGTTTATTATGGTCTTGGCTATGAGGCTGCTCGCAACGACTACAAGGTTGTCAGATTAGAACAGTTTTATTGCTCAGAAACTGTTGAACAATACTTTCAAGTGTATAGTCTTAAATCCAATTCGTGGAAGGACCTTCCAAAGTGCCCGTACTTCTTAGTTAACGATTCGAGTAAATGCAAAGGCGTGTTCGCCAACAATGCCTTGCATTGGATAATGCCTAAGTTGTACGGAAAAGATGAAGTCATCGTAGCTCTCGACCTCACAACTGAGAAATACCATTTAGTACCACTTCCTGAACCTTTAGCCCTTTCTAGGAGAAACATGAATTTGCACGTTTTAAATGGATGTCTTTGTTTGATTGATGTGGTTGATCCATGGAGATACGTTCAAGCACGAGCTGATATGTGGATGATGATGAACTACGGTGCGAAAAATTCATGGACCAAACTCAGATTACAAATATCAGGAGAAAAATTCCCATGTAGGATATTGAAGGGTTATAATTCAAGCATGTTGAAACCAATAATGTATTCTTGTGGAAGTGAAAAAACATATCTAGTGTTCCAGTATAAGCGGTTTTTAATATGGTACGACGAAAATGGATTGGTTAATCAGGTAGACCCCCTTCCTGGGAAGGAAGTGCATCTTGTTGATTGTAGCAGTCGCGCGATAAAATATTGAATAGTACTACTCAATGGGTCCTGACTCTGGGATACTGTGATTTAATTACCTCTCCGTCAGTGCCTGTGGTGTCGGGCGTGAAAAGTACTGCTAGCAGTGTTTTTTCTTTTATTTGTTTGATTTAGTGTTGTTATAATATTATTGAATTTAATGTACTTTTTCTGTCGAGTTCAGATATATTGATGCATCTGATTTGTTTTTCCATTACTACAATCAGCACATAAACACACACAAAATGAGTATAATTTTCTGCAATTACTGCATCATGCAGCTAAGGTCGAGCTAGGGCAACTATCGACAGCGCAAGCCAAGATATCTCCATAACCGCGGGATATTGAGAAGGAGTCGTAAACTTCACCATCACTGCTCTTCTTGTACTCAAACAGAAGGTTGGAATGGTTAAATGCAGTCAGCTTCACAAATCCATAATCATAGTCTCTGAAAATGCTCCAATTAGGCACTAAGCTTGAAAACTTTGCCCTACTTGCTCCTCCACCGCCAGCAACCACATGAATCGTCCCGTTCAGTGAGCCTTTATACATGTGTTTCTCATTGCTTACACAAACATGCTGGTAAATAGGACAAGTCCTCTCATAGTTATGTGCATGAGCATAGACAGCAATGTCTACCTTATACTTCTGCCAGAGTTTCTGAAGGCTTTCCCTCCCCATTGGTTCTCCGAATGATCCTTGATCGGCATAAAACCAAGCAGAAGAATAGCCAAGAACCCGATGCGCCAGGAAGATGAGCCACGGCTGCTTCTGTCGATCCACAGAAGCGAAACAGTTTTCAATGAATTTGTACTGCTCTGATCCCTCTCTCCAATCCAGTTCAGAGTTAGCCACGCAGAAACGGAACATGCCATGGTCTGTAGAGTACCTAAAAACAAGCCATAAATATATAAATGAATGACTATTCATACCATTCTGAATTCTTCCATGAAAAATGTCTGAGTTTTACCAGAACTTTGCTTGGTTTTCTGCAGGAACATAAAACATGTTTGCAGCGGTCACTCCACATTCTCCCGCAGAGTGTAGCGTGCTGTAAAACGAGCCTGTTCCGGGCCAATCACGCTCGTGGTTGCCACTGAAATCAAAACACTGATAAGGTAGTAGTATTTCACTTTTGTAAGTAGATTATCAACAGTCATATAGAGACTTTCTTGATCACTAAATGCTAGATTAAGTTAGGGGCAAATGCTAGATGCAGGCTGTATTTTGTTTATTTGCAATCCAAAATAAAAAATACTTCGATATCTATGATATGGTCCATAATTATGTATATCAGACATATGCATTCTATTGCATACAATTCCAAATCAGTTATATATCAAAATGATTGTATATATGATTATATAACAAAAATACAGACGGCAAATAAGCAAAATATGGCTGCATCTAGCATGCCAGTTAAATTAACATGATTTTATACGTTAGAAACAATACCTTGCAACCATATAAGGTACCCGCGAAGCAACGGGCTCCATTTGAGATGTAAACTGATCCCATTGAGAAATATAGCCGTTGGAATAAACAATATCACCAATGTGGAACACCATATCAATGTTGTTCAGGTCCTTGATAAGCTGGTTAGTGGTGTTTTGAGCACCATACTGAAAATAGTAATATTCATTCGAACCATCGGCTGCCTCATCCTGCAATTAGAAACCTCAAACATTCAATCCTCATAGCACATTATACTAAATGAAGAAAGCAGGAAACCATCTGACCTTTCCCATGTCACCAAAAATGACAACGCGCTGTATGGAGCTTTGGCCGGGATAAGGAGATGATCTGAATTCGTATCTTTGGCTCCAAATGTAGGATCCATCAAGTAGCTGATGTCCTAAACGATACGTGTATCTGCAAACAAGAAGGATCAAAATCTGCATTGCAATCTTATTTGGCACAAAAATTCTGATATAAAACATACTGAACTTTAGGCCACAAGTCCTTCAGATAACTGGTATGAATAAATCCAGGATCGCGCCAGCCAACAGTTGTTGCTGGAGGACCTGCAAAAAGTTACATTTTTTTGATAAACTTCATCATTTTAACATCTATTTGCTGGGAAATGGAATATTGTTGCCTACCACAGAGACTTTCGCGGCCAAAGGTAAGTGTTCCTGCTGGAGATCGCGTCTGTTTATCCCCTTTCCGACCCCATTCAACCAAAGGTTCAGCCACATCGACTCCATATCCGCTAGTCCATCTCACAGTCATCTATATGACAAGTTTCAGAAGATGTATATAAATAATAACAAGGACAGAAAATAAAATAAAATTAAAAAGTACCTCATCATAGCTTAAGAGTACTATAGAAAAAAATCAGCAAATCAAAAGTTATTTTCCATACCTCATCCCAAGTCCTTCCTTGAGCAATGCGCGGGTAGACTGGTGCATCTGGATTTACAAATGAAACTTTGTTTGACAGTGCCACCAGCTTTGGCTGTTCACAAATTAAACAGACAAGTATATATAACTGAGATAGAAAACTACAGTCAAACAAAAAATTGTATGATGAGAATGAAGAGATCATACAGTCGATAATCCACCAGAAAACAGCGCGAAAGAGAAGTCTGATCTCTGGTTTATCAGTAGGAGCTTCAATGATCCCTTTCCAGTCTCTAAATACTTAGGATTTGAATAATTTGCATGTTGGAACTGAAATAAAATAAAATAAATTAATCATTCAAAATGTAATACCAATCTTTTTGAACTGAGAAATGTGTCAATAAATCAACACAATATACATAGAAACAAGAACCTTGATTGGTGCACTGCAAAGAAGAGGTGGCCTTGCCATAGGACTCGGTGGAGCACAAATAGAAGCACTGAAAATCAACTATAAACTATGTTCAGGACATGAATGGATTAACCTAAGACAGCAGAAAAAAACCAAGATCATGTAGCAATCACCTGAAATCACCAGGAGAAAACACTCCGATCCAATCGTCGACTCTCGGATTCGGCATCTCATACTCTAAACCCACCCATTCTTGGTGTAAACCCTAGGAATCCCAAATATTCAAAATCAATATACAGAAGCTCAGAATTGGATGACATATTATAAGTTACAGTGACTTACGTTGGATCCAAGAATGGTGGGGAAAGCTGATACAGTAGCTTCACAATCAAGTTCAACAACTGTATTCTGAATATCAATTTTGTGAAAAGGGTAACCTCCATGAGATCTCACTCCTTGGGAGCTCCACCAAAGCCATGAAAATAAGATCACAGGCAACATTAAAAAAGCCTGCATTTTCCTGAAATTAAAAGAATGTCAAGGAAACATATATTTAAAGAAGCTCATAAAGATATACTCCAAATTTTTCATTCTTCAAAGTATATATATTGAGACAGAATACTTACTGGATTTTGAAATGATGAACTGGTTTGTATTCCACAGTGTTCTTGGATCATGTTCTTGTGATTAATGTTTACTACAGCTCTGTCTGAACAAAAGAAATATTATACTAATGCCACGTTATTTTGGATCAGTGTAGCACGTTACTTCGTTGATAAAAAGTTTCTGGTTGACCAAAAAAATAAAAAAGAGCAACTGGGTCTTAATTTGTAGTTCTAGTATAAACTGCATTTTAATTTTTATCTTAAAAATAATAAAAGTTAGAAGAGATGTCAATAATTCTCGTGTTTTGGTACAATTTGTTGGTGCTATTTGTTTATTCCAGAGGGAGAATGAGTGTTAATAGGGGTTTTTATATTATATCAAAAAAATAAATTATTGAAAAAGGAATCATATATATGATTTTTTTGAATTTTCTATTTTTAAAAAAAGAATTATAATAATATTTATAGTACTAGACATAAACTAGTATACAAAGTACAGTAAGAAAAGAATTCAACTTCCTACGTACCCAAAGATCATCATAGTTTGTTAAAAAAAAAAAAAAGGATCATCATAAATTCATAGTAAGTCCAAATTTTAATTATAACCCATGTCATGCCGAATATGGATCCTGAACTAATCGCGTTCATCGTATTATTGATGATGTCGATAATATTCACGGTATATTCGATCGGTGATGAACTTTATAATTATTACCGCCGAGGAAACGCCCCAGCTCGTGTAATCAACCAAGCGCAAGTGCAACCAACTGAATTGAATGACGTCACTCTCAGGCAGAGTCGTAGCGATACTGATACTGCGATTGATGTTCTTCCAGTGATTCCGGCGAATGTCTCCGGTGAATGTGCAATATGTATATCGGAGAAGGGAGAAAACTCGGTGTCTAGATGGATTGCAATTCCTGGATGTCAGCATAAGTTTCACTCTCATTGTATCGCACAATGGCTTGCCGTCAATAAAACTTGTCCTGTGTGCCGGAACGAGGTTTTTTTAGTGACGGCACCACTTAACCATACATGATCTTAATAGGGGTGTTGTTTCACGTGGTCCGGTATTTTATTATTGAATCTATCAAAGTTATTAACCCGCGAATATATTTTTCCTTCTTAGATTATTGTGTACTTCAACTGAATATCAACTTTACTTTACCTCTTCTTTATTAAATGGAGTTCTTTTGATTCTGTTATCTAATGCCATGTATTATAGTATGTAGTGGCGGAACCACATGAAAGTCTGGGTAGGCCGCGGTTGGTGCCTATTCTGAAATCCGACAATCAATCTTAAATTACTGTTTTTCAGTAAATTTTTCCGTGAGAAGTAAAGGTTTCAGTTGGGTTAACACGAGTCTACCCTAAAATTATTTAACTATTTGAGTATGTTCTGAAATAAATTCATGCACCATTTTGGTGTACGTACTTTGTACCCATCTTTTGAGCTTCTTAAACCGGGATTTCCTTGATATTATTAAGGTTGAAATGATGAAAAGGAAACGATGGGTTTTTTGAAAAAGAATATAAATAAAGTTATTTTTATTTCAGAATTCTTAGAATCATTTAGAAATAAATGATACAAAAACTCAAAAATAAAATTTCATGCGTTAACAAAACTGTACATCTAATTTATCATCTTCAATACACTGTAAATTAATGCAATTAAACGTGTCTCAGAATACAAGCCTACTGATGGAACACTATATTCAACATGATGTGATGTGTATGATAAATAACAGCAATGAAGAAAATCAAGGAAAAAAAATATATAAACTACTGAAATAGGATTTTAAAATGTTGAGAACAAAGAAACGCATCAAAACAATATTTGAATGTTCTCCTGGAATTTTCAACGCACCCATATTTTTTTGCACCACTAAAAAAACGTCCGCTTCAATTTTTCAATTTCATATTATTCTGAATACCCAATTAATAATAAAGATCTTTCAATATAATTTTATTATGAGGTGCATCAGTTAATTCATATATAAAACTATATATAGATCTGTAAAAGTAAAACAGTTCTCCAAATAAATATTCAACCAAAAGTAAAATGGTACTGTAAGAGTAAAATGGATCTCCATATAAAATTATGGAACTGTAAAAGTAAAACGGTTCTCCAAATAAATATTCAACTAAAAGTAAAGCGTGCTATATTTGAAGTCTGATATCTTAGGCCCTGTCCAGTTCAACTTATTGCAGCACACTTCAGCACAGCACACCACTGATCAGCACAGCACAGCACTCATCAGCACAACACAGCACTCATCAGCACATCACTTTTCAGCTCAACGTATTTAAACTCTAAATGGACACTATTTTTATGTTTTGTAAAAATAATACTAATTAAGTACACCTTTTAGTTCTTAAGTAATAAACATTGTATTTTTTCTTCAAATCAAATGAACACTATATAACACTTTCAACACTATTCAGCACAAGATCAGCACAGCACAGCACCAAATAAGTTGAACTGGACAGGGCCTTACTCATTTATAATTTCTATTTTTTTAATATATATATAACATGCAAAATATTTTCATGCAGCGTTACAAATTTGATGTATTAGATGAGTAATAACAGGTGAAACAAAACTTATGGACTCAAAACTTGGAAGCTATAACTAGCTTAATTTAAACCTGATTCCCCATTCGAGGACATCTATAGACATCGCAAAAGGCCTGAACGGACATGAGAATCAACATCAGAATAGCCCCAAGCAACGTAAAAATCTTCCACGATTCAAACACATATCGATTCAAGAACTTCTTGAACCTAACCTTCCACCTCCCTTCATAGAATTTGTTGACATCTGCAATGGTTTTGTCCAAGAAATCAACCTTAGTCAATCGAATCGATTTGCTCATCCCATTCCACAGTTTCATCACTCCACTATCCCTCTTCAAATGGTTCACCACAATCCCGTTCTGTCTCAGGATCTTGACATCCTCCACAGAATCGATGATCCCGTTCATCAGCTCCGTGTAGCGAGTGAAAACCAACGGCCCTGATGCATTGCAGGCTTCATACGCCACCAGATTGCGCAGCACAACTTCGGAGTTTATGTCCACAGATATCATGGGAAGATAAAGAGTCCTGGATCTTGCATCAAAGTTGATCCCTAAAATGCCTGTGTAAATCGGAGCGAATTTGACTCCGGCGTTTGATAGGTCACTGATTGATGGGATCCCGATCTCTTCCACGGTTGGCGCCCTCTCAGCATTTTCTGGTAAAGACGTGAAAAGATCTTCCAAAGGATCTTTCAAGTTTTCCTGAATTTTGGACAATACTTGGACAGGCTTGAATATCGTAAAAGTTGAGATCCCTTTCCAAATTATGCTAAGAAACTTCTTGTTAGTGTCTGGTTGGTTTAAGAAAGATTGTCGCTTTTCTCCACTTTCTTCTTCTTGCTCTTCTACAGCATCTTCTTCTTTTTCTACTGATGTACCTGATGATAAGAACAAAAAAGTTTTAGCTCTATGTAACTATTTTTTCCTGATATTTGAAAAGGTTGTAATAATTTAAATTGATATAAAGGTTTAAAATATCAAAAATTATGTTCAAGTTCACATATGTATGTTCAAGTTACTTTCCCTTATCAAAAACATATGAAATATCATTCGTGCTAATTGCATAAACTTTTTATACTACATATGTGGCGGTGTTACTCAAAACTTTGTAAATATTTTATTAGAGAGTTCATATTTTGTAATGTTTATATATATTCTTAATTTGTTAGTTAACGTTTCTTTCAATTTATGATCAATTTTTCACATTTGTGTCATATTCTTCGATTTTGATCAATTAAATCTTGTGTACATAATATTTTACCTAATTTTTGGCATCGATGTTTTGTTCTCACCCGTATAAGTTGTGTTTACATTCATGGTCTGGTTCTTTTAATTTTTTAGTAGTTTGGAAAACATAATTATCATAATCAAGTGCTATTGCAGTGGTAGTATATCCATATTTGGTATAGTAATTGATGCACTATTTCTGTGGGAAAGAGATGAAATCAGAGGAAACTGATCCCTATTTCCTGGGAAACCCTTTGCATCTCTAAGAAGAGAGGAGGGATGGGAATTAAGGACCTTTCTATTTGGAATAGGGCTGCACTTTGTAGTCTTTTATGGGATGTTCATTCCAAAAAGGATGTACTATGGTTGAGATGGATACATGCCTACTATCTAAAGGGGAAGCATTTGGATGAATACTGCCCTAACTCATCACAGGGTTGGACAACATGGTACTGGAAAGTGTTAATGCAAATTAGAGATGAGATAGGCGCAAATCTGAAAGATTGTGTTGATAGCAAGGGGAAATTCAGCACCTCAAAGGCATATGATTTCTTAAAGGGAGCTGACATGAAGGATAGGATGGTTAAGTACATTTGGAGCTCTAATCTATTACCAATGCATAGCTTTTTCCTGTGGATGTTGTTGAAGGGAAGATTGTCTACCATTACTAAACTACAATCCTTTGGTATGTTAACAGGGGTACACAACTGCTATTGTTTTTGCCAAGAACCTGTTCAGGAAACACCACATCACATGTTTATCCAATGCTCTTTTACTAAGGAATTGTACCAGAGATTATCTCTCAAATCAGTTCAGAACATGAGGGAATTCAGGAAGATACTCAGCAGAGTTGGAGGTAGGAGGAGCAAGAGGAATTTTGTGATGATGGTTAGCTGTGCTTACCAACTATGGCTTGAGAGGAACAGAAGGATTTTCCAGCACAAAAGCCAACTTTTGGAGGCCATTCAAAAGCAAGTGGAAGTTCTCTGCCATTATGATTTTAGTAGTCTTTTGGCAGATATTAATCTTGATTATATGTAGTTTTCACAGTTTCTGCTCTGAGCCTGTCAGACTTTTCTCTCTTAGTCCATTCAGACTCCACTTGTAAAAGGTGGAGTCACCAGAATTGGACCATAATAGGGAGTTAGCCTGGTTTAGGCAGCAGATTGTCTCAATTTTAGCTTGTTTTCTTTATTATCTTAGGAAGTTCTCTTATTTTGTTATTCACAAGGCCTGGAGTGAAGGTTATGATGTGTAAGTGACATTTGTTGGAATGCAATGAAATATATATCTTCCATAAAAAAAAAAAAGAGTAATTGATGCACTGTTAAATGATTTTGGTAGTTTTCCCAGTTACAAATTTATAATTCATAAAAATTGTATTACCATATTACTGAATTGAATCTCTAAATCTATAACAGTGATTTTAGTTGATGTTAATTAAATTTAAGAATTTTTTAAAAGTAGACTAATTTAATTATATGTCAATTTCACTAAACTATGGTATTTTTAATATCATATAAATGAATTTTAAAAATTTAAAATGGAAAAATAAACCTAAATCTAAATACCGGTCAACACGTAGTGAATCCATGCTACGTACTACTATGCAAACCACAAATTCGAAATGAAAAAATATATTAAAAAATTCAGGATATTGTATAATTTTCCCACTTGCTAGCTAGAATACATCAACTAGTCAAATAACATATAAATATATATGTATCCTCGAAACGAAAATGCGTTGAAAATCAAACAGAGATAACTTTAAGTAGTAGTATTTATTAATGAATTTGAAAATTATTATCATGCATGTCCTTTAATTTTAAGTAACAGTTTTACTATGATAGTAATTAACTATTAATTTAGCTAGTTTGAAAAATCATCCAAGAAGTTTGGACGGAAGTGAGGGTGTACGTACCTTCCGATCTCGGCACAAGGGTATAGTACAAAAAGTCTAGTAGATGAGCAGATTTCACCATCATCTCGGGAGCGTTTCTCAGATCATCAGTTACCCTAAACGGAGAGATCATTTTGCACAGGCCAACCAAGATGGAAGTCAGGGCCTGATCAGCAGAATCCAGGCATAAAAGCTGCATTTCCAGCACTCTCCGAAGCGCAAACAGTGGGATCTGATTCTCCATCATCACAACATCCCTGAGGATGGCATCATGTGCGGTTTTGGTACAATCGGTCTGAGCGAAAACCCCCAGAAAATCTAGCAAGAAGCACGTGTCCATGGCCATCATCCAGGCTAGGGCTTCCTGGTTAAGGTCGATAAACCTCTGGTAGCGTGCCCTAATCCTGAGATCATGCTTCTTGAACTCATCAACGACGTCGTTAAAGTTCAGTTTTTTCTGCATCCTTTTTGCTGCTGAGATCTTGTACCTCTGCATCTCAAGCTGCTCTGAAGAGAAGCGGTTGTAAGGCCCGATCGCGACTTGCTGTGGTACGTAGCAGTTAGCGCCGACCAGCAAAAGCGATTTCGGAACGTTGAAAATGGTGACCGGAATATCCATCTCTTCTTCAAGCTCCTGTTCGAGGTTTCTGCGAATTCCGATGACCCATCCATCTTGATCGAAGCTGGATTTCTTGAAGGAAAACTCCATATATACCAGAAATGCAATTCCTTGGAGAATTTGGATGAAAATAATGAACTGAGATTTTTGTAAATATGTATTTATATTTGAAAATATTGTGTATAGTTCTAAATTAATATATTGATTAGAACTTAATTTCGTTATCAGATTATACTTTTCTTCAGTCGCTCATTCAAATTAATACACGCAAATGTGTATAAATCTGCGCGTATACCTATCTCCATCTGTGTCACAATCGATTGGAATAAATGGCTCATTTTGCGAAGAAGATGAAGAATGTTGACTTGACGACGTTGGAAGATCAACATTTTAAAACTTAATTATTACTCAACTAAATGAAATGAAAGAATAGCCTTACGAAATTTCTATGAAGATATTATAATAAATTTATAATTGTTTTATAATTGAAGAAAAGACTGACGTCATTATCTGCTTCATCCTGGAATCGTCCGCCTCAGAAACTTCTCCATCCTGGCGTCATCTTCTCGATCGTAATGCCCACCACCGGATACATCACTTTCTGTGAGTTAAGAACCACCAAATACATTTTCCTCAATTTATCTTTGTATATATACCAAAAAGATCATAAATCACTTGATTCAAACTTATTAAAAATATAATTTATTAACGGCAATTCTACCCCTCATCTCTCTGTGTTTCCGTTATATTTGACTGGATGAATTACATGTAAATAAATCTAAATTTATTAAAATGAAAAAATAAATATATTTAATTATACTGAACTGAATAAATAAATATATATATTTAATTGCATGATACGCACAAAAAATATTTTAAATATTTCATAACTGAATTAATATAAATGTAATATTCATAAAACATTTCAGTAAAAAATGTAATATTCATAACTGAATTAATATAAATTTAAATATGTTTATGTGAACTGAAATTTTTTTAAAATACTATACTAAACTGAAAAATAAATAAAAACATTTAACCAAACTGAACAATTTTACCGAAAAAGTTAAGAGAACAGGTCTAAGTTTAAAAAAGTGCAAAACTGTCAAAAAAAATACATTCCAAATCAGAGGGTCAAATTTATTAATTTATATACGAGAAATTCTTTAAACGTCCCGGTCAACACAAAGTCAACCAATTAGGCTTTTAGTTTTTGAAGTTTTAATTTGATTAAATTATTTTTCCGGGTCATGCAGACCTAATTTTGGCCTTTTGGCTTTGTTGTAACTAATGCTAGTATATATAAATAGTTCTTGTAATGCTAGTCAAACTTTCTTTCTGTATGATTCCATTCTTACAAACTCTCTTAATCATTGGAATAAGACTTAGCAAAACTTAAAGATACTGTAAAATTGTGTCTCGAATCACAAGCATACTGATGCAATATTAACAGTACTATAATCTTCAGCGTACACGACTTGTATCGTAATTAAACAGCAATAAAGTGAAATCAAGGAAATAATATATAAACTACTGAAAAAGCATACATAAACATTTGAGAGCTGAGAAATGCATATTTAAGATGAGATGTTATGGATTCATTACTTGGAAGCTTTGAACCCGGTTCACCATTCGTGGACAGTTATAAACGGAGCAGAAGGCCTGCACAGCCATGAACATGAGCATCAGAAGAGCCCCAAGAAAAGTCAAGATCTTCCACGATTCGAACATAGCGAGTCAAGAACTTCTTGAATTTAACCTTCCACCTCCCTTCATAGAACTTGTTAACATCTGCAATGGTTTTGTCCAAGAAATCAACCTTAGTCAATCGAATCGATCTGCTCATTCCATTCCACAGTTTCATCACCCCACTGTCCCTCTTCAAATGGTTCACCACAATCCCGTTCTGTCTCAGGATCTTGACATCCTCCACAGAATCGATGATCCCGTTCATCAGCTCAGTGTAGCGAGTGAAAACCAACGGCCCAGATGCATTGCAGGCTTCATACGCCACCAGATTGCGGAGCACAACTTCAGAGTTTATATCCACAAAAACCATGGGAAGATAGAAGGTTCTAGATCTTGGATCAAAGTTGATCCCAAAAATGCCTGTGTAAATCGGAGCGAATTTGATCCCGGCGTCAGATAGTTCACTGACCGATGGGATCCCTATTTCTTCAACTGAGGGCGGCCTCTCGACATTTCTATCTGATGATGAGAACATGTCAGCCATGGGATCCTTCAAGTTGTCATGAAATTTGGATATGAGTTTGAGAGGTTTGAATATCATGAAATTTGACATCCCTTTCCAGATTATACCAAAGAGTTTCTGGAAATTGCTTTTGTTAATGAAATGAAACTTTCCTTCGGTTTCTTCATCTTGGTCGCCTTCAATATCTTCTTTGTTTTCTCCTGATGTACCTAATGATGATAAGAACAAGAAACATAATGGTATGAAGTTGAGAACTTTTGAAAGTTTCTAATAATAATTGTTCTTGCGTATTTTGTATGAATTGTGAATGTGCATTTTGCTGATTAAAGTTGTGTTTACAAAATCACATGAAAAATTTGGCATGCACAATATAACAATTCAGATGCAAATTCACATACTAATTCAAGATTAAAAATGTTTTTTAAAAAAATCCAAGTGGATTGCCTGAAAAACTAGGGGTCATGCTATTTTGCAGGTTACATTTTACTTTTACGATCTGTATTATTAATTATCGAGAAACATAACTACGCCCTCTTATCAGTAACTGTAATTTGAAATTATTAAACTAATAAGAACAATCTTGCTCGTTCCTGTTAAAATACTGCACAAGTAAAAAAAAACTTTCAAATTAATTCCGAAAAACTACAGCAACTAGTCAAAACATGCACATTGACAAATACTTCTCCGTCCCAAACAATTTGACAATTAAATATTATTAGTTAACATGAAAAATATTATCATATATATATGCGTTGTTGAATTCATCCTGACATTAATTTTAAATAATAACAAATTTGAAAATATATTACAGAAATTACATGGATATGTTGGTTGTCTGTCAAGTACTTTAAAAGGTCAAACAGAATGAGGGAGTACGTACCTTCCAATCTCGGAACAATTGAATGGTACAAAAAGTCGAGCAGATGAGCGGATTTCACCATCATCTCGGGAGCGTTTTGCAGATCTTCAGTTCCCCTAAATGGAGAGATCTCTTTGCAGAGGCCGACCAACATGGAAGTCAGGGCCATATCAGCAGAATCCAGAGAAGAAAACTGCATTTCCAGCAATCTTCTAAGCGCAAACAATGGAATCTGATTCTCCAGCATCACAACATCCCTGAGAATTGCATTATGCGTTGTTTTGGTCCCAGAATGACCTAATTTGCACGAATCCATCGAAACATAAACCCCAAGAAACTCGAGCAAGAAGCACGAATCCATGGCCATCATCCAGGCCAGTGTATCCTGGTTGAGATCGAGGAATCTCTGGTAATGTGCCCTAATCCTGAGATTGTACTTCTTGAACTGCTCAACAACGTCGTGAAACTTCAACTCAGGATGCCTTTTTCTGCATCCTTTTCGCTGCAGAAATCTTGTACCTCTGCATCTCAAGCTGCTCCGAGGAGAAGTAGTTGTAGGGCCCGATCGCGACTTGCTGTGGTACGTAACAGTGAACGCTGCCCAGCAAAAGCGGTTTTGGAACGTTGAAAATGGTGACGGGAACATCGGTTTCTTCTTCGAGCTCCTGCTCGAGGTTGCTGCGGATTCCGATCACCCATCCATCTTGATCGAAGCTGGGTTTCTTGAAGGAATCCATGGCAGAAATTAAATGCAGTGCTTAATTATGTTGAAGGATTTTGTTTTGGTTGGTGATTAATGAGCGTCAATGGCAGTATTTTATAGAGTGCAAGTTACGAATTCTTTGAGTGTAAATTATTATCAGTTCTTCTGACTATGAGCTTGCTGGTTTGATAATGCTTGTTAGTGGCAATTTCTTAATTTTCTGGCAGTTCCACGAGATAAACAATGTGATCACTATTCTATGATTAATAATTTTCAGTATTAGTTAATTCATCTGTCCTTTTCAACTTTCAAGTGTCTGTCTTTGGGATTCCTGATTAAATTAAATCATTCACGCAATATTTTTTATCTTCAAGTAGTTTTTTGGAAGAAAAAAATATTTTCATAAAAAATACTTTTTATTAATAATAATATGAAATTTAATTGTATTTTATGCATCAACGTAACTTTGAAAATTTTATAAGAAAATTTTTGTAAAAGAACATTAATTTATTCAAAATATTGAGAATCACCCATCAATAATTACAACGAGTGTAATAAATATTCTAGCTATTTAGACTGATTGTGCTATATTACATATAATAGATCCAATAAAGTTCTAATACTACACTCGAGGATATATATATATTTAGCTGCCGTGATATGAACCGGTCAATCTTATTTATCAGAGATCTTCAGCGTTTTCAACATCACGAACATGTTGACTTGTGATGTTCAAGTGTAGACATTTTGATCTAAATTGTAGACACACTGATAACACAAAAGCAAGCACCCAACAATTAATCAGATCTAATTGAGATAATTGAATGTAAAAGGTCTCAATCTAATTATGGATTAATTCAGAATTTTGATTAGCAAGATCTTCGGAAAAAAAGAAAAACTACTTACTGAAATACGTACGTACTCAAATCTCAGATCCAAATTGTAGACGTGCTTAAAAAATGGCTATTATTTTTTTTATTTTACAAAAATAAAAATATTACTTCACTAGAAGTCTATATATTCTGTACTCTTGTAAGTATCCAGTGTGTATATATACATGGAATAGAACATTAGAGCTTATGTCAGATCCACGTGAAATGTGTATGAATTATGATTCTGTATCTTCATCATGACTCACATTCGATTGAGGGATACTGAAGAAATTCCGACCAGGCATAATATTAATGGCCATATGGGCATATATTTAAGTCCTAATTAGTCAACTAAATTCTATATTAAGTAAAATAACAGCCATGCTTTGTTAGACTGGAGTGTTTAATTCCTGAGACTTTTGAATACCCAATTGCCTGCTAAGTTTTTGAATGCATAGTTGGATAGCTGCTTAAATTAAGGGCAATGCTTCACGCAGTCCGTATTTTGTTTATTTTGCAGTCTAAAATAAAAATACGTCTTCGATATATATAATATGGTCAATAATTATGTAGATCAGACATATGCATCATATATATTACTTCTATTGCATACACAGTTATATATTAGTATCATTGTATATATGATTATTTAATAAAAATACGGATTGCAAATAAGTAAAATACGGACTGCGTATAGAAGGACCGTAAATTAATGATGACATGTCCGTTTGATTTTCAGGGCGAATAATAGGAGTGAGTTGGATGGGAGCATAGTGTGCTTAGGTAAAGTTTTAAATTCTATAGTGCTGATTAATACTATTTTGTTATCTGTGTTCAATTTACTAGTTTTGAATTCCATGTCAGCTTCACAAAAACTTATTAGTATAATTAAATTATTGATATAAAATTTCTATTTTCATTTCCTCATGTAACACCATCAAGGGTATACTATCAAATCAGTTTGGTCAAAACTCATTTAAACTAAATTCGACATATCTCAATCTAAACTCTAACTACTTCTTTTTTATTAATCGAACTCTAGTTTTATTTTGTGCAATTTCAAAATCATTAGTAGCATAAAATCCCTTACAAGAACAAAATTACACAAATCTTTGTTCTAAATAAGTGCAAATTCAGTTTAGGCTAAGAAATAAATCTTAACTTTATTACAGTAGACATGAATACTTAAATGAAGCATGAACATGGATCAAATAGGAACCATATCCTCCTCCTCCGGGAGCTAATTCGGAAGGTTAGTTTAGTGCATCCAATCATTAAAATCCGTATCCACAACCTCGAGAATCAGATGTGAAATGCGAGAGATTAGTCCCACCATAGCAAAGGAGTAATATCCACAAAGGAGATCATGTTATCAAACTTGTCACGCTTTTAGAGTCTCTTTAATAAATTGGTCTAGGCATCAATGGTACTCCATCTTAAGTTTGACCGAGAACCATCAGCAGAGACTAATGCATAGAGAGACCACACACATGCGTTGCAAACATAAAAAATTATCACAAAAACTGGTGGTCTGTATGTTTCATACACCAATCTCTACAGCCCAAGAACAAAAATTAGTAGTCAAAAAAAGTTGCATGCAACCATCTTTTGAGCAAAAGCAGTACTCTTATCACCAGAAAACATAACACTTAATTCATAATTGCCAAACCAAAGTCTTGAAGACCTCATGCAAAATGTATAACCAGAGTAACTTATATACAACTTAAGCATCTCTTCAATCACTAAATTCGGGTATTTCCACAATGAATACCTCATTTTCAACATAAACGAATAGATTATGTGCAATGCTGATAAAGAAGACATGTACTAATTAGCAACACACAAGTCAATAGAATACAGTCAAAAGCAAATGAGATTCAATTACCCCGACGCTCAGTAAGACGCTTGTTATTATTCCGGCGGCACCAACAAATGCCATCGGAGCTCGGTGATAGATTAACCAAACGCTTCCGAACAGAGTAATTGCAATCACACAATACTTGAATGAAACAAACCATAACGGCTATTCTTATTGATTTTTTATACAGAATAATGCAAATAATGTCACAGTTATAAAACTTAAATGTATTCTCTCAAATTATCTCCTATTCAAGAGAATGCGGTATCACGATGTACAATTATTGAATTTGTTTTTGTAATTGAATGGAGTCATGAACAATCATCTACTTATAAAAGTACATTTATCCATGTTGTTAGTAGAATTATTTTTTCAAAAAACCATCAATATAAACTTGACCGAGTATTATCTATTATTTTCGTAGTCGAAAACTCTTAATTAGAATTAGCAATTAATATTTGTTGAAAGGAGAATCTCAATAATCAAATTTCTAATTAGGACGAATCGGTTCCCAAATGTGTAGCTACACATTTCTGAATAGATAAAAACATATATTAGGAACATGCTCTAATGTGAAGGGGTGAAATTTGGTTTATGAGGAACAGACTTTAATCTCATCGGGATAAAACTAAAGGTGTACAAGATGTCAAAATCCTCAAGATTTTGAGAGTATCAATTGTCAAAAATCTCAAGGTTTTGATACCATGGGAATAATATCAGTTGTCAAATGTCAAGATTTTTGAATGTTGAAAATCCAATTTGATGGACAATTTAAGTATTTGACGAGTTTAAAATGGCCGAGAAGGCTCGATTTCAAAATTTTGATCAGAAATAATAGCAATGACACAAGCATACTAATTATCATGGTTTAAGAAGGTAGCGCGACACTTCAACACAATAGAGATGGCAACTGTTAGACTTACTCAAAACTTCATGCTAAACCCCAGGGGCGGATCCAACAATTTTTTTTGGAGTGAGCCGAATCTATATACTTTCATTGTCTCAAACTTATTTGTAGTTGACTTTTCATAATCAAACTTAGTCATTTTCAACTGTAAAATTAAAATAAATTATAAATAATAAAATTATTATGTTAGATGCTGTTAAATTTCTTGTTGCATATGTACTTTTTTTTAAAAAAAAATTGTATGTTTTATTATTACATGTAATAAAATATATTAACAGCCAAACATTATTATTGAAGATCGTGAAAAATGCACGTTTAGATGCGACAAAATGGAGTATGAGAATTTCTTACATAATGTTTGAAATATTATGGACTTGTATTTTATTATAAAGATTATGAATTAAATTCTAACTAAAACAGTGATAATATTTAATTAGAATAGAGACTTCAACATTTAAATATTATATATGTGTATATTATTAATTCAATGCTATACATGACATAAATAAATGAATATCATTACGGATAATTAATTAAAATATAATTGGATTAAGAAAAATATTAGTGGTTGTAAAAAACAAGTGGGCCTTTAAAAACAAACAATGTGGATGTTATGAACAGCCCGATCAAATCAAGGATTAAACAGTAAATCTGGATTCAATTGAGCAAAATCTGAGTACAAAGAGTGTTTACAAGAGGAGAGAGAATAAGGAGAAAGGAGAAAGAGGGAAGAACATCATGATCCACAATTCTGTTATTGGATACCTACTCTAACTAACTAACAGCTTCTTATATCAGTTACTCATCTTCAACTGCCACCTGAACTGCCATTGACCGGCCAATCTCCACCAAGCTGCAACTTTGACTTCTCTTAGCTGCCAGTTTGCAAGTAGCCCCCTTGACTTTGTCAATTTACTGATCAACCCCTGGTTCATAACAATCCCCACCTGTTAAGGACAAGCTTGTCCTCAAGCTTGAAGGAAATGACAGACTGTATCCAGTTATTTAGGACTGAAAAGAAGGAAACTGATGCTTAATCAGAATTGCAGATTCCCAGGAAGCATCTTCAGCTGGCAGTCCTTGCCACTCAATGAGCCACTGCACTTCTTCATGCTCTTGAATTTTGACTACTCTCCTTTGCAAGATTCTGAGAGAACTGAGAGATGGCACCTCCATTTGCAAGTCATTAGGGATGGAACTGATCACAGCAGGTGGAGCTCCCAAATGTTTCTTAAGCATGGATATATGAAAGACTGGATGAATCCTAGCAGTACTAGGCAGTTTAAGTTTGTAAGCAACCTCACCAATTCTTTGTAATACTTCAAATGGACCAAAGAATTTTGGTGCCAACTTAGAACCAGAACTTCCATGTAAGGATAACTGCCTGTATTTCTGAACCTTTAAATAGGCCATGTCTTCTATTGCCAAAACTCTTTCAGATCTGTGGTTATCAGCAAAGAACTTCATCCTTATCTGAGCTTGATGTAAATGCTTCCTAAGCAATTGTTGAATCTTATCTCTCTGTTGTAACAAATTCTGTGCAGCTGGCACAATTACATCAGATAAGTTTCCCAGTGGTAACTGTAGTGGTTTAACTCCATATAGTGCTTCATATGGTGTCATTAAAGTACTGCAATGGAATGTAGTGTTGTACCACCACTCAGCAGATCCAATCCATTCAGACCAAGTAGCTGGTTTGTCACAGCAAAAACTTCTCAAATAGTTAGACAGCACTTGATTAACTCTCTCTGTTTGCCCATCTGTTTGAGGGTGATATGCAGTGCTATAATTGAGTTTAACTCCCAGCCTTTGTAATAGCTCTTTCCAGAAATGGCTAGTAAATATCTTGTCCCTATCACTCACAATGCTATCTGGCACTCCATGCAATCTACACACTTCTTTGAAGAACACTTTAGCCACATCAGAAGCAGTAAAAGGATGACTCAATGTCAGAAAATGGCTGTACTTAGTCAGTCTATCAACCACTACCAATATTGTATCCCAACCCTCAGATGATGGTAATTTCTCAATAAAATCCATGGATACTTGTTTCCAAGCCTGATCTGGTATTGGTAGGGGCTGTAATAAACCAGGACTTTTGCAATGTTCATGCTTATGTTTCTGACACACTCCACAAGTACTTACATAATCAATCACTTGCCTTCTTACCCCAGGCCAAGTAAAAATAGCCAAAATCCTCTGAACAGTAGCATATTGTCCAGAATGCCCTCCCAAAGGTGAAGCATGCATGGTTTGAAGAATTTCTTGCCTAATATTGTTGGCAGAACCTACATACAACTTCCCTTCCTGTTTTAACAATCCTTTTACATATGTATACTTCTGATTCTCCACAGATTCAGTAGTTCCTTGTAACACAGTCTGAGCAATAATATTCTGAGCTATTTCATCACCCTCATAACTTGATTCCAATTGTTGAATCCTCTCAGGCACAAGTGAAGAAGGAACAGTTACCTTAAAATTGTGTAGACAATCTTCTTCAGTACTGCCCGTGACTGGTGCTAAAATCTGGCCATCATCTTGCTTTTTATCACTTGTTGCTGACCTGTCATGATTGTTGGCTAGTGTTGAAGATTGTACATCATTAGCTGCTGTAACTCTTTGCTCTTGTGCCTTGTCCTCCTCCCACAAGGAAATGATACTTGATCTAGTAGCCTCCTCCATTTCACTGTCTGAAATATCACTCTCAGTATCCCACTTCCATTCCTGCAATTGAGGATCTATAGTATCTGCCTGTATTATATCATTGACTGGTGGCTTCCTTGACAAAGCATCTGCAGCAGTATTGTCAGCCCTTTTTTTATATTGAATATCAAAATTTAAACCAAGAAGTTTAGTGATCCATTTGTGTTGGATTGCACTGTTCAACCTTTTCTCAATTAGGTACTTTAAACTCTGATGATCAGTCTTTATAGTAAACTGACTTCCAATCAAATAGTGTCTCCACTTATCCACAGCCATAACCAATGCCAAAAGTTCCTTCTCATAAGTGGATAAACCCTTATTCCTAGTGCAGAAAGACTTGGATAAAAATGCAATTGGTCCGTTCTCCTGCATTAACACTGCACCCATACCATGATCACTTGCATCAGTTTCTATAATGAAATGTTTGTCAAATTCTGGCATTTTTAACACAGGAGCTGAAGTGATAGCCTTTTTGAGAGTATTGAAAGCAACAGTAGCATCCTCATTCCACTTAAAGTTATCTTTCTTGAGCAAATCATGTAATGGCCTGCAAATCACTCCATAGTTAGCTATGAATCTTCTGTAATAACCAGAAAGCCCTAAAAATCCTCTCAGTTCTTTAATATTTTTAGGTAAGGGCCAGTCCAAAATACTAATGATCTTGGTTTTATCCATCTCCACTCCACTGGCTGTTATTAAATGGCCTAAATATTCCATCTGTGACTGAGCAAATTCACATTTTGACATCTTAGCAGCAAGCTTGTGTTGTCTGAGGAGAGATAGTACCAATTTAAGATGTTCAGCATGTTCAGTAATTGATTTACTGTACACAAGAATATCATCAAAGAAGATCAACACAAACTTCCTGAGATATTTCTGAAAAATTTCATTCATAAGACTTTGAAATGTAGCAGGAGCATTTGTTAATCCAAAAGACATTACCAAAAATTCAAAATGGCCTGAATGAGTCTGAAATGCAGTTTTGTGTACATCTTCTTCTTTGACCCTAATTTGATGATAACCTGACCTCAAATCTAGCTTAGAGTATACTGTGGAACCATGTAACTCATCAAGCAACTCATCAATTATTGGAATAGGGAAACTATCTTTAATAGTCTGTGCATTAATCTTTCTATAGTCTATACAAAGTCTCCAGCTGCCATCTTTCTTTTTCACCAGCAAAACAGGAGAAGAGTAGGGACTTGTGCTTGCTCTGATGATGCCACTGTCCTTCATCTCCTCCACTTGTCTTTCTATTTCATCTTTCTGGGAGTGAGCATACCTGTAAGGCCTGCTCCTGAATGGTTGGGCATCTGATTTAAGAAGTATTTGATGGTCAATATCTCTATGAGGTGGTAGAGAATTTGGAACATCAAATACATCAGAAAATTCAGAAATCACCTGAGTAATGGCATTTGGCAAGGTTTTGAGCTTCTTCTTCAGGGAACTGCCCTCACTGGTACCATTTACTACCTCTGCTGCTGTCTTCATAGCCAACACATTACAAAATTGTGGCCTAAATTCCTTCTGCCTTTGAATCATACATTCCCTGTCAAAAGCTTCTCTAGTTCTCTTGTGCCTGTAGTTATAAATTTCTCTGGCCTCAGCTCCATATAGCCTATTAAAAGCAGCAGTAGAACAATTTCCTCTCATAAACCATCTCTCTCCATTACTAAATCCAAATATCATTAGTAAGAAAATCAAAACTAGTTGGACTGAATCTCTTCATCCAATCAGTTCCCAAAATGACTTCCACCTTGCCTCCCATATTCAAAATTCTGATGTCAAAAACAAACTGATGGCCCTGAATATCCCATTTTACACCAGGAGCTACATATGAACCTCTAGCTGTGTTTCCATTAGCCACTGTTACCACAAAACCCCTTGTCTGACAGACCTTCAAACCCAACCTTTCTACCACACTGGGATCAACAAAAGTTCCAGAGCTTCCAGTATCTAAAAGAAAATTCACTCTATGACCATTGAAAGTTGCATAAAAAGATAGAGTGTCAGTGATATCATCACTCCCCACAGTTTTACACTTAAACTTGAGTGGCTCTTCCACCATGTCAGTAGAGTCATTAGTTACCTCCTCATCATCCAATTGTTTCAGCTCATCAGCATCTTCTTCCACTACCCACATATCTTCATCCTCATCAGACTCTATAGCAGTAATGAAATTTAGGGTGTGTTTGGTTCGCAAGGTTTTTGAGAGTCTAGATTTTGTTTTGGGTTTTTGAGAGTTTGGGTTTTTGTTTGGGATTTTGATAGTCTGGTTTTGCAAAACCTTTGTTTGGTTGGTTTGATTTTGTGAGTATGAAACAAAATCTTTGATTGGTTTTTAAGATTTTGCAAGTCTGGATTTTGGAGAACTTGGTGAACCAAACAAGTTTTTACAAAACTGGACTTGGATAGTCCAAGTTTTGCAAAAACTTGTCCAACCAAACACACCCTTACTTTCTTAAACTTGCAAGAATGACCAATACCAAACTTCTCACCACACTTATAACAAAGTTGGTTGTCTCTTCTATACTGTAACTCTTGTGGAGTTAATCTTTTGAATCCTTCCTGCATTGGCTTCTTATCAGAACTCTGACCCTTCCATGGCAATCTAGGCACCATTTGCACTGGTTTATGGACTGGAAGGAAACTATTTTGACCTCTAGTTCTTTTCTGAACCACCTCTAGCCTTTCTTCTTCTAGCATTGCTACCTCAGCAGCAGCAGACACATCTCTTGGTTTCATCATTTTTACCATAGCTCTAAGTTCCTCTTTCAAACCACTTAAGAAACTAGAGACTAGATAAGACTTTGACAATGTAGAATCTAAGCCTTCTACCAAAGTTTTTAGCTCTTCAAATTGTTCTAAATACTCCCTGACAGAAGCTTTTTGACAGAGTTTACTGAACTCCTCTACCACATCCCTACCATTATTACCACCATACCTTTTATACAAAGCTTCACCAAACTCTTTCCAAGACCAATTCAAAGATTTCTTACTGAGAACCACACCTCAGCTTTTCCTTCCAAATACAACTCAATGATTTTCATCCTATCAGTCTCATTCACCATATTAAAACCAAAAAACTTATCACATTTCCTAAGCCAATCTTTAGCCTTAATACCAGTGCCAGAAAAATTAACCAGATCTAGCTTATTCATTTTTCTTTCAACTGCCTCTCCCCAATTATTATTCACAACAGAAGATTGACCAAAATTCACAGAAACTTTATCTTTCTGAAACTGAAATGATCTATCAAAGACATTAGGGACAGGACTTGGTACCTTAGGCTTAGGAATCGGATTAAGTGGTGGTGTGCGGAGTGTACCACCCGAATCCAACTCAGGGGACTCAACTTCTGAACGATGAGTCCGAATTTGATTCATCATTGCGATCTGCTTGGCCAGTTCATTGGTAGCTGCTGCTGTTTTGCTAGCTTCCAATTCCCAACGCTTGTCCCTTTCAGCCAGCTTGCCGGAGAGATCTTCTGTGATCCGATTACGAACACCTTCCAACTTCTCATTCCAACCGAGATTGAAGCTATCCATTCGCTCCACTGCAACTTGCTCATTGTGTGTGACAGTTTCGAGCAATTCAGCAAAATTTCGCTCAATCTGGTCCATCTGCTCACGCATTTCTCGGTTTTTCATCGCCATTGGCCGGAGGATTGTTGCTCCGATACCACTTGTTATGAACAGCCCAATCAAATCAAGGATTAAACAGTAAATCTGGATTCAATTGAGCAAAATCTGAGTACAAAGAGTGTTTACAAGAGGAGAGAGAATAAGGAGAAAGGAGAAAGAGGGAAGAACATCATGATCCACAATTCTGTTATTGGATACCTACTCTAACTAACTAACAACTTCTTATATCAGCTACTCATCTTCAACTGCCACCTGAACTGCCATTGACCGGCCAATCTCCACCAAGCTGCAACTTTGACTTCTCTTAGCTGCCAGTTTGCAAGTAGCCCCCTTGACTTTGTCAATTTACTGATCAACCCCTGGTTCATAACAGTGGAGTAACAAATAAAAGAGAGAAAGATGGTGGGCCTTAAATCCTAACAACAAACTGTCATGTTTGGGCCTGATTTTCAAGGGCAGTTTGGTAATTTATCAAACTGCCAAGAATGGTCTGTTGACTAAAGGTGGAGGAGGACTTACATAGACTAGCTGTTCATTTCTGGTGGAGTATCAATGGTGTGCGTGCCAAATTGATCAACCAATTTGTTAGGCAGTTAGAACCGTTTTCTCTCTCATCTCTTTCTGGAGCTCAGCTCCCTCATTGTAATTGAGCTGCAATTGTCAATGATATCCAGTTTACTAATTCCAATCGTAACACAAACACAAACACAAATAATTATGCTCAACTTCCCAACTTATTTTCAAACACAAAGATTGAGCAAAAATATAGAAAACCTCAAATTATAAGAGGGTCTTAAACTAAAGAGAAACATGATTATTGGGGTCGGATTGAGAAGATAGCTGATTTGCGAGGGGTCAGATTGAGAAATGAGCTAATTTGCGAGGGGTAACACGGCAATACCATAAACCGGTATAATAAAGCTACACACACTCTCCCCAATATTCCCTCTTTCATCCCGCCTAGGGTTTCTTCAAATCCCCAGCATCTGCAATAAACCCCTCAAACCCAAATCACCGCCGCCGTGAATCGCCGACATGAAGAAGAAACCCAGAGTCCCCAAGACGAAGCCTTTCATGGCCGCCCTCTCGGCCTCCTCCGGCCCGGCGCTGATAAAGCATCTCGCCTCCTGCAACGCCGCCGTGCGGGGCCAAACCCTAAGGCTGATTGAAGCTTGGCTGCAGGAATCTAAGGCCACCATGGCCGAGGATGACATGCTGAAGCTGTGGAAGGGGCTGTTCTATTGCCTCTGGCACTCCGATAAGGCGGGGCCGCAAGGTGCTCTCATTGATCGCCTCTGTTCTTTTCTTGTTTCTGTCGATCCTGTTCTTTCGTTGCAGTATTTTAGTGTTTGTTTGGTTACTCTCCGGCGCGAGTGGCCGGGGATTGACCGGTTGAGGATGGATAAGTTTCTGCTGTTTGTTAGGAGGTTTGTGAATTCCATTTTCGTGCTGATGAGGAAGTATGGGTGGGATTTGGAGTTTGTGGGGAGGTTTGTTGGAGTGTTGGAGGAGAAGTGTCTCCTGGCTAGTGATGGTTTGCAGGGGAATGGGGTTGGTTATCATATTGTTTCTGTTTATGCTAATGAGTTGAGTAAGTTTCATGTTCCGCTTGCTAGGAAGGAGGTTGTGGAGTGCTTGTTTAGGCCTTTCTTTGGTGTGTTGAGTAACGCTTTGGATAAGATTTTGGTAGGGAAGGTTAAGAGCGGTGTGTTTGATGAATTGTTGGATCAGGGGAGGGCTTTACTGAAGAGGGAAGTGAATGGTAGTGAGGGAAGTGAGGGTGATATGTTGCTGGGGATCATCGCTTTAAAGATGGGATTTTCGGATAAGCTGTATGAGTTGGGGTCCTCACCTGATTGTGTTCAGGGGAACAGGAAGGTGGTGCTTGGTTTGCACGAGGAGTTTTCAAAGCTTGAGAAGCAGTTGAAAACTTCTGGGGTGGATATCGAGATTCCCGAGTTTATGGAAGAAGTTGAGAATGATGATGGGGAAGAGTTGCCGGAGTTGATTCCCTTAGTTGATGCGACGGGAGCTGCTGAGCCTGTGGCGCAAGAGAAGAAGAAAAAGAAGAAGGATAAGGTAGCAGGAGAAGAGAAGACTGAGAAGTCTAAGAAAAAGAAGAAGAAGAAGCAAAAGCTGGCAATAGATGGAGCTGAGAATAATGGTGATGCAGTTGTTGCAAACGGTACTGGTAGTGATGTTACTTCTTCGGAGAATGGGATTAATGGCACGGGTAATGATGAGGAAGATGATGATGGTTCGTTAGATCTGAGTGAATCAGTTATGTCGAGTCTTCAGGCAGAATTCGAGAAAGTTGCTGCCGAAGATGATGACATGAAGTCTGGCAGCTCTGAGTTGCCCCTCGTGGCACCAAAGAAGAAGAGAAAGAGAGCTAAGAGTGCAGATAAGGCACAGGAATCAGAACCCGAGGTTCAGGGTGACCAGAGCGCAACCAAGAGCGCAAAAAAAGTGAGATTCGCTATGAAGAATAACTTGGTCTGGAAACCACACAGTCCACTGCCACCTCAAGACCTGCGCATTCCACCATCTGTTACTCCGAGGGGTAGTGCCCTTAAGAAGGGTGTGCTCCCAGGCCCCATCCGGGAAATGGCTCCTGCATCCAAGAAGGCGGGGAGGAAGAAGAGGGTGAGGAAGGTAGTGAGGACAACCACGCGTGGCATGAAGAAAGTTAAGGTCCGTTCCATTTAGGTCCTTAGGATCCAACCAGCTTCTGTTTGAAGTTCGATTCAATTTTTCCCTGTTATGTTAACTGAGAGTTGAACTGATACATCTAGTCCTCGAGATTGATAAGAAATCTGTCACAATTCTGTGGTGGTCATATGTAACTGTGAACGAATTTTTCCATTTTCTAGTATTTCTCTATATGATTTTATTTGTTGTTTTTATTGATCTGTTAACAAATGTGTTGGAATTATGATCAATCCTTCTCCTTCATGATAATTTCGGAAATATGATGTGTTACAGAAAGCTGAAAAGAATGTGAATTATACAGGTTTTCTAACAGAGCTTCCTAGTTCCTAACAGTTGCTAGTGGATTAGATTGGTTGTGCAGGGATACTGGTCTAGCCTTTTGTTCTTGGCAGTTGAAACCTTTGAGGCCCAAGCCCAAGGAATAAATAACGACTAGTTGATCATGGAATTGGAAACCAACTAGGAAGTTTCATCGTAAAATCAACTGATAATGCGAGAATCATCACGGTTTCATCATAAAACTAATTGAGAATCATTAGATTTTTTTTGATTTTGTATTTTAATGTTTATGTTTCGTGATTTATTATAAAAATGAACTATTTTAGTCCTAAAAGGTGTCAAATTAGAAGATGTTTTTACTAACTGATTAAATTATTTTCTGTTGCAAATTAATTAACATATTTTTAACCGCTCTGATTTTTTAATGCTACTCTGATATGTGTTAAGGATGTTTTCTTGTATAAAACTCTCAAGATTCCACACCTGGTTCTTCTGTTTTTAATTTTTTTCGCGGTTAAAGAATTACAAAAAAAAAGTGGTTAGGGGAGACAATGTATCATTTATAAGCTGTATTTGTTAACCAAAACTCATTCATTTGTCTTCACATAGCGTGCTATGTTGGTTGACCTTAGTTATCATTTTTAATTCAATAATTATAATTCAATTTAACCATCTGTTCAACATTAGCTTCGGCTTAATTTAATCACAATTTACAAACGATCTTTTTTTAAAAAAAATAAATAACACCATGATGGAGTGAAGTAGTATATGGGCTCACTATATCCTGAAAAGAACCATACAGTACAAAAATGGAGGCAGTTTGTGAGTTAGGATGAGAATCTAAATGCCTGTCTATAAGCCTACTCCTCCATAACCTATATGAATGATTGCTCTTAATTTTCTAAAAATGAAGAAATACTAGACACATTTTATAATGGCGGTAGCACCATAAATAACTGGGCCGGTAATAATCTATCACTTCTAAAACTAGAAAATAGGGATCTAATAAGGTCATGGTTGTAATCAGTATCGATTTCAGTCAGTTTGACTAACCGACTGCATACTGATTGCTGACTTGACATCCCCAATAATATGGCCACTCACTCTCTAGAAAATCTCATTTCTCGCTATATGTTGTCGTCCTAACTATGCGGGTACGAACTATTTGGTTTTACTTCTTTTTTTCTTTCTAAAATTTACTTTCAGTCTTTTTTAGGATATATGTGTATTGATGTTTATACTAAAATATTGGACTGAATGTGATCAGATAATCTTAATTCGTCCGAGGGGTCTTTTGCTCAGTTAAAATTTGATAAGTTTCCAATCTGGTTTGTACAGTTAGGAGAAATCCGAGTCAGAGTAGTATGAATACTTACTGTTGGCGATTTTGCTACCAGATTTGTAGACTGATTAAGATTTACACTTATATCTTGTTAGATTACATTTGTATGTCCAATATTTGACCACTAGCCAATCAGACCATGATTGGATAGAATTGCTATAGACTGATTAATTTATATATGTTTTTAGTGGGATATAATTTGGAGTGGGTCTGGTGCAAAACTGTCATGACTAATTTGTTGAGTATCCTTACCTATTTGTTTGTCATGTCCCTCCTAACCCGTGTATTTGGCGGGAAGGAAGATCTTTTGGATTTCGGACTGTGCACGAGTTAAGGATATTATACCTGTCAGGTAGTTCAGATAGTTTCGGGTATTAGACTCATGCTTTCTTACGATGTATCCTATTTTAGCAGTATATGCAGCCTCCCCGACTATATTGGAATCGCTTTGCAACTCACTCAAACTGTCACAGAAACTTTAAAAAATGTATATTATTGGGTTTACCCAAATCCAATCAAATACTCCGTGCTTTTATAAAAGGTTGAAAAATCGTGAATAATCGTTCCATCCACTTGAATGGTTTTGATTTTTTTAAAAATACGTAAACATGGGAGAATATATTTCTAATATTATTAATAATAAGTATATGACAAGGTATTCGTGAATCGTGATAATGGATTCAACTCCCACAATCTAGTTGGCTTCTACTTCTGGAGTTCAACTAACTCAAGCTCTTGTTCTTGTTTTTCTAAGCTGTGGCACCTCCAAATTGTGGCGTCTGGTGTTTTGTGATTAATAAATTGGCTATTTTTAATAACTAATTATTAATTATTAAATTTAAAGAGTAAAATATTGAAAAGCTATCCAATTAATCCTACCTGATTCATCAACTGCCCTTAATATTCCCACCAAAATTTATTCCCTTCACTTGAAAGAATCATATGATAGGAACCGCATCAACATATGGTATGGAGTTTGGTGTAAAAACATAGGATTCTTAGGAAATGTTTGATGTTAGATTAGATTATTGTATAATTAGATGATTGCATGTAAATGTTTGATTAAATTAATTGATAATTGATCATTTTATAACATATGGTATCATGGTGAATAAGGGATTATTTTATTAATGACTTTATAAATAGTAATACTACTTTATATTATATATAATTAAATTATATAAGGGTTAATTATATAAGGGTTATAACAATAAACTTTACTAATTTGTGTATATGATTTTAAATCAACTAGATTAACTTTCGGCGCATTTGCGCCAAACGTTCAAAATAACTATAATAGTTATAAACATTGAGTATATAATATAATAAGTCAAAATAGTCGTTACTTAAAAAATGATATTGATCCAGTTAAACTTGAGATTATAATATTATTTAATTAAAAAATATTATTCACTTAGTTTAATCCAACCTTCCACTAAACAGTAATTATAAAAAATTTATTTCATACTTAACCGGCGATAGGAATTTGTATTAATTGACTTTGTGTTAATTAACGATGAGCGTCGTATCTAATATATATTTCATTGAGGTTTAAGAAATTATACATACACGCTTCAATTTAAATAAAGTAACTTATGAGATCCTCATATTCTATGATTTCCGGCTTGCTTCTAAGTGTCATATGCGCAATAGTGAGGACTCCATAGATCATTGGTTCAGTGGATGCACATTCAGTAAATCCATCTGGTCTTAAATGCTAGCTTTAGCGGGATCCTGAACATTCCTTTTGCATCAATTTGGGATAGACCCTCTTATTATATCACACATACAAGTCTATCTAGTTTTTTGGCTAAATTGATAAAAATATTGTGTGGTATAATATGATGGTGTCTGTGGAAAACAAGAAACAAGCTCCTGTTTGAGGAAATGAAACCTAACAAAACACTTATTCTTAGAGAGAGCAAGGAGATCATGTATTTTGCCCTCTCTACTAAGCCTATTACCTCCAGGAACCCTATTGATACATTCCCATTGTATTGAAACCCTCAGACCTAAACTGAAGATTGTTGTCTGGAAAAAACCTTCCTATGGCTTCAAAATTTAGAGATGAATTTGGTGATACTATTGCAGCCAGATATTTTATTACTAGAACTTCATCTTCCCTAGATGCAGAAATCAAAGCTACCAGGGCTGGTTTTGAGTTTGGTTTCTACTATGGACATATGAGCTTCATCATAGAGTCAGACTCACTTAATGGTATCAATATGATCCTTAATCCAATTACTGCACATTGAAAGCTTTTTCAAGCATGTGATGAAGCTAATATGAGCATAAACGTTGTACTCATACATACCTTAAGGTAAGGGAATTTGGCTGCGGATTTCTTAGCTAAGCATGCTTTACGATCTAGGCAGTGTTCCGCATATGCCTGGTCAGATCTTCCATCTAAAGAAAAGGCAATCCTTTTGCTTGACAAATGACAGTTTCCTACTATTAGATGCTGACACCTCAACTCTTCAGGGTTTGTTACAACTTGAATCTCTCACCTGAAACCATTCACTCCACTTATGTCTAGGATCAAATCAGTTTAGAACTCACAGAAGCTCTCTGCTGGAAACTACACATGTTTGGGAAAGCCACACTGAACCATTTCTACTACAAGGAAGCTGCTGTAAAATCAGCATGTGCTTTACCTTACACTTCCTATTTCTCAATCACTCTGTTATTATCTTTAAGATATGTCTCTAATAATTTTCAAATTTAGCGTTGCGTTATATTACACTCAGGTATTGCACTAATAGGCTCTAAGTTTCTAAATAATATTTTAAGTAGCCTATTGTGTATTAGATATACTACACTATTGTTCCTATCTTATATTTTGAAAAGTATCATCATGAGGACATATGTCCTATTTCCTGAACATGTTTATGATGTAATTCTATGTCTTTTTAGACCATTTTTTGGTTTGGAAAATCAAATATAATTGGGCATTGTTACATGCAGTCCAGTATTTACTTATGCAGTCTGTATTTATTCATGAAGTTTCATTAATGTTCTCAATATTTATTCAAAAGTAAATGTGACTCTCATAAATGAGGGTATATTAGGAACTTTCAATACAAATACGGACTGCGCAAGTAATGTTGGACTGCATGTATCAATTGCCATATAATTTCCTGACCTAATAGTGGATTAAATTCCATATATATATAAACAATTAAGGCGTGTTACGTTAACTTGAACGGAAAAATGGACAACTAATTAGGAATAACTAATTATGAAATGATAACGAAAGCTTAATTATGGATGATAAAGAAGTTAGCATATATACTTTGTAGGGCATGCAAATTAATTGTGTAATTTATTGGGATTCTTACATACATACTACTACGCCAATAAGGACGTACGTACAGTACATAATCGAAACAGATGTCGGCCAAATACTCCAAATTTACTAATTATCATGTGTACATCGACCGATATGCCAAAAGTGTCAGGCTTTATTCACTAGAATTATGGTCAGCAAAGCTTATGAATCAGATGAGAATTAATTGTGCAATGGAGTATGTTATACACGTTTCGATTTAACAAAACACTGCTAAATACTTTCCTTTTTTACGTGCATCGACATATCTTACCGGTGGAAAGATGGGCAAGTAAAGGTGGTTAATGTTAGGTTAGATGATGGTTTGAGCCATTGTAAAATTCCAACTTTGGAAGAGTTAGGTTTAGATTATATATAAACCTGCCGGGATAGATTTTGTTGTTGAATTCAATCGCACATTAGCAGAATTGATATGTAATATAAAAGTAATCAATTTATATATCAACCAAACTGACATCATCTGTGCCATCCATTATTTATTTAAAAATCTAATGAATACCGGTTGACGAAAAGAAGTTTCTCGTGCATCAATCACTATGCCGAGTTTTGCTACAGTTTCAACACCACTTAATTCAGAGTAACATCTATGTTCTCCAAACCGCTAACAATTTGAAAAACACAAATCACGAACGCATACACAATCTATAAACCACATCGAGAACATAATACTGTCTGTACGTAAATCAAATCGAAAGTAAGACACAGCCTTTACAATCAGGTCGAGGACAAAGTATTAATCTGAAAATCCACGTCAAGCATTGCACGTGGATACAAGAAATTGATCAAATCGAATAATACAATACCAATATAGATGATTAACACTTACTTACTGAATAACAAAACTAATCGATGTAGACAATTCACACATTTGTAAAGAAAAAAAAATTAAAAACAATGTGATCAATAATATGAAAGAATTGAATAGAATATTTTAGTGGTCGGACAAATAGTGGCGCAACTACATTGACGTTCGATAACCCTTGGCCTGCTCTAAAACCCGATACCTATGCATAAATTACTGTTTTCCGGCGAGAATTGGGACTTTTTGGCCTAAGGCGAGTATGCCCTAAATTCTTTTAATCATTTAAGTCTATACCGAAATAAATTCCTGATTCCGCCACTACAGATGAACACATGAAATTGTAAATTCCTGATTCCGTCATTGAGCACATGAAATTGCAATCTACTACCGTGAAATAAAACTCAGCACATCATTTTCAATACTAAAATCATAGTACATATTAAACACAACATAGTCATTCAAGTTTCACCAACAACACCTCCCAATCAATAGTAATCAATACTGCCATGCATCTATAGCTAATTAAAACACCAACACAGCAGCCTCAGTTTAATTCAGACACAGCACAAACACACACAAAAAAACATCTAAAAATGCACAACCGCTGAATTGGACTTAATTTGTACGCTAGTGTGTTTTCAAATTTTGTATTTTTATAAAACGCTGAAAATAAAATACAAAATAAAAATCTTGTCACCCTCACTATACGTAGTACACATTATATATAAATGGAATTCAGAGGCTCTGCTTTTTGGCTTGACCCGTGCAATATGCCTCTTTACTGTTTAAAATTAGATGAAATATCCCTATCTGCTATAAAGGTCATGCTATTGCATTACAGTCATGCCACCAATTATTCGTTCCAAGAAGGGAAAATAGCTTTCAGTGAGTAACTTATAAGCAACTACTTCCAAACATTTGCCCTCACATTTTGGCCATTTGGCATGTTTGGTGCCACATTTATATTAGAGCGATGTGATACGCAATTCAGTATTTTGATCTTATAGTAGTCCAATATACGGTATAAATTTATGAAAATATTTTCAATTATTATGTTTACTGGAAAAATTAGCAACATACAAGAGACGGTTTTATAATGTTACAAGAATTTTAGTTGTACAGACAGTTTGATTTTGCAGGTATGACATTGACTTGAAATGCCCTTGATTTGCTAATGCAAGTTTATGTCATAGTATAATAATGAAGGGTAATTTTGTCTTTTTCACACATGCAAAAATCAAATTGTCCCTGCATCTAACGGTGACCTAATCTTAATGATATTATAAACTGAAATAAGTACAATACTGAACTGTTTATAGCATTTCAGTTATATTACAAGAGTTTGTAGTCAATTGGCGTGTTTATATACATATGCCTCCACTTATTTTCGTCTTAAGAGATTTCTTGATTCGTGAAAGTTGAATTGATCACTGATTTCATTATTCATATTTAATTTTATTAAAAACATTTTCAAATTGTATTTTAAACTTTTTAAGATCATTTTTGATATGGGAAAGACATCTCGATTCTTGGTAGCCAGAAAACAACCTTTCGTTAACCATTTTGTCCCAAAATTTTCATGCGTTTCTTGCTAGGGCAAGAAAGAATGCATGTTGGCTACAGTCCTACTCAAACTTTTTCATATTTACAGTGGGTAAATTCTAGCCACTTTTACCCCGATCTAAGTACTTCCCGTCGATATTGAGTCTCGTGGAGAAGTAGAATAGGAACTATCACATTCACTTTCAAGATCCTCAAATCCCCAGAACTCTTCTTGTTCTTCATCTTCTTCCGGTAATTTCCATTTCGCCTCATCAATCTCCTCTTTCAACATCACCTCCAATACCTGTCATTCATAATTAACCATTGGTAAATATCATTTCTTTATTAGTACAAGAACTTCCATCTGGTTGTCTTGGATTTATCAGTATATCAGTTCACTTCAGTAAAAATATAAGTTAATGAAAATTATATAGATTTAGACGTATCAGTTCAGGTAAACAAGAACTAAACACAGAAAAACGGAACATTATCATTACTTTTTTTACTGTATATTGAAAAATCAGGTGAAAATAATTGAGTCCCTGGTTAAAGATTGAATGACAGAAAATCATACCATACCATTATTAAATAATACTAATGTGTCAATCTAATACAAATTAAACTACAAATTGTGATTTGATGAAGCTAATCAATGGTGTCCCACACTAATCCACCACTAGTGATTATCTTGGCTGTTCTATTTGTCACTAAGTAAATGTCACATGGAAATGACAATTTATGTGCTGATTATAGCATAAACATTTTGGTTTGGTGAGATATTAAAATTAATAAACTCAACAATCAGTATAATATGTGGTTAAATTAATGATTTAGCCTCAATTAATGTTCACTAATTTGGACATTCACCAACTCTAGCTAGGACTAATTAGTTTAATTAAGTTTTACTTCAAGAAAGTGAGCATAAAATTAGTATTATTTCCCGTAACACGAAAACAAATGCCAAAGAGACAGATTAAAGTGGTTTGATCTCCAAATCTTGCCATGTGTAAATTAGTCAAATTCTACCTATTAAGTGGGTCAACTAAGCTACATACGTGCACTTTCTTCATCACGTACTCCTATTATTATCGTGTTTTTAAAGCTTTTTTCGTGATTGAAATTGAGTTATTTTTGAGAAAGTTTTACAATAGTTTATGGTGATTTGAGAAGTTGAGAGTGACATATTTTTCGTAAAAGTGTATATTTCCTTGCAATTGTTACGTATAATTGACATAAACACTTTCAATTTTATCACGATCTTATATATTAAACTTAATTGAACTTAGAGTGACCCGATGTGAAGTGAATCTGACATTGATGACAACTGTACAAGTACAATAGATGAGTGATAATATAACTAAATTCATTATATATTTTCAGTTAGGATTCAACTAAATCACATCGATAAGTCAATATTATATGTATTATTTTTAATGTAAAATATACTCTATGTGTAATCAGAATAATTTTGTCCTTGCTTTATAAATAAACTTATGGAACATTAATTTTTATTTACAATTTGAAATGTTGAAAGGGATTTATTTGACAATATACTCACATGGTAGCTATTTATCAAATTATTTAGAAGTTATATAAAATTATTCTAAAATATTTTATCAATTTAGACAAATTAGCTTCACAGATGGCGCAAGTTTTGGAGAGATAATTCATGGTGGCCTTGTCAAAGATTGAGATTGGAGTCATATGACAAATTGACAATGACATGATTTAGCTCTTGTCTTGTACCATGACAGGATTTACAGTAGTAAAAGAGTCTGCTTTTTTCATTTTATTTTTTTAAAAAAATCAATCTAATTTGAATATATTTAATATTTTCAGTTTAGTTCAGTCTGATAAAACATAATATTCATTAATTTTATTTGAATGCAATTCGATATGTTTAATATTATGTCGTAAAAATAAGTCGAGAGAACAGACCCTAACCTCGCTCATAATTGGGCGCCAAATGGAAGATCCCCTAATGCAGAGTGAAGCTGCAAAAGCCAGCCTATTGAGCTGTTTAGCATCATAATCCCCTTCAAGCCTTGGATCAACAATCTTATCAATCTCCCCACGGCTAAGTATAGGTTTGGCCTACACATTCATAGACACATGAGTATTAATTAACATAACATGACCTATCAAAATCATTCTAAATTTATTATAGTGTATTAATTACCCAGCTATGTAAGCTCTGATGTGATCCATCCACTGGCTTCTTGCCAGAAATCAGCTCCAACAGAAAAACCCCAAATGCAAACACATCTGTCTTCTCATCCACAACCCCATGCATGAAGTATTCCGGTGCCAAGTGCCTATGAAACCACCCACAAAACATTATTTGTTATAGCGTCGCAGTCAGGCGTGCAATGAACGATAAAATAATTCATCGTTCATTGCTTAATAATGTCTGAACCGGACTAAAAAAAAGTGTGCAGACACAGATAGAACAGAGTGCTCTTACCCAAAGGTGCCTTCAATGGGAACAATGGAATGATGAGTCCATTGTGATGGAAGCCATTTTGCGAGTCCGAAGTCTGAAATCTGCATTAAAAAACAAACATTTAGAAACAAAAATCATTAAAAACATGGGATTTGGATTGGATTGGGCATACTTGTGGTTCAAACTCTGTGGTGAGCAAAATGTTTGAAGACTTGATGTCCCTATGTATAATTCTTCTTGGACATGTCTTATGCAAGTAATGAAGCCCTCTAGCAGCTCCAACGGCAATCTGATACCTTCTTATCCAGTCCATTGGAGGAGATTTGACATCTAAATATACAAAAAATAAATTAAAAATCACACATTTATTTTTGATTGTACTATGTTATTCAGAGACATACCATGAAGAACAGAGGCAACAGAGCCCTTGGAGGAGAACTGGAAAACCAGGTACAGGCCATTGTCAATGCAGCAACCAAGCAGTGCAGTAACATTTGGATGGCAAACATGGCCTAATGTCCCAATCTCAGTCAAAAACTCCTTCTCCTTCCTCTCATCATTCGATATCTTCGTCAGCATTTTCACCGCGATCGCCTGTCCATCCTCCAAAACCCCCTTGAAAACCTCTGCATATCCTCCCTTTCCAACCATGTTCTCTGCAATCATAAACATCGATAAATAGTATTTAAAAAAACCCTACACAGCTCAAGATAACAGAAAGAAGTAAAAACCTTGGCAAAAACCATGCGTAGCGTCGAAGATTTCAGGATAGGAGAAGCATCTCCAGGTAGATTTATGAACGTAGTCTGCAGAAATCGATTTTTCTGGCTTTTGCGAAAAATCGCAGGCTTTTGGGAGCTGTTCATCTTCTTCAATGGCGTGGCGCTTGAGAGAGAAGAGGCGCTTCAGGCTGGCTGTACGGATATACTTCATCTAGACAGGATGACTCAGACAAGGATTATTGTAGGATGAGGATTAAGGAGACAGAGTGGGAAGAAAGAGTCAACTGTAGTCTGAGCTTGGTGCATTTGTGTTTGAGAGAGATTATGAAGTTGGTTTGAGTTTTGAGCTTTAAGTTATAGGGATCACATGATCAGAGGGGCTTTAATAATTGGTGATATAATGGTGTGGTTAAATACAACAAGATAAATCATTGGAGGGGCGGTTGGACAATGTTAGCAAATATGGGTCACACTTCACACTTTTTTAATCCCTTTAATTTTTGAAAAAAATATATTCTCGTAAATGGGCGCTTAGGAATTTGAAATTGTTGGAAGGATGTATGTGGAAATAATTAGTCCAGCATATCAACTTAATTAAGTTCAGTACGGTTCGATTTAGTAAATTACTAAGAACTAAATTTAATTAATTAATATGACAATAGACCCGCCTAACAGTAATCGAAGTTTAATTCCTAATATTCCCCTTCCCTTCCCTTGAACCCTAGTTATGATTTCAAGCCAGTTCAAAAACAAAATTTATGATTTCAGGTCTTCATTTCTTCGGCGCGACAAATTAGAAGTGTAAACCTTATATACTAGACATGATTTTATATGATAAGTTAAGTGTTTGTTGTGAAAGTTATATATAACATTTTAAAAAGTAGAATATCATTTGATGAAATTATACTTAATTTGAAAACATTTAATACATTAATACCACTGAATTCGGTTCATTTCATTTTTAATAAGACATAAGATTCAAAATTAAGAAGCGTGGCATTTGGGTTGAGTTCTTTAAAAGGCATATTCTCACGAGTTTAATATATTGAGAAACAAAAGCATGCACATTTAAAGTTAATTGAATTTCATTCAAATATATTTTTATTTTAATGGAGGAATATAACTAATATTTTTATTTTAATGGAGGAATATAACTAAGAATGTAATCAAATTGAGCCGGGCTCAAACAATTTTCAGCTCAAGCTTGACTCGTTTAAAATATCAAGTTCAAACGAATCTATAAAAAAATTTTGAAAGCGAACCAATAAAATATTTGAATGAACTTTTCTTTTGAAGATTCAATTTTTTTGATAACTGAATTTTAAAATGTAAATTTTGGCCCGTGAACTAATAAAAATGTAATCTTTTGTAAATTCTTCCCCTATCAAACATTTTAACGACATTCAATTTTGCTCTCATTTTGTAAGGGATATTTTTGATATCTTAATAATCCATTATACTACAACTATTTTAATTAATAATAATATTTTTTACTATTTTTGTTACCACTCATTCCTAACGCAACTTTTTTCACCGATCAATACTCACCTCCCTCATTCTCCCACTTGTTCTCAACAAGGACGTGTTTGGCAAGTTTGGTTGACTCAGAGTGTTGGTGTAATTGCGGCTGCTAGGGTTTGGTAAAAGTGTGTCGGAAAGAATGGTCGAGAGAATTGTTGGACAGAATGATAATGCGACGACGATTGATGGCATTTAGCGGTTGAATGATATGGTTGCTTAACGTTGTTTGTCCCATTTGAATTTTAGACGAAGTGAACATAATAGTCATGGTCGAAAATATTATTCTTTATAATAAAGTAATATTCTTTCATAATTTTTAAATTGTTCGAACTCGAGTTTGAATTTAACTTAAATGAAAAACGTATTTTAATGTTATATATGATTTAATAATAATAATTAAATATAATTTTTAATTGATTCAATAAGTTCGGCGAGTTTTATAAATATAATAAATTAAATTTGTTCTAAGTCAGTCAAACTCGCGAACAACTCGGTTCATTTACCTAAATACAACTAAACTTTTAGGGACTAAATTGTATAGAGTTATTGCCATTTTCCTTGTGCTTTTGATAGGGGTGCCTTTGGATTAGATCGAGGGATGGAGCATCTAACAAAGTTAAGTAATATACTTTGAAGCTTTGACTATCCCGTAATTACATGCACCATTGGATTGTACTTATTATTTCTATATACATTAAAATATGTATTTCGACATGAAGGATTGTCTAGAATATTGCATGGAACAGTTCGGTTAGTTCTATGAGGCTTGCAATGCTGGCTGATTTGGTGAGCTTTGGTTGGACTTTTTATGCTTGTATTTGCAGGCTATGAAAGGGCCTTTAGTAGTTAATTATATTAGGTGAATGTTTTTAGATTGTCATGTTCTTGACCGAATAATGAACAAACATTTTAATTTGGGTTTTGTGGTTTTTGAGGATTTTGGTTCCTCTAGAGTAGTTTGCCTACTTCTTGTGTTACATAGGAGTATTTCAGAAGCATGTTGATGTAGTAGTATTAAATTATTGGTTCATGATCTTGGAAAAATTTATCTATCCTTAACTACTTTTGAATTTAGCAGATGTTATGCTATTTATTTTCAACATTGATTAAACCATATAGAACAACGTACGTGTCGTTTATTTGAGATGTTTTGTTATCGATTTGATTTTACAGGTTGTATTTCTTGTTCTCGATCCGGTGTAGTAAATTTATGTCTTTAATTTGAAGTGTTAGTAATTTGATGAACATGGATCATGATTTGGATCAAATAAAGTTTTGTTGACGTTGAAGTAGATTCTAATTTGGCATACGTACAATGGTTAATACATAAGAAAACTAAGTGATTTGGGCATTTTACTCTATTGGCCGTAATGGTCATCATTGGAATAGTGATTTTGTAGTAGTGGCAGTGGCGATCGATGGTTGGAATTGTGGTAGTGGCCGGAATAGTGGTAATGACTGAAATAGTGTTGGTAATCAGAGTAGTGATGGTGGCCGAAATATTGATGGTGGCCACAATAGCGATGATAAATGGAGTAGTTGTCGTTGGTATGGCCGTAATAGTGGTGTTAGTCGAAATAGTGTTCTTGTACACACATTTGGTGTTTATACAAAAGGTTTAGGGTTGACTTGGCGTCCATTGCATCTATTGTCTACCTTTGAGAAGTTTGAGCATGAAAGAATGAGTTTGGCAGTGGAAATGTGCAAAACGAAAATAAAGTAAAACTATGAGATCAGGCTGTTGTTCAAATTCAAATCCAATAGAAAATGAGTTGCTACATGTTTTGCCTTCCTGATTAGAAAGCATAATACATCAAATAAAGAGTACAAAATGAGGTTGCAGAAATATATCATCAGAACAATCTGTTTCAGCAACTCAAAGACATCAACAAAGAGTACAAAATGCCGCGCTACAGAGATATCTAAAGAACCTCCAACTTGACAGAAGAAGGCATCTCTTCCCTGATCTTTTCTGCGCGCGCTCTGGCCGCATCCTGGATGGGCTTAACCGTCACAGGGCCCCTCGTTGCCCAACATCTTCCAGGAGTGTTTCTGTAAATCAGAACTCCTTTATCCGATGGCTTCAAAACGACGCTCGCCAGAGCCTTGGCCTCCCTTAAAACAAACTTGAGAAAGGTGTGCTCCAGACTTAAATGGTGATATCCACCACGAAGCTCCACGACTCTCAGATGCTCGAGAGGGAGATCTACAGGATCCTCGTACTCAACCCTAATCTTGTCTGGACGATCCTCAACATATCTCAGCTGAAAAAAGACAAAAACAAGGCAGCTTATAAGTTATAACAATTAAGGTAGTTTAAGGAACAATTAAGGTTGGATCAGGATGAATAAACATACATTCAAAGTGAACTTCTCAACTTTCAGCATTAACCTCAGCAGCAGACAAACCAATGGAATCGGGCTTCCACGAATGTCAATCCTGTCGATAATTAAGACCAGCTGGTTCAACTGTGGTAGCTGGGGGACAACAACCTTAGCTTCACTCTAAGACAGTCAAAAAACAAACAACCTTAGTATTCAACATTTGTATAACAAGTGAATCACGCGGTACTAGGTTTAGTTAACCAACCTTTTCAATGTAATCAGAGCCGAGAGCCAAGGTCAGAACCTTAAGGTTCTGCACTCTTGACAGGCAGACGAAAAGCCAAGGAAGAATGTGTTGAATGCTCTCGGCTGAAACCCGTAACTCAGAAAGCATTGGGACATTTTCGAGCACCAGCTCAGGTGAGCCGCCGCCAAAAATCTTGAGCGAGACGAGTTTACAAGCATCCCGAACAATGATGCTTTCTAAACTCTCACAGTCGGATATGAGCACATGTTTCAGTGCAACGCCGCAGATTTTGATACTAGCCAAAGCGCCCGAGTGACGCACTTCCAAGCTTTGGAGGAGAGGAAACTTGCGTAGCAAAAAGGCTATAGCTCTTGAAGACACATTCACACCAGCAAAAGTTACTGATTTCAGGAGCCTGGACTCAGACAGTTGTAGAGGTTTACGCCGGCGTGAAGGTTTGGTTGAGTATTCATTCGTACAAGGGTCGAGAAGAGTAGGAAGACGATAATCTGACTGAACCACGTCTGGCGAGCAGACTTTCCACTTTCCTTCGCTCAACAAATTCAGTTCCAGACTTTCCACTTTCAGCGACAGTGCGTAGCTCAGCCAGGCGTCGATCTCTTGTTCATACAATTCGTCCAACTTGAAGCAAAACCTGATCTCTTCAAACACATGTGCTTTGCCTGAATGCAAGGCTTTGTGCGCAGACAGCACCTTATTCACCCATTCAGCATATTTGGACCCCCACTCACTCTCAGGAAGTCGACTTGCTTTCAGTTTCCTAGCCAATCCAGAAGCATCAAAATCGAGTCGGGGAGATAACAGCCAAAGTCCTTTCCAGTATTTTGCTAGGACGCTCGTCTTAGCTGAATGCTCAACAGGTAGAAAGGATAGGATCACAAGAAGGATACTCATCGGCAGCAGCTTAAAACGATCCTCAAAGCCCTCAACAGATCCCTCACTCATTGCCCGCTGCTGTAACGAAAGCGAGAAAAGAAAACAAATGATCAACCTATATGCAAGTAGCTAGTAAAGAGAATACATAAATAGAAAGTTATGTTCCACGGTCACTTACCTTGCTCAATCGAGAGTCAGACGATGAGCTGCCTTCCATTTTGCTCAGAAAGATTGATCTTAGATAAACTGATATATCACAAAAGAAAGGGAGAAATATCAAAAATATATAAACTTGTATACATTTTTTCATGAAAGATAGAAACAGGAATTGTGGATGTCAGAGTTTATATGAAACCCTAACTCCTGAACAATTAAATAAAACCATGATTAATGGATCAATCGAAAACCCCGTGGAGATAAAAGACAGAGAGCAAAGAAAATGTACAAGGTTTGTGAGTATTAGTTTCTACTGTACAAAATGGGGTTTACTAGTTTTATTTGAAGCATTAGAACATTAGAAAAAGAAACAATCAAAAAATCCTTTGATGAAAGAGAACAAAGCATACCTGAATATAATTAGAGGAAACCCTAGGCCATTGGCATAAGCATAAACAAATGTTTGTGAATGGCAGATTTAACATGAACCCCAAAACTAGAACATACAAAACCAGTTCCTCAAAAAAAAAAAAGAACATACAAAACCAGAAACAAAAGCTATTGTCCATGGAAATGAAAGCAAAATGAACAAGCTTCTATCATACAAAAATGGTGCTTACTTGAAGCATGAGTTAAAAAGACAAATCATGAGAGCCAAAGAGCCTTTGATGGAAGAGAGCAAACCTGATTTTGAACAGCACAGATGAAACCCTGGATTAACTAAAATACGCCTGGATGAGCAATTAACTAGAGCCTTTTGTTTGGCCGAGCTTATAGCCTGAAAACAGTCACAAATTACAAACATCAGCATATATATATATATATCCGTAGATAAATCCATCAAACACAGAACCTGAGATAACATCTATGGTTTTGGGGCATTTAAATTAAAAAAAAAAATGATCTTTAGATCAGGATACATACACAACTTTACAAGATACACTGGCTCGGCTCCTTAAAAAATATTGGAAAACCTGACTGCTTTTATTTTCAAAGGAGAAACTTCACTTGTGAGTGTGAGAATGTTACATATACGAACCCCAAATCTTGAACAAAAAAACCATGAGCCGATTTTGGAACTCCCTAATTACTTCTTGAAACATTAGAACACTTGAAACTAAAACTAATTAAGTAAATTGAATTGAAGTTTTGATTGTTTAGACTTGTTAAGCAATAACATATAAGGCCCCAAACTGTAGCAAGGGCTCCAAACATATAAGGGTCTCAAACTCGTGACGCTGCAAAAAGTGCGTGGGATATTCTGCAAGCTGATTCCAAAGTAAAAGAATACACACAGCAGCAGTTGGTTGCAGAGTTTGAGAAACTCGAAATGAGAGACGATGAAAATATTGGCAGTTCTAACAGAATGTAAAACCTAGAAAGAGGCAAAACTGGTGAAGAAGGTGGTCAGATCTTTACCTCCAATCACAGAAGCCAAAGAGTTGAATAAGATGAGCTTGGATGAGCTGATGGGCAATCTTCAGGCTTTTGAGATTAATATTCTGAACAAACAACATCAAGGGAAAAAGGTCAACAAGGATCTAGCTTTCAAGAATTCAGAGGTTTCAAACCACAGAGATCCTGAATCAAATAATCAGTAAATGTTCCAACACAAGGCATAAACTTGCAGCAAATGCACGCCCGGCCTAAGATACTCAATTGGATTGCATACATTTCAATCTTGATCATCATTCACCCTAAACTCGTAGTTACACAAAATCTGGATGATCAGTTGAGATTAGGTTTTGAATCCTCGTAGGAGAACTCTTCTATAAGTGGAATTTGCAAAAAATAAAAATAAAAATCGTCTACGGTTTGCCTAATCAGTTGAAACATTAGAACACATTAGAAGAACAAAAACATAAAAACCAGATTAAAAATCAATCAGAACAGACGATCGGAACAAACAAACCGCTAAATCAAAACATAAGAAAATCAAAACAATCAAGAATCATGAAAAGAGGGGAAGGAATCAAACCTGAGAGTTAGTTCGGACGCGCAGAGAGCTAGTAAACCCTAGGCGAATGAAAAAACCCAAATTTTATTGTAGCCGTGAAGTTGGTCCGGACGCGCTTTGTATTTATATCACGTCTCGCGGTCAACATGCCCAATTATTATTTTAAATATTCGAATATTCGTATATGATTCATTTGAAAATTGTAATATAATTCTCGTTCAAGCTGATTCGCTGAATGTCAAAAATAACCAAAATGTTGCTTCTTATATGTAAAAAAATAATAATAATTGTTTGTGGAAATGAATGCAAGATGCACTAATAAGTAATATTCACTAATAAGATGAAACGGATTAAAAGAACAAATAAAACCATGCATATAGCACCTAAGCTAAAATTAATTCGGTCTTTACAATCCTAAAACAAAATTGAGATTGAAATAAACCGAAAAAAATGGAATTACAAATTAAAATTTTCCACTGACAAAAAATATGAATAGCAGATTTAAATTAAGATGAGGTAACAAAAACCCCAAATCTTGAAGATATAAAACAAGATAGAGCATAAAATGTTCTTAATATAAAATTATGAAGTTTAAGTAGATTAAAAATCGAATGGATGAGGATTTGAAATGAAAGAACTTGGAATAAAATACCACCAAAATAAAGAATAAAGTCAAGAATAAAGAATCCTCAAATCAAGCACCAAAATTCATTGTTTTTTACTTATTAATACATCACTTATGTGTACGTCAACTTATTTATTTTTAAGAAAGAACACGTTGTGGTGAAATTTTAGTCTATTTCTCAATATAACCTCTTCTTCTCACTTGAATGTATTGAAACTGAAGTATACAATTTATAGTAGTAGGTTTGTTGCGCAGTGCGATGTCCGACATTCTTAATTATCTAGTAACATTGATAACATATTTTGATGAATTTAACTTAATTACATATTATATAGGTTTTAAAAATCCTCAGAAATACATACAATTAATCACCACACATCAAAGATGGTGGTAGTTGAGAGTGCATTAGCATCAAAATTAGTTATGAATTTTATGAATTAAACTCATCTCAATTCAAGTTATACTATTTTTCCTGTGTTTTGCAGTTTTTTGTTGCAGAACAGCAGCATTCAATTCATCAATTAAAGCATGAAATTCCAGATCTGATGATCCACCGACTTCAACAGCCTTTTTCGCCATTTCTTTCAGCACACTCATTCTCTTCCTCATCTCCGCAGCTTCATCACCTACCATCACACGATCCACCGCCGCCGCCAAAGATTCAGCTTCCACTTCGCCGGAAATCAGTCGAGCACCGATTGAAACTCCGACTTTTAAAACCTCAGTCAATAGCTTCTCATTGTAAAACTGATCTCCAAACTGTGGAAATGTTACCATGGTTTTCCCCGAACATATTTCTTCCAACACAGAGTTCCATCCACAGTGAGTAATGACTGAACCGACTGATTCATGATTCAGAACCGAAAGTTGAGGCGCCCAACCTATTTTGAATTATTCAAGAAACAACATCAATGCATGCATCTTTGGATATCCATTTTAGAGCCTAATCTCTCGCAGACTTATTTATACTGAACTGAATTTAAATAAATATATAGATGGATTGAATAGAACTAGAATTGAAATGCATATGTAAGGGAAAATCTAAGGTATCCAAGTTTTTTCTTTAGATGCACATTTAACCCTAGTTCTATAATTTTACTAACTTGTAACATGTTCATGGTAAACCTTGAGATTTTTCCAAATCAAGGAATACACGCGCACTTAATAAAAATTCCGAAAGACCATAATCTATTAATTAGTCACATATCATAGTAGACTTTTCACAATATTCAGTATTTTTAGATACATGTTACTAATAATTTAACAAGATCTGAATGAAACTTTTATTACTTCTAAAATTATAGTCAAAATTTTCCCAATCTAACTTTCGAAAATCAAGTGCGCAATTTTATTTTTTTATGGAGATCAACTATATGCAAATTAGTTTGAAACATATGAAATACATATAAGTTGGGAGAAAATAATATGATATAAGAAACTAACCTTTTATAATCAAACCTTTTCCTTCAATTCTCTGCTCAAATCCATCTGGAAACCATCTTGAATACTTATCTTCATCGATGCACTTGCTCACTACCCATATGAAATTATGCCCCGATTTTTCCAGGCCCGACCCGATCTCGTGTAATTGGGCGGCGGTAAAACCCGCCATACTTCCGAAACAGACATATATAACCGAATTCGGATCCTTGGAATCGAGCCATTTCAAGCATTCATCTCGATCAATGGATGATTCTTTTCCTCGCTGCTGCGATTCTTCATCGTTGCTTTGTAAGAACATCGGGCCTATATTCCAGGCCCGAACTCCAAACTTATCCCTGTTGTACTGAATGTAATCGGGCTCAAGCTCGTAGAAAGTGTTGACTACAAGCCCGAAGCTTCTCGCATCAGCATCCCGAACTTGCCCTAATAGCTTTGAATACTCGGATTTCTGAGATTGATCAGTACCTTCCTCGGTCAGGGATAACATTAATTCTGCTCGAGTGAGCTGTATCCGGTGAGGAAACTCAGGGAGGAGAAAAGGGTCGGAATCTGACGTCACATTCCGATGAGGTTTGTAATGTCTCACGTTCTCCACAACAGCGTCTGTTATTGAAACATATCACACATTGATGTATTAAGAATAGAAGGCTTAAATCCCATAAAATGTAATACCTGTGAAAGAACTTGACCCGCCAAAACTCAGCCTTGGAATACCGAATTTCTCCGCGGCATCGACGGTCCAGGGCAAGAACATGTCGGAGACCAGGCAGTCCGGCTGACACTCGACGATGAGCCTCTCCAGTGGTTCCCGGAGCAATGCAACGCCGGCAGAAAACTTGTCCCGATACTCCTCCGTTAGTGGGAGATCCATCTTCTCGAATCCCTCCGGCAAGCCCACCTCGGTAGCCGGGAACGGAACTGAGCGGACGGAAATGTCGGAGCCGGACCTCAGGGAGCTCTGAATGGCGTTGTTGAACATTGGGGCGTGGTGGTGGGTGGTGATCAAGGTGGCTTTCAGGCCGCGAGAGCTGAAGAGCTTTGCCATATCTATTGCCGGAAGCATGTGGCCGTGAGCCATCAACGGGAAGAAGAATACGTGAAGGTTATCCATCTTTTTGGATATTCAGAAGCTTCATGCAAATAAGTTTGTTTATTGGCGAGATCTGATTATATGAAACGGCCATTCGGCAAGCTTTATACCCGGTGCTGCATGAAGTCATGCATGCACTTCCGATTTATTTGATTTTTATAATTCGGTTCAATCTGATTTCAATTTTGTATATAGTTTTAATAAGATATAATTCAATACATGTTAAATTTTTTGTTTTTAAAGTGCAATACATGTTAATTTAATTAGCCATATCATTATTATTTTCATGTATAGTAATTTTATTTGAGTTTATTGTATTTCAATCAAATTCAATTAATTTCAGTTGAGTTTAACAAGGGATCCATTATAAATACCGAAAGTATTTATTTATATGTTACATTTGCATTCATAGTTTTTTTTTGTTTTTTTTTTTTGCATTCATAGTTCATAAACGTTTCGAATATACTTCATTAAAATTAATTTATTGTCATTAATTTTCAGCTTAAAAATATTTTTCAGTAATTTTTCTGTATAATTTTTCACTTGAAATTTTCTTGAAGCTTGCATAAGACTAATTATGTGATATTGACATGTGAATAATTTTATACAAATTTAAACCTGATCATGGCCATATATAAGAATGTTCGAAAATTTTCGAATCGGACATTTTCGAATTTCTTCTGTGAAACAAGAGCGGCCGGCACTTATAAGCACAAACTGACATATGTCGCATGATCTAATGAATTTTAATTAGGGTGACAGAATTTTGATAAAGTCCATCAATTTATACTCACGAAGTAAATTTTATGCTCAAAATAATTTTTTTGATGAAAACAGTATTTTCTATTCAAAACAATCAAAAATTACTTACAAGTTTAAGCTCTCTCTTCCAACCCTATCATTTTCTCATTTTCGACTATATAAACTAATTCTAACTGAAGGAATACTGAAAATTAGATTCCAGACTATCCATCTATGACGGTGCAACTTTTGATCCCTGCTTTGTATATTTGAAGTTGGTTTGGTATATTGTATGTTGTTTGAGCTGACATTTATCATAGGAAAATAATTCAATTCCATAATAATAAGATGATGTCTGCTTTTCAGTTCCAAAAATGTGACATGTCAGTAATAAGATGATGGTTGTGTGAATTGAATAGTTTTAATTTTGACACATATGGATGCAGTTCCATTGTGCGCTTTATGATTAGAGTTAGCGCAAGAATTAGAGATCAAGTTGCATGGCCTTCTGAGTATGATCTTTTGCTTTCTCTACTCTATGAATACACGTTTTATTCTCGCCACAATTGTGTAACGCTAACTATGTCTTAACTTCACCCTCCTAGATTTTCAGTGCTATTTCACTATTACTTTGACTTTGAAGAGAAATAGACTTTTGAGCAAATTCTCTCTTCCTTCCTCTATTGCTTATGTTTAGAGCCGAATGCATAAATGCACATTTTATATCATGTTGTGTTTATATAAACAAGTGCTGAATCAGTTCAACAATGCTATGGGTTTCTTGCCTCGTAAATGTGTGGATGCATTTTGCCCATTCAACGTCAAGGAGAAACATGTAATTTCTTCAATTGTTTCCATGTTTGTAGACTTTCAGAATTTGTAGATAACCTTAAATAATCTATATTATACTAGTCAAATCTATTTCAGAGAAATTTCTTTTAAATGCCACATTATCCATCTTTGTAAGATTTCATATAAATATTGTTTAATTTATATAATCCTTTTATTATAATCGAAACTATATAATATATCCATAACGACTTCTCTGAATTAGCGTTGTTCGAAACTTACTTGCATTTTGTTAGGTATCTCTCTGTCAACAATCGACAATCATCCTAATCATCAATTATGCTTTCTTGCTTGTAGAAATTTGTTGTTGTTTTTCGGAGCGTCTTCTCTTCTATCTTTTAAAAGAGTATAAAAGATACTATATGAACTTATTTACCACGTGAACCTCATTTTTATAACTATATACAAAATATTAAGCCGCCAAAATCCTCATGTAGCATTTCTTAATGGTAAAAAGCCAATCAATAAAATAGTTCATTTTTCAAATGTTTCTGGACTATGTTCATTAGCACAATCGTGCTACAATGTTAAACTTTGTTCATGTTTAAAGCGTGAACTGAATAATCGTGCTACAAATTTCTTATTTTTCTTTGGTCAAAGTAAATCCGAAAAGAATGATTAATTTATTTACAAAACTAGATAAACTTCTTTTTATGAAAGTTACAAAGCTAGATAACTTTTGTACACCTTCCATCTCATATAAATCTGCCAATTATTTATTCAGTCAAAATTATTTAAATTCAATCACAAAATTAAACTAATAAATGACTTATTCTAAAATTCAAACTAAAAACCTTACCTTGAACATGATTTTTTTAAACTTTTTCTCAAACTCCAAAATCCCTTTCAAGACAAATAAGGGTGTGTTTGGTTCGCAAGATTTTTGAGAGTCTGAATTTTGTTTTAGATTTTTGAGAGTTTGGGTTTTTGTTTGGGATCTTGAAAGTCTGGTTTTGCAAAATCCTTGTTTGGTTGGGTTGAGTTTGTGAGTATAGAACAAAATCTTTGATTGATTTTTAGGATTTTGCAAAGTATAGATTTTGGAAAACTTGATGAACCAAATAAGATTTTACAAAATTGGACTTTGATAGTTTAAATTTTGCAAAAACTTGTCCAACCAAACACACGCTAGAGGTTCGGTAAAACTCAAATGCCTTAAAACATCACCCATGTTTCCCGACTAAACCCCTGAATAAGAACTACGGGAATCCTACAACTCTGCAAATCCCTTCTCCGACTCACCACTTCCAACTATGAGCGACCGCGGCCGTGACCACCGCGGCGGCCGGGACAGAGGCCGCGACCGAGACAGAGACCGAGACCGAGAGAGGGACCGCGACTACGACCGCGATTACCGTGACAGAGATCGGAAAAGAGACCGTGAAGTCGACCGCGAACGCAGCAAGCGCTCCCGTACACCCGAGCGCACTCGATCCCGCCTCGCACGTTCCCACACTCGCTCTCCCTCCGCCGACCGCCGCCGCTCTCGCTCTCCCGATCGGCGCCACCGCCATCGCCGCCGCTCCCCGACCCCTGAGAGCCCTCCCAGGAAGCGCCGAAGGGACGACCGCAGCGCCTCAGTGGATTTGAAGGAGAAGGATAAGGATAAGGAGAAGAAGCCGAAGGAGGAGAGTGCTGGAGAAGCAGAGAAAGGTGCTGCTGCTGAGATGGATGGGGATGAGATGGAGATGATGAAGAAGCTTGGGATTCCGGTTGGGTTTGATTCTACCAAAGGGAAGCCGGTGGATGGGAATGATGTTGGGGCAGTGAGGAAAGTCACTAAGAGGCAGCCCAGGCAGTACATGAATCGCCGTGGTGGATTCAATCGCCCCCTGCCTGCTGAAGTCAATCGTTGATGCTCATTCCGAGGTTAGGCTTGCTCAGTTTGTTCTTAATTACTTAAAGTTTGATGCTTTGTTCTTGAATTTCATTGAGTAGCTTGTGTTAACCTATTTGATGCATTTTTGTGGATTTGTTTTGTTTGAATTGGATTTCATTGTCATTATATTAGTTCAAGATGATTGCAAGTCTTTCTTATATGGTTTATTTGGACTGAGAGTTCCTTAGTTTACCACCACTCCTCGTAAGAGAAATATCAAATGTATACTCTTAACTCCTTATAGGTTACTAAGCAGAAAGATTAAAGTGGAAGGGAGTAGGACTAGGTTATCCTTCACTTAGAAGTTTAGAATATGGTTTGCTCGAATTGAGTCCCCTGTGCACTGTGTGAAGTTATAGTTGATTCTTTGGTGCAAAGTATGCTGCTTCGTACAAATGAAGAGTTGTTCTGCATTCTTTCTATAGGCTGGGTACAAATCAGTGTAAAGCATCTATGCCTGCCATTTACACTTTTGCTTTTGCTATCCTTGTATGTGTGTACTGCTAGTATATGTGTGCTAGAGGAAATTTTAGGATAGTGAAGGTATGAAATTACTGATGTGTTTCGATTGAGTGAAAATAGCTCTAAGAAAACTGATTATGAGATTCCTTTTTTTTTTTACTTTCAAGTGGCAGCCATTACGGCTTTTAATTTGATCTCAGATATTTGCTTACTTGCTGGGCAAGTGGATGCGGATTTTATCTTCTGGTGTTGGCTCTGTGGCTTGGAAAATGCTATCAGTGCAGGACAAACCGCGCCTATGAAATACAGGCCGTATGTTAGTTTAATAATTACAATGTATATCTGTTTCTTGAGTTTTTCTCTACACTTTACTGCTAATATCGTTGCCCTTTTCTTCTTTCATGGAAATGCTCTGACCTATAATTCTCTGTATACAATTGATGATCAAGTTATATTCTTGGTGGTGATATATATCCTGCCTGATAGTCCTTAATTAGTGTTTTCATATTTTGTCAGGTCTCTGGCTCTCTATGTCTTCTGTTCAAGGTTCTTCAAAACGAGAGCTTGCTTTCTTACTGGCGGGTTGTTTTCAGTAGGAACTGATGTAAGACTCTATTTTTTTGTGTTTCTGAGGATGTGCTTGTATAATATATTCTGATGAAATACGTTTGACAGAGATTGCTTCGATGATGTACTGCACCTCATATTCTATGTGCTGTGACTTGTTTTATCGTAAACATCAAAGTCTCTCTTCCTGTTGGGCTGCTAGGTGAATATGTCGTGTTTTAATGTTTACGCATGTCTCTTGAATATTTGCTGAAGTACTCTTGCCCTGCATTTAGTCTGCAATGATATCATGTTTAGAGTAACTTCATACTAATTACATGTGCTTAGAATTTGGAGGGATCCAGTTCCAGTGATTAGAATTCAACAGAATCATCTTATGATTTAACTGTAGAATTTAAACTGAATAGTTGCAGGTTTGATAGTGTTGAACTTTCTTGTAGTCAATCAGACATTTCCTCACACCTGTTTTGTATAACTTATAGAAGCGAGCTGCATCTGCCTCTCGCCTCTTGATCGTTGTGAAAATAGTAAAGTAAGTCAAGTGATTTGCACTCCTGAATATTTGTTCTTGTGTTAGTTTTTGGAAGAGCAGAATAGAGCATCTGTTATTTTTGTGAATGCTGGTGAATATCTGAAAAAGTAAATGCCTTAGTTACCCCCAAAATCCAACCAATCTCGACGCATCTTCTTCAACTTCATCACCGCCAATCGCCAGTTCCCTTAAAATTGCGATGAACCTAGTTACAATTCAATACACTTCAATATCGAGAATTACTTTATCAGCAAAAACGAGGGTGAAACTATTGTTAATGTGAGGGTTATGAAGACCGTAACTAGTGTTTTTTGTTGGTTGATTTGCATCAAACAGTAGGTGGTGAAATACCCAAGACCTTTGTGAAAGCCACTTCAATTCAGTTTGATACAAGTGACGAAAAAACTTTACCATATACTCTCTCCCCTTTAGCATAAATTTTACAAATTGACATTTTTAGATTGAACAGAAATATATTTATTTATACGTAGATATGTATGATTAAGTTTGATATTACGAAAATAAACATTTTAATGAATTCAACAATATAACATATGATCATATTTGATCAATAATGCTATTTTATTTTAAAAATTATAAATACTCAATTTATGTAAATAAATTTATGTGCAGTTTACAATGAAACATAAGCACGACTTGTTACCATCAACTAGATAAATTAAATATTAAAGTATAACAATGTTGAAACATATGGACGGCAGATGACTTGCAATCAGACCCGATCCAATAGGTGAAACATGTGAGGCCTGCGGTTCAGGCCCCAAAAAATGGACTAAATTAGGGTTCCATTTAAAAAAAAAACATTCAGATTAAAAATTTTCTTTTAAAATTTGTTCATAAAATCCCTATATTTTCTAAATGAGTCAAAGTAAGAGTCCTATTATTTTACAAAATTCAGATTTAGTATATTTTTTTTAAAAAATTGTTCTTTAAACCCATATGGCGTGTTTGGTTCGCAAGATTTTTTTGAGAGTATGGATTTTGTTTTGGTATTTTGAGAGTTTGAATTTTTGTTTGGGATTTTGAGAGTCTGGTTTTGCAAAATCCTTGTTTGGTTGGGTTGGATTTTGTGAGTATGAAACAAAATTTTTGATTGGTTTTAAAGATTTTGCAAGTCTGGATTTTGGGAAACTTGGTGAACCAAACAAGATTTTACAAAACTGGACTTAGATAGTCCAAATTTTGCAAAAACTTGCCCAACCAAACACACCTCTATATTTTCTAAATGGGGCAAAATAAGGGTCCCATTTTTTTCAAAATTCCATCATTTTAATTCATCTTAATTCCTTTTATCCCTTACGTATTAAAATTCTTTTGCAACCAATTATCACCGTTATATAGATAATTCAAATATTACCGAATTCTCTATTAAGATCATATAAAAAATGTTCGGTTCAAACCCTCAAATACTACCCTGCTTGCAACGACGCTAACAACCATCAAATTAAGTTACTAAATTTTGATTGATCTGAAGAGCGTTTACTTTGCTTGGATAGAGACGTGAGTTCTACCCGTGGCACCAAATTAAGATGCCATTTTCCAAGCAATTTAATATCATCAAATGCTTGAACTTGTATATATTATTCATTTCACATTATGTCAATTGGACCGACGCAAGACTGGAACTTATTTCTAAATTTCAAGTGGAACTTGAATTTTTTTAATAGATTAGTGTATATAAATACGTTGACATGTTTGTATTCCAAGCTAGTCTACGTTGTAATTCAAATAAAAAATGGTTGTTAGGGCCAATAAAATAAACCTCATGGTTGTTGTAAACTAGTTAGAGATCTAACCCGGCCTTTGCTTTCCTTATAAAAGGATCAGCCTGAGATCCAGACAGCGAGCATCTGCAATTTGATCATGGCTACCTTGCTTATCAACGATCAGTTCTCCGATGAGGTACGACGTCGTACGGGTTTCAGTTTGGTTCAGTTTTCATTTTATGGATCATTTCTATCTGCTGTTAAAATGTGTTTCAGTAGGTTAATGTACAGATTTACCCTCATGCTCAGGTTGTGTTCGAGGGAAAGAATGGTGTGAGAAAGGTCATTTTAAACAGACCGAAGCAACTCAATACCCTAACATATGAAATGGTATATATGTATATAAAAACTTGGATTAATTTCTATTAATTGTCTTTTAACTTCTGTTACTAATATTGTTGGAACTTGTTTCCCAAAGTTATCTCAAATGTTTAGGCGCTTACGAGCTTTTGAAGAATCCCCAGAAGTTAAGTTTATTGTTCTCAAGGTAATTATAATTAAAGAAATTCATTTTATTACTATTTTAAAAATCTTTATAATTTTTTTTATATATATAAAACAAATCTCTATTATTTCTATTTTAAAAACTAGAATGTCCTCTCTGATGAATAGGGAAACGGGAGAGCATTTTGTGCTGGCGGTGATGTTAAGTCTTCCATGAGTTACCTCGTCCAAGGTGAATTATAATGTAAATTAATGTGAAATATACAGTAACAATTGATTAAATTCTTGCTTAGTTTTTTTTTAAAAATTATTTCAATGCAGGGCACTGGAGCTATGGTGCAAGTTTTTACAGGAGGCAATTTAATTTGGATTACTTACTTGGGACTTATCGGAAACCAGTGGTGAGAAATTGTTCCGTTCACTTCAATTTACCTGAATAATTTTCAATTTATTTTAATATTTTTCAGTTAAATTTTAATATATTTTTTAATTAAGTTCTAGTTTATTTTTACAAGAATAACCCGCATTGAACATACCCTTATCATATATCCATAATTACAATATAAGTAAATATTAAACTGCATCGATCTAATTACAATCCCCAACATATAAGAGATAGTGGAATTTTTTTCATATTTTTACATAAATCATTTAATTGAAATTTCAGGTAAACATAATGGACGGAATTGTGATGGGAGGAGGAGCTGGTCTCACTATGCATATCCGGAATAGTACGGCCATCCGGATTGTCACTGAAAAAACGGTATATTACACATTTTCAAATTTTATCTAAGCGGTTAAAATATATAATTATTAGTTTATTACTATGAAGTTCTACATATTAATTGTTCTTGGTTGTTAAAATGTAAAAAATTATGCACAGAAATTTGCCATGCCAGAAGCTGCAATCGGACTTTTTCCGGACTGTGGAGCATCCCACTTCTTATCCAAGCTTATTAGATTTTATGGTTATTTACATTTTCCTATTTTAAATCATTTAATTAAAACTATATATTGATTGTATATATTACTCTAATTTGAGTTAATTAAATAATGTTACAGGGGAATACTTAGGTTTGAGCGGCGCTCGTCTAGATGGGATGGACATGATTTCATGCGGCCTTGCAACACACTTTGTCCTTTCCAAGGTACACTTAAACATTGGTTGTAATATAAATATGCCCTTAAGAAGTTTATTTTTCTCTTTCTAAGAGGACATTTAAAGAAAAAAATACAAATGTCATAATAAAAGCGACATAATCATCAGGGCCGGGTCTGGTGCAGTGCGGGTTGTGCTACCGTACAGAGCCCAAAATTTTAAGGGGCCCGAAAAAAAAATTTAATGGTATTATATATATGTATTTTTTAATTTTTTAAAAATGTAATAATTATAATTTTTTCTAAAGGGTATTTTTCTTTTTAAATTTAGGCCTTCTAATTTTATAGAAGGTTTTCTTTTTTAATTTGGGCAGATTAAAATTTAAAAAATTTCAAGCAAATCAAATCAGCATTTAAAAGGTCTTTTCTTTCTCTAATATTGGTGGAATAAATGAAGAATAAATTAAATGAATGATGAATGGGCCTAGAATTACCTTTTTATACAGGACCTCAAAATACGTTGCCACGACCCTGATAATCATTATTAACGATGTAATAAAAATGTCATAATCAAAAGACATGAAAATATATTGGATGAGGAATTAATAACAATATTTTCCTGAAGTATAACAATATAATTTGAATTGGAATTAATTTGTAAGGACTAGGCAATAATATTATACTAACAAAGTCACAATTGGAATTACCTTTAGGATTTGGCTTCGATGGAAGACGCCCTTGATTCCTTAGCAATATCTGATGGGCGAGTGGATTTTTATACCATCCAAAAAGTCGTAAGCAATTTCACCCAAGTTCACATTCCAAAAGCAAACTTTCACCTGAGGTAAATATAACAATTATCGGTTCAAATTTCTTACTTCACTGTAAACATTTGTAGTAAAAAGAATTGTGACTTAGTTTTCATGATGATTGATTAAAGTTTATTGTCATATATATTTTTGGTGTTTTACGCAGATTTATGGTCATCGATAGATGCTTTTCGAAGGGAACGGTCGAAGAAATTCTGCTATCATTGGTAAGTTTAGTTAAATCGCGTCGAAAATGTGTATAAATTTTATTTATTTATTTATTTGTTATATTAACATTTAAATAATTGTGGTCTAGGATGAGGAATTAGATACTGATGATCATGATCTGAAGAAATGGATCCAGACCACAATCAACTCAATGAAGTCGGCTTCTCCAACCAGTCTCAAGGTGTTCCTAAAGCTGGTAATAGCTAGTTTTTTTTCTTTCTAATTATGTTTCATATAAGATCCAATTTTAAAATAGATGTTCCCTCCGTCTCATCTAAACTTACACTAATTTTGTTTTTTACTATTTTTGAATCGCATGTTCGATTGTTAACATTCTTAACTATATATATTAAAAATACGGAATTCTTATTTGCATGTTTTCTTTTGTCAGTCTGTATTTTGATTAAAACTGACAAGATTGTCCTTATTGATTTATCTTATTTAAACTTTAGCCACTTGATCGAGGGTGTATTAGTCTTTTCTAGAAATAATACGGACTGCAAAAGTAAAATACGACTTGCAAATAGCATTGCCCAAAAAATACATAACAAATTTATATTAATAATCTAAATTTAGCGAATCCACTGATAATATTAGACATAATTAAAAGGAATTTTTATTTACATGCTCAAATATTCAATCAAAATTAGATCTTTGACTGAAAATAAGATCTGTACAAATTCAATTGAGACGGATGGTGTGGCATTTTAGTTTCATAATTAGAAAATGCACTTTTATTTTTGTATGATAATAATCTGATTTATTCGTATATTTTAGTTTCGTAATTGGAAAATACACTTTTTTTATGGAAATTATTTGAAATATTATTTACTAATTCATTGAACAGACTCGACAAGGGCGTGGGAAGAATCTAAAATCATGTCTTGAATCGGAGTTTAGGGCAATGTGTCACATTCTACGACGAACCATCAACAGTGATTATTATGAGGTTTGTAATTAAATTCATTTAATTTCACATCTGTTTTATTATCTATATTTTATATATTAAAATAAGTCCACACATATCACTCACACAAAATGCTAGGACTCCTAATATTGTTTAATTAATTAATTCTTAGATTGATATATAAACAATTTTATATAAAACTAACTAAATAATTCACATATCATACTCATGCAGGGTGGGAGAGCAATGCTATTGGATAAAAGTAACCCTCCAAAGGTAAATTATATTACTTCATGAACAAAACTTAATATTTATAGTTTCCCCTTGCCAAAATATTTTCCTATCTACGAATTAAAATAGAAATGATCTTGATTAAAATATCCAACATCTTTTTTTTTCAGTTTTATATATGCTTATCTCTCTATTTTTTATTCACAAGTATATCATTAATAAATTAACATCCCTAAAAAGATTAACCTAACATGATCATAATAATAATATGACAAAAGGTTTCATAAATAATGAAATATTTCATAAAGTTATAGAAGTTTTAATAAATTCCTGATTTTGTTTTGTAACAATGCAGTGGATGCCGTCAACGCTGGAGCAAGTGAGCCCAGAAATAGTGGAAACATATTTTACAGAGATTGAAGATGATGATGATTGGGTGTCTCTGCAGCTTCCGGCAAGACCATTTCCAGTAGTGCCATATTATGCCCAGTCCAAGCTCTAGCTGGATGATAATGAAATATGTAAATGAAATACTTTACAGTATATTTAATTCCATGTAATTTTATTTCATCATTAACCCGGCGAATAAGAAATTTAATTCCATTACAGTATATTTGATTCGGAAATTCCTTTCATTTAATTAGTTTAAATAAACAATCAATAAAACAATTAGAATGTTATTTACAACATACATTTACATATACACACAAGTTTTTCCACACACTTAATAGAAATTTACCATACTTTCAAAAAAAATAGAATAGAAATTTATCCTGTAATATATTGCAAAGTCTCTTGAAAGATCACATTTCTTAAATGCTATGAAACTATCATTACATATTTAAACTCAATTGATATATTTTTGTGTCAAAACATTGATCATGTTAAAGTAAACAGTGTAGCTATGTAGCCGTAGATCTCGACGTCTTTGATATCTACGGCTACATTGAGCAAATCTTGTAGGATAAAAAATTTCATCAAATTATAATTTATCAAAAGTTAACTAATCTAAACTGAACAAGAATTCAGATAATTGGGAAATGTTGACCTAATATATAATAAGAGTGTTGCAGTATGCAGTCTGATATTTTACTCTTGTATTCCAAATTACATATGAAATTACGAAAATATCCTTCCTTATTAGGTCTATTGGAAAACTTAGCAATATACAGGAGGCGATATGGTAATTTCAATGATATATATTTTGAATTACACTGACTAAAATATCGGACTGCGTGTATCACTAATTGGTTATTTCTTCCATTGGATTATCATTTATCTCAACCCTAATTCACATGATGATCGTGGAGAGAGAGAGTTAAAAGACATCCCAAGAAATCTACAACTTCACTGGAATTGCTTTCAAAGGGGATGCCTTTTTAATACTCAACCCAAACTTCTCTTCCATGTCTATAAGCTCTGGTTTCATCGCCCCTTCAAATTTCCACTCTGTATTATGAATCAAGGTAGCAAGCATCAGATGAATCATCCTGTTCGCAAGAGGAAGCCCCGGACACATCCTTCTCCCACCACCAAACGGAATAAGCTCGAAATGGCTCCCTTTTGCCTCAATCTCACTCTCCAGAAACCTCTCAGGCATGAACGCTTCGGGCTGGGACCACTTCGCGTCGTCCCGGCCCGAAGCCCACACGTTTATCATCATCTCTGTGCCTTTTGGAACAATGTAGCCGTTGATCTCGACGTCTTCTATGGGCTGCCGGGGAAGAAGCAGTGGGACGACTGGATGGAGTCGGAAGGTTTCTTTGACGATCGCCTGTAAGTATGGGAGCTGAGAAATGTCTGATTCTTGAATGAGTGGTGTTTTCTCGCCGATGACTTGCTTCAGCTCTGCTCTTGCTTTTTCTATCTTTTCTGGATTGCGGAGAAGCTCCGCCATTGCCCACTCTACTGTGTTTGAGGTTGTGTCTATCCCAGCTACAAATAAGTCCTACACATATAAATGTTTCATGATTAAGGATATGTGTGGAGATAATTATTTAAAATCAAGGCAACTATCTCTTCCACTTATTTGAATAATATTATATATTTAAAATATTTTGACTTTCTGATTTATTCCTAAATTAGGACAAATTCAGCTTGCACTCACATCCATGGAAGCTAACCGTCACCGTAGTGCCACTGATATCGCCTATCCTAATTAGATGTAGATTTATGGCTACGCTAAAGCAGGCGTCAATCTGATCTCGAATCCGTCAAGTAAGACTGCGAACAGTACTTTCCGATCTAATTTTCACCATAAAATATTTCCAATCTATGTGCTATCCGATCTATATATACTATCACCTACCCTAATATTAATTTCTAGATCTACTACTAGCCCTAATATTAATTTCTAGATCTACTTTACCTTTGACATTCCATTAACCCAATATAATTAAAAAAGGTTGGTGCATCGATGCTAGATTTAATAATAATAATATTATCGAGTTTATAATGTGTTGCAAGTCAAAATTTATAGAAATAAATGCAAAGAAAATATTTTTTAAATTAATATAAAAATAAAACTCACCAGAAGCAAATGTTTGAGAACATTGAAGTTGAATTCATCTCCATTCTTCGAATTCTCGTCCAAAAGAGCTTCCAACAAATCACTTTTCTTCGATGACTCTCCTCTTTCCAGCAACCTTTCCTTGATTATACCGTCGAAAATGTCAAACACCTTCCCAATATATAACTTGGTAACTTTCATAATCCCCTGCGGATCAAACCTCCGAACAGCCGGAAAAAAATCAGATAGATTAGGCACGCCGATATACATCATCAACCCCGAAACCACCTCCTGAAGCTCCTGCGTGGAATTCGAGTCGTAGTTCCCAAAATCCTTCGAAAACAGCGTCTTCGACATCAGATTCAGAGCAGTTATAAACGCTGCCGACCCGACATCCATCGCTTCACCGTTACCGCTACATTTTCCGATGTACTGAAGCATTTCTCGAAGTTTTTCCCGGCGAAGTTCTTGGCTGCCGTCGAGCCGGCTCACGGTGAACATATTCTCCTTGGATACTCTACGGAGGAGCCGCCACGTGGCATCGGTGACGGGCAACCACGCCATCGAGAACTTGTCGTGATCGTGCGCGTGAATCGCCGTTGGGGGGCTTCTGAAAGCGCAGATCTGGTCGTTTTTCTGCAGGACTTCTCTGGCGACTGATGCGTTGGAGACGATGACTGCTTCCTTGCTTCCTAGCTTTACTGACATCAGAGGGCCATGTTTTTTGGAGAGCTTTGCGAACGACTGGTGAGGGTTCTGGCCGATCTGGTGCAGGTTTCCGATGATCGGAAGTTTATACGGTCCCGGAGGATAGTTGGGTGGCTTTCTTGACCTTAGGTTTGAGGTGAGGAGATATACAAAAAGCCAGATGATGAAATACAGTGCAGTGTAATACAGAATGGTTATGCCGTCCATTTTTTTCTTTGATGTGTAGTTTACAAGATTAACGAGAACGTAATAGAATGCATATATGATATATTATAAGTGTATTTATAACAACGTCTCGAAAACGTAGAAGAATGGGACTCAGTATGGCAAGCGGCCGCCGGAATCCGAAAGAAACACTTAAAATATTGCTTCACGAGACTTTAATAATAAGGGCGTTACGTAAGTCGGTAAGATTGAGTTCAAACTTTATTCGTTAAATAAGTTAGATTTTAAAATATTTCGAACATAAAATTGAGTTCAATCCATTAACATTTTTTATTAGTTCGAAATCGATTCACGAATTCAATAAATTTAATTCCAACTCAACTAAGTAAACTCGTTAAATATAAGGATTCAATTTTAAATCAAGTTAACTTAACTTATTAAATTTTAATAAAATTATAGTAATCACCGATCTAAAAAAACTAAAAAACGTGAATAAAAAAGATTAAAAGTAAATTGAGTTTTGGTTAAATCTAAACTTATTTTATTTCTAAAATAATAATAATAATAATAATGTGTTTAATTATATATATTGGTTCGATAAACATCTCGAGTATATCGAAATAAAATTTATAATTTTATACTCGACTCGTTATACAATAGAGCGCGTTCGAAATCGAGACCAAACTCGATCAACCTTAAATCAAACTCGATTTTTATTGAATTTTCGAAATTTACTAAATAATTCAACTCATTTACACCTAATCTGAGCTAGAAATTTTTATGAACTTGAGTATGAGTTCAAACTTGTTCAAATTGAATGCTTCATCTACTTACGGGAAGGTTGTATCAGAGGCTAGCTACATGGCAGACACAGGTACATCATTATCATTATCAAAAGAGGTAGTAGACAAGTTCAATTTGACAATTCTTTCTGATTAAAAAAAGAAAAAAATTGACAAATGATCCTCTCTTTAGAAAGAAATTGTGACAATTTGTGGCATGTAGCCAACAAAGTCAATCATTTTTATTGAATTTTTCTTCAACCCAAGTAATTAGCTTAACTTATATATTGACAAGTTCTCACTAAGAAATGGATTTTATTTAATTGGATAAGATCAGTGAAAACATTCATGCTCCAGATGTGAATTTATTTTTGAAATACACTTATGTCTTAGAATAGTTTATATTTGAAGATTGATTTTTAAAAAGAAACATTTAAATATGATTTCCTAATATGAATATCTTTCAAAGAACATAGGTCCTGTTAAGTATAATTTCTTGCAAGCAGTTCCAAACAGCTCTAAACAGCTCAAGCAGTCCCAAACAGTTTCAAGCAGCGCCAAGTAGGTCAAGCAGCTCCAAGCAGCTTACTTCATCCGACTTGAATTCTTTTGAAAAGAAATAAAACGTTTTGAAATTTAACTACTAAAGAAGTTATTTTAATTATTGTTAATGAAATATTGTTTATTTGAACTTGTCTAATTACATTTAAACCACATACGAATATTCATTCATAAATAATAAAATAATTCAAACAGTTCAAGTAGCTCCACGCAACTCCAAACAGCCCAAGCAGCTCCAAACAGTTTTAACAACTTCAAACAGCTCCAAGCAGTTTTAGCAGCTATCAAACAGGTCCAAACAGTTTTAGCAGCTATCAAGTAGTTTCAACCAGCTCAACTGGACATATGACCATGGAGTATCTACGAACGAAACACTACGAAACATGTGAAGGGGACAAAGATCAGAGATAATTATAATTGCAAGAAACAAACAGATAGATTTGCAGGTCAAACGGTCAAAGTTAGAAATACAGCAAATATTCAAGCGTTGCCCGAGAGCTATCAAGATTTGACTTTTAATAATAAAAGAACACAGATTTCTCATTATAGTGCAGCCTAATTGTCCACTTTTATGTGAGCTTACATTCATACTCCCCATAAAAGAAATAAAAAGAAATAAAAAAGTTCCGTAACTTTTATGAGAGTTTCTTCATATAAGTTAATCTCTAGGTCTTCAGTTAATATTTAACACTGATATGGTAAATTATAGTTTGTAAGATCGAAAATATAAAATAAGAGTTTTATTCATAAAAGATAATTTGTGAGATTATAATAATATATAGAGATATGTCTTTTTAAACCTTTTTTATATTTGAATCTTTAAAGACATAATGAATTTCACTAGTTAATGGTATATCTAAAAAAAAATGGCATAAAATGATCAAAATTATAATTGGTCGCACTTTCAAGCCGCACGAGTCAAACTAACTGATTACAAAATACAAATAGTTCTAAATTGGATGATCAAGCGTCCAATTCCGTCTCATGATATCAGCTTCTCCAACAAGTCTTGAAGTTTCCTTAAGGCTGGTGCTACCTTGCAACATGATCAACCTAATTAAGAATGATGAAGAAAGCTTCTATGTGCTTCATTGTTAACATGCTAACTTTTGATAAGATTAAAAGAGGGAGAGATGAAATTCAAGGTTGTTAAGTTTGAATGAAATGGATATATTCGAGAGATTAGGCTCAAATTATAAGAGTAGAAGTGCAACTGATTGAATGAAATCAGTAAAAATGAGATATATTTTAGAATAACAAGAGGAGAGATAAGAAAATAATATTCTTCAATTCATAATCAAACTCAGTTACAAAGTCTTCCTTTTATAACTAAACTACATCAACAAACCAGTAAATAATCAAGGTAAAATCCCTATAATATAGCCACCTTCTCCCACGATCAACTCCCACTTCGAACAGTAAGATTGACATGGTAAACTATGGCATAGCCCTAACCAAATCATTTGCTGATTTGTCTTGTGATGAATCCGTCTTCTGGGACTTTAAGACAAGATGAATTATCCTCCTCTTTTTGGAGTTTATTACGTTTCTCAACTAAGCGTGCAACTCCAATAGCCACTGTGAGAGTGCGAGGTTGCTCTAGTTTCACTTCTATACGGATTGAATCTTTCAAAACTGCAATAAATTTACTCACAAAAAATGCTTCGGGCAACCCATCCACTTGAAGAGATAACTTCTTGAATCATTATTCTTGATATGTGGCAACAGTAGTTGTCTGCTTGGTTGGTTTTTGCCATTGGAACAACCGGCTCAGATACCAAATGATAAGATTAAAAGAAGGAGAGAGGAAATTCAAGGTTGTTTTTTTTGAATAATTTCATGGCTTGATGCAAATCGTACGCCTTGAATTTGGTGAGGATGCCTCTCGTCTCCGCTGATCTGAAGGTACTTACCCACTGCAGATAGTTCATGAACAAACTCAGCCTAAAATGTTTATGTAAACCACCAACACGATCAACAAAGTACTCTGGGGTCAAAAGAGCTAAATGCTCTAGGTTCTAACGAGCAATAGACTGACTCTCATCTATTGTCCAGTTGTATACATCATCTGCTAAAATTCCCTTCTTTGTATCCAACAACGGGCCAATCACTCTATCATACTTGCGTCGGAGCACATCTTTATCAAGTTTGGATACTGATCCACGTATTTAATTTATTCTTCAGACTAGTTGGAATTCTGATTCGCTTACAATGGTGAAAGGAGAAATTCTGCAAGACTCCATACTTCACAAATTCTTCAACGCGCTTTTTGTGGTATCCAATTGACATCATTACATTCGTTCCTCTGCCACTGCTATTACAGAACGACCTCCATATTTGATGAAATGAGGCTGGCACAACATTCATTCTCAAAACCTTCTCCAAACTAGCATTATCCCTAGATAGCCTTGAGAATACTGACATTCCCTAGATAGCCGACAGTAGTTGTCTGCTTGAGTCGAGATAGGGCTTCCGATAAATCTCCAAATTCAGTCGGTCCAAACTTGCCAACAATGCTCGAGAAAATTCAGGCCATGACATCGTCACTTGAAACTTTACCAACTAGCGATGTCATTGCAAGGCTACCCTCTCCATATGAAAGGAAGTAAGGGAAACTTGACGGTCTTGACCAATCGATCGATAAGCAAAATATTGCTCCGCCTTGTAAAGCCAACCCGCTGGATCATTGCCACTAAAAGTAGGAAATTGGATTTTTGCATCATGGTTTGGAGGTTGGTTAAAGAAGTTGGGGTTTTGAGGGTTTGAAAAAGGATTTCATTGGTATTTTGTTGGACACGTAGAGATTGAATTTCGGTGAGAATTCGTTCAAGAGTTGATTCATGTCTTGCTAGAAATTCATAGACTTCATTACGAAACTCAACATTGATTTTTGCCATTGGAACAATCGGCTTTGATACCAAAGGATAAGATTAAAAGAGGGAGAGATGAAATTCAAAGTTGTTAATCTTGAATGAAAGGGATATATTCGATAGATTAGCCTCGAATTACAAGAGGAGAAGTGAAACTAATCGAATGAAATCAGTAGAAAGGAGCGAGATTTTAGAGAAATTAGAGAAGAAATATGGAAATAATATTTTTCATTTCATAATCAAACTCAATTACAACGTATTTCTTTTATAACTAAACTACCTCAACAAATCAGTAAATAATCAAGGTTAAATCACTATAACGTAGTCACCTTCTCCCATGTACAACTCCCACCTCCAAAACTAAGATTGAAATGATAAACTATATTACTACTAAACTAAATATCTAATTAATTGATAAATAATCAATAAACTAAAAAACAAATTCCCCAAGTAATTAATTTAACTCTTCTTTTTGTCCTTTCAACATGTCCAACAATTAATTGATTTTTCAATAACACTATGCAAAATATTTGTATGAAAAACAGGCAAACAAATTTTTGTTTTACTCACATGCATCAAGAATTGTTTCTCGTGTAAATGTCGACAACTGCAGGACAGTGGGAGTTCTCGACGATACTGTCGGCTATCCTTGTGTGTCGATATTATTGTTGTATGATTCCATTCCTATTTTATAATTCCTCAGAAACAGATAAATTAAAAATAATAGATTATTATTTTAATTTTTTTGATAATAGGCAGCCTGCAGCTCATTGGTTTCTAATTATAAAAGGTGAACGATCGATGATCATTAGTTCATCACTAAGAATCTGCGCTTATTTGATCATGGCTAACGAGCTTATCAAAAAACAGTTCTACGAAGAGGTATTCCAGTTTTTTTTTTAGCTCATCATCTTTTTCATCCTCCATATATATTCCATCGTTAACATTTTCAAACCATATCATCGAATTCAAAAGCTGGCTATTAAATTGAGATTATTTTACATTTGGAATAGTTTGGAGAATAATATAATTTGTATTATTAATGTATAAAGAGTATTGCTATACAGTTTAATCCAAAATACATTATGAATTAATTTACGAAAATAAATGATGTGTACACAGGTTCTGTTCGACGAAAAGAAGGGTGTTAGAAAGGTTGTGCTGAACAGACCCAAACAGCTGAATACATTAACATACGAAATGGTATTTCTCTAATTCATCTATTTGTCAGTTTACTTTGTGAATTTTGGATCGTTCAATTTCTTGTTCGTGACAAATAATGTTCAAAATAATTTGTTGTTTTCATTTATATAGCTGTCCCAAATGTTAAGGCGGCTGACACTCTATGAGAAGGTTCCAGATGTCAACTTTGTTGTTCTGAAGGTATAATATATGAAATGAATAATCTGAATATACTAATTTTTTCAAACAAGAAAACAAAATTGTTTAGCTAGTACACATTTCCGACATTGATAGGGAAATGGAAGAGCATTTTGTGCTGGAGGTGAAGTTAAATCTTCAATGAGCTACGCTGTAGTTGGTAAGCAATGCATCAAAACTCTCTCTCTCTCTCTCATTTGATATCTGTGTATTCTTCAGGACACTGGAGTTTCGCAGCAAACTATTACAGAAGACTGCTTAATGTTGAATACATTCTTGGGACGTATCAGAAACCGCTAGTGAGTAGTTCATCTAATTCATACCATTATATATATATATATATATATATATATATATATATATATATACATTCTTTGCTAACATATATACATTTTCAAGAAAAGATATGGTAAATTAATCGGAAATTTTGGTGAAAAATTAATCTAGGTGGCCATAATGGATGGAATCGTGATGGGTGGAGGAGCTGGATTAACTATGCATTCCGACTTCAGAATTGTCACTGAAAAAACCGTATTGTTTATTCCTTTTATCATAATTTTCTGTGCAAACTATAAAAGAAATTGATATATCGTATTTTTTTGGTTGAATTTATACAGAGATTTGCCATGCCAGAAGCTGCAATAGGACTTTTCCCAGATTGTGGTGCATCGCATTTCTTATCCCGGCTTCCAGGATATTTAGGTGACAATTTTTTAGTACCAAACTTTCAAAACCCTAGTTTTTGTAAATCTTTGTGCTGTATTCAATTTTAATTATTTCAGTAAAAATTGAATTTTTACTGAAATAAAATGAAAAAATATGCAGGAGAATATTTAGGGCTGACTGGTGCGCATTTGAATGGAGCTGACATGCTTGCCTGCGGTCTTGCAACTCATTTTGTCCTTTCTAAGGTATGCATGAACATGCTCTATATTTAATTGAACTGAACTGAAATAAACTAAACTGAACTGAAGTAAATTAACTAGCAAAGTGATTCATTGCAAAACTAGGACCTGGTTGCAGTGGAAGAAGCCCTTGATTGCTTAGCCGCTGGATTTTCCGGTGCAGTGAATATGTCGACCATTTCTACTACCATCGACAAATTTGTTCAAGTACAGTATCTGATGAAAGATACAGTGTGTCAAAGGTTTATTTATTTCCCGGTTTAACTATACAGCCAATATTTTCTTAAGGAAAACCTGTTTTCCAGTATATTTTACAAAAAATTTTAATTTTGATTTGATAAAATTTGTTGAGATTTAGATTAATTTATCGATACTATTATCATTTTGATACAATCATTTTTATCTTAGTTTAATACACCAAATAAGCGAAAAATAAAGTGGGAGAAGAAGCCCTAATTTTACCTGTTAATTTATACATTTTCACTTTTTAGTACTAGATTGAAGGTCATCAGCCAGTGCTTTTCCATGGAAACTGTTGAAGAAATATTGTTAGCCTTGGTAAGTTATTGAAAATTCAAGTTTTTTGATAACTTGGGATCTATATAACTAAATTTGATGTATGAAAAATCAAATTTAATTTAGTAAATAAATTTTAACATCAATTTAGAAAATAATTTTTTTTAATCCCATACAATTTCGGATCATAATTAAGTATATGTTTTCCTTTAAAAGTCAATTTTCATATTATTTCCCTATGATATTTAGCAGGAGGAATACTCATCTACTGATCATGAGCATGAGAAATGGATTCTCAAGGCAATCAACTCAATGAAATCAGCTTCTCCAACCAGTCTCAAAGTTTTCTTAAGGCTGGTATGTTTAGTATATCTAAATCTCAAATATATATAATGAACAATTATTAATATTGTTATATCTGCATATACAATTTAATTTATATTAATCATTAAATTGTTATCAAATAACAGTTGATTGCTTGATTAATTGATTCCACAGATTCGACAAGGGCGTACGAAAACATTAGAACAGTGTCTTGTTTCAGAATTTAGGGCAGCTTGTCACATGTTTCGAAGAACAATAAACAGTGACTATTACGAGGTTAATATAAACTTACCATTATCCATACAACATTTTCTTTTCCACTTTTATTTGTTGAATGAAATTTACATAATATGCCCATGTTTGTTTATAATTACAGGGAGTCACTGCGAAATTAATTGATAAAAGTATAGATCCAAAGGTATGTCATTACGTGCCTTCGATCTCACCTTTCAATTAAATCATACAAATTTATAAATTTAATTTGTTTTGAAATGTAAATACTTTGCAGTGGATGCCTTCAAAGCTGGAAAAAGTGAGCCCTAAAATGGTGGAAACATATTTTAATGATGTTGAAGATGATCTGGATTGGGTGGGTCTGCAACTTCCCTCAAGATCCTCACTGCTGGTGGGAGATTCTTTTGATCTCGTGTCCAGGCTCTAAAATTCGTGATTAATTAAATGTGTACTACTCAAACAAAGTATCCACATGCAATGCTTTTTAGGATTCGTTTTTCATTCTATTTAACGAATTTATGCATAGTTTTGATAGATACGGTTCAGCAGACTTGAGAAGGTTCATATGCTACCTGAGAAAATTGGTTTTAATTGTGCTTTGATTCTGGTATTTGTATGATAATTTTCAAGAATATTCATAAGTTTCACTGTAATCGTACTGGACATTCTTAGTATATATATCATGAATAAATTTCTCCTCGACAAAAAAAATAAGAGTATCATATCATAAAACTTAATTATGAATTATTTATAGTGAATGCCAGAAATTGTTATAATCTCAGACAAGTTTAGAGACTTTCTTTTCAAATAGAGAACAGGCATAAATACCAGAAAGACATCATGAGTACTCTTAAAAAACAATCATATAGCCTAATATAATGATTAAATAAAGAAGATAGTGATTTTATTCTATGTACAGGGAGTTAGCATATCCACGATCACAATCAATCATGATATACAAAATATTCTCTAATACTTCTCAAGTTGAAACATGCAGGTCCAAAATGGCCAACTTGCCAAGTATTTTTTAAACTGTAGACGACCAAGGACTTTATTAAAGATATCAGCAGGTTGATTTGAAGTTCAAATATGAAATGTAGAAATCTCCCCAGATTGAACAAGGTCACGGACAAAATGACAATTCACCTCAATATGCTTCGAGCGTTCATGAAAAACTTGATTAGCCCATGTTTTTCACGCCAACTCACTCCTTTCATGATTAATTTCTCTCTCATCACCGTCGCTCTGAAAATAATTCAAAACCTTATTGTTGTTTGTTGTTTGAGAATTGAGATCGACAATGAAGATCGTAATCGGAAGAGTAATTTTTAGAATATCTCGAACGCTGACAAGGAGAATAGGATCCCGAAACCAAAGCGGACTAAGATTCCTGGCAATCATAACAGTTGCTCGTTTGAACAAATTAGGGCGGAAATCTAGGCATTCAGCTAGCAGCTGGTGTCTCAGATCCAGGCATTCACCGACGAATAATTTTTATAATACCTTTTCATATATCGCAAATTATACTATACACCTGGGTATGTACCCCAGGTGCATTCTAAAACTTATATATGTGCATTTTTATGTGTGTAACTGTGTATTGTAAATTTTTTTACTGATAATTTCTATAAATACTATGTGTAAATTATTATCAATAGAATATGTATAATTATTAAAGCAAAACATACAATCAAAGTGGGTGTACATACACCAGTGGCATGGTATAAGAATTGTTCATATATAATGTATATGTAAACATAGAATCTGAAAAACGAAAAAAAAATAAAATAGAATAATAGAAGAAATCAAAATAGATTATATATTTTTTGTTTATCTTACTAGCTAGGTCGGTATAAATTATTCTGATATTCTCTTTCGACTCTAAGGGAAGAAATCAAACTTATTATTCTAGTCATGGACCTTCATGGTGTGTTTGGTTGGGCAAATTTTCGCAAAACTTGAACTATCCAAGTTCAGTTTTGTAAAATCTTGTTTGGTTCACTAAGTTTCCCAAAATCCAGACTTGCAAAATCATAAAAACCAACCAAAGATTTTGTTTCATACTTACAAAATCCAACCCAACCAAACAAGAATTTTGAAAAATCATACTCTCAAAATCCCAAACAAAAACCCAAACCCTCAAAATTCCAAAACAAAATCTAGACTTTCAAAAAATATTGCGAACCAAACACACCCTCAATCATCAGATCCACACAAATAAATTTATTGCCGTAGCGAATATTTTGTTTTGTCATTGATTCATACCACAAGTTCTACAATATTGTAATAAAGATGACAAATTACTTATGGACGAAAAATGAATGCATGTATATGTGAACAGAAAAAATACATGTATACGGCTCACACGTTGTAGATATACTTGCATGCTGAAATACGTGGATCTAGCTTTCTTCAATTTCATAACTACCTACCAATTAAAATGGCCATGTCTTGACCTTCATTTCTTCCACGTTTATAATATATACTAGGTAATGCCAGCCGCGCTGACGCGCGGCTTGGCGATCTTTATTGAAATACAGACCAAAATTTGGGTGGAATCTTGTTTTTACATGACTAACATAGCCCAAAGAATCTTTGATCATCAGCTGTAGTAAGCTGTAGCTATAGTAAGCTCTAGACTAATTCTGAAACATTTTCGAATATCCAAATTTCATCATAAATAAATCTTTGTGAAGTATTCTGTGCCAGAAACTTGTAAGCCTTTCTATCCACTTCCACCGAGCTGTGCCCTGGATCTTGCCTGTACCCATGTGTCACCAGCTCAGTTCGAGTTCCCGCCATCTCGTCCCTTTCCTGAGCTTTCGCGTATAAGTTTGTCAGCAGCAGATAATCACCGGCAGTTTTACAGTTCATTGGTGGAGACTTTTGGCTGCTATTTCTGCTACTGCGATGTTGGAATGAAACCTTACAACAACTAAGAAGGCTTCTACACAAAACATCGTTTGGCTTCATCCTCATCCGCATGCTCTTTATGAGATCAAAAGCTTCATTGATCTTCCTAACTCTGGCCAGGAGATCAACCATGCAGCCATAGTGTTGAAGGGTTGCCTTAATACCATTTTGAAACTGCATTTTGTTGAAAAAACGAATCCCTCTTGATAACCGCTTCCAGAATAACCTTTCCTGGAACACAGAAATGTCCAGAGACTCATCAGAAATCGTCCTCACAGTGTTCCTCCAAAAAACAACATAAAGCATGTTCCCAAATCATCAAACAGCTAGGTTTTATCTAAAGAATGCATGTAACTGCAAATAACAAAGAACAGCTCATATATATTAGCAGGAACAATCACTTTTTCACAAAATACAAAGCACAAAAGTGATCAGGAGCTGAACACCAGACAACATTCATATACATGACCTTAGTATGACAAGAAATCATTTGAACCCTCTAAAGCTCAAATCCAGAAGAGAGGTTATCATCTGCTAAAGCGTAAAATGTAACCACCACCATTTTAACAATCCAGTAAGCTCTCTAATGATATCCAGTAACTATGGAATAGCAACAACAATAGCTAACTACTACAGACAATTGAACTGGCTTTAAATTTTTTCTAAGATGAATACAAGCAAGCACGTAAACCCTTCACAAAACACAGATACTATCCGATCAGGCAAATTCTACCAAATTGAGATTCATAATCATACACTGTTCAAATTTATCTTTCATCTGGATACGGGCAGGCACCAACATTTCATTAGTTCAACACAGCTAGATAAATCCAAACCAATTGGCAAAAACACAAAAAAAATCAAATCCTCCAGCACCCCATAAACAGAACACCATCAAAACAATAAAATGTACACACACACACATCAAATTATACACATTGGGAACACTAAACCCTAGAGAGGAGGAGGGGGGGGGGGGGGGGGGGGAGGTGGTACCATGTGAGGATAATTGTCAACAACCCTCGTGTTCTCGAGCTTAATGTTGAGGTACTGATCCACGGAATGCAGGGTTGCAGGGTTCCTGAATAGCCAAATCATTCTTCAGCTTCACAGTCACCTCTCTCCCGACCAGGTCCTTGAAATATGAGAAAAAAAAACTGCAACAAAAACATACTGAGGCGTCCGATAACGAAACAAAGCCAAAAACCTTAAAAGTTCTGATTGGTCGGGGTGGGGAGAAGCTTACCATGACGTGCCTTCGATGTTCAACCGCGCTTCCGCCCAATAGTTTGAAGACAACGGCTGGTTTGCAGTTATGTGGCTCTGCAGATTGACACGGAATGCTTAAATACAAAAACAATCTATATATTTTGCACCAACAAATGAACAGCAAGCCATCATACCTGAAACCTCATATGTTGTGGCATCATCGATTTCAACAGGTGCAGCAGAGATTCTCTGTTTAAGGCTCAAAGAATTCCCTGATGCTGACTTAACCCAACACAACAATACGCAACAAACAAACTCATATGAAAACCATAAAAATCCAAACATTAACAAACAAAAATCCCAAAAAAAATGCAAAAAGGGGCAGAGTAATTACCATTGAGGAGCTATAACATGAGTTATAACCATCCCGATAGTTAAAAGCAACAGGACTTAGTGGGGAAGGAGTTGGTGGGCTCACAGCCATGGGAGGAGGCGGGATTGTCAATATAACATGTGACCCAATCGAAGCCGCCACAACGCCATTGTTAGCCCCTCGCAGCCCCTTCAACGAGAGCTCCTCCAACGCGTAGCAGTAATCGAGCAGAGCAATCGGACGAAAACTTCTTCAAAACCTTACAATTCGCCGCCATTCCCCGATCGGTGACCTGCCGGAAACCGCGGAGCTTTAGCCGCGTGAACCCCCGGCACCAGAGCGAGATCGTAGCCAGCCCATCATCATTCTCACTTTGTATTTGAGGAGAAAATAGTGAAAAGAGGAGAAAAGGTTGATAATATGAATCAAAGTCTGGAGACAGATGGAGGATTTAGGGTGAATTGTTCATGCATAGTGACACGTGTACCTGAGGAGAAATACCAATAAAAAATTACGACCACCACTTCACTGTAGCTAAGCCATTCTCCCTTTATAGTTATAGAGATATATGAAAACATACAATCGGGAGGAAAAAGAAAAACATTTCGAAAAATATTCATTTGTACATACGTGCTCATTTTATATACTTCTTTTACTTGTATTCTATCATTCTAATTTTTAAAAAAATAAAAAAGGGATTATTCATAATTAGTTACCCCAACCGAAAATAACCAAAATGTTCATTATGAACCAATAAATCTTACTAGGGGAAAAGAAATTCTGACTGGCAGAGAATTTGTAAAATTTCCAGTAATTCTTTAACTATAACAGTACAATACATTTTCATGTATCAAAAACATAAATAGGGGTAATGTGATTATAATAATTACAGTCCGGCAAGTATTGGTGTCTAATCGTCTAATTTTACAATCAACTTTTCTAATTATCTCATTAAACGTGTTTCTCCTTTCAAAAATAAATATGAGATTCACAAGGACGCTTTTACAACATCAAAATATTATAAAAGTTTGTCTATCACGACGGAAGATGATTAATTAAAAATTAATTTGTGATCACTTCTCAATCAATCTTATTAGATGTTATTTTCATCCTCCCCTCATGACAGTAAGGGATACGTAAGTTTGCATCCTCTGCTCATGATAAGTAACGATTCACCATCTCACTTGGTCCACGAATCTAATGTATCTACGACAAAGAATTAAGTATTTAATATATTTTGAATCATATTTTTCCTAGTTGTACAAACACATTTTAAAATGAAATCTGTCAGTAGTAATATTTTTATTCTTAATTTAATATTTTAATTCACATTCTTATGGGATCATTTTTAAGTGAATGAAGTGAAAATTATCATATTTGAAATAAACATATAAATTTTTATTTTGAAAACAAATCACACAACTTAAATAATTAACCTAAATTTTACCAGATAACATTTTCGTGAAGATAACTAAACTAAATTATATGTACGGATAAGAATCGTTTAAGAGTCATTTTTAATTTTTGTCATATTAGATGGAGCCGGCAATATTTTTTAATGTAGTGATGATAAATGTTCATTCATTTTTTACTAAAAAATTGTTCATTTATTTATTCATCTATTGACACGTCTCCATATCTTACCATGACTTCTACAATATTGATCAGCAATTTTGTTGCTACAATGTTCATTTATCCCACACGTCTCTAACTATAGTTTGTTTATTTCAAACTTCACTTGTTCTCATATACAGTTTCTTTCATTTTAAAGTCAGCTTTTTGAATGCCGGACTTTTTGTCGCCCTTGAAAAACATTATATTTTAAATGATAATTTTTGGGTTACACTTACACCGTTCTATTATAATTTTATAATGATAAGTATGTTTTTTTATTTTATAATTTATGATATTTGTTAATAGTATTATGGGCCTAGAGCCCAATGTGTATCAATCTAGGGTTTAACTAGGGTTTCTACCCATGTACTGTCTATATAATTGTGAATATGAAACACACCTCAGTATCGAGGTTTATCCCTCTAACATGGTATTAGTCGCCTACACGATCCTCATGATCAAAACCTATGCTATTGAATAGGTGTGAATCGTCTATATATAGCATTGTTTTTTTATTTGATCATTAGATCTTGTGTCTACAATATTGATATATTTTTGTAAGTTGATATTTTAAATTCAACATGATTGTAAAGATTGTGATTTGCTCTTGATCTGATTTACGGTCGTGTTATGTTCTCGATCTAAATTACAGATCGTGTTTTCGTTTGTGATTTATGTTTTTAAGGTGTTAACCATTTTAAAAAATATAGATAATATTATGAATCAAATGATACTATAGTTGTAAAAGATTCATACTTGGCGTAGAGTTCCTTCGCTGTACTTCATCATGCAAATTTTTATAAATTTTGTTGGATTAAAATTTAACAAAATGAATATATGGTCAGAAAACTTATGAATATAGCTAGCGACGTGTCATTTTTCCAATTAAATCCCTATATATAAGACAATATCGTTGCGCTCATTGCTTCAACAAGAAAAAAACCAGCAATACTCTCGATCTTTACCATTCTAAGCAATGGAATTCGTCCTCATCTTTCTGCCATTTTTCGTACTTTTATTCCTCTTTTACAAGAACACTAAATCCCAGAAAACTCAAAACAGTCCACCAGGCCCTCCACAGCTTCCATTGATTGGAAACCTGCACCAAATCGACGTTTCATGCCTCCACGAATGCTTCCAGAAACTGTCAAGAAAGTATGGCCCCTTGATGTTTATGAAGTTCGGTTCCATCAAAACCCTAGTGGTTTCTTCAGCTAGATTAGCTGAAGAAGTGATGAAGAACCAGGACTTAAACTTTTGCAGCAGGCCAAAACTTCGTGGTCAGCAGAGATTGAGCTACAATGGCCTCGACATCGCGTTCGCTCCATACAATCAAGAATGGAGAGAAACGAGGAAAATTGGAGTTCTTCATCTTCTAAGCGTGAAAAGGCTTCATCAATTTCGCCCTATTCGCGAAGATGAAGTGTCTCGAATGATTCAGAAGATCAGGAAAGAGGCTGAATCTGGCGTGGTTATCAATTTGACTGAGATCTTGGTTTCCACGGCGAGCACTAACATTTGCAGGATTGCTTTTGGGAAGAGGCTTCGTGTTGATGATCATCAGAGAATAAGATTGGAGAGAATTTTGAGAGATTCTCAAGAAATGTTCATGGGATTCTTCTTCTCCGACTATTTTCCGTTCCTTGGTTGGATGGATAATCTCACCGGAATGAATTCTCGATTGGAAAAAGCATTTCAGACGGCTGATTCGTTTTACCAGGAGCTTATCGATGAGCATCTTGATCCAAACAGGCCTAGCTCCATGGATGATGACATCATCGATATTATGCTTCAGTTGCAACGAGATGGATCGACCTCTTTCCACATTTCTATGGACCATATCAAAGCTATGCTCATGGTATGCGCTTCACCATATTTTAAATAATATTTTTGTTTTTTTCTAGTTTTTTTAAGGGGGGAATTTTTTTATATTGATAAATTTTTTGATAAACTCTTTATTATACGGTAGATTTATTTTTTTAAAATAATATTCTTTAAACAAAAAACCATGGATCTTTAGGGGACCGTCATAAATTTGTTGAGGATTTATAAATGTAGTCAATTTTGTTTTTGAATTTGAGTTTTCAAATCAGACGATATATATAATATTAAAATTTACAAAAATCGAAAAGATTGAAGAAACATGTAATACCATCATCACAACATTTTATGTAAAACGGTATTGTACAAAACTTTACCTTTCAAATATAATTTATTTACTCATTTGTGAAAAGGCTGCAATTTGTTTCTTTTTAATTATTTTTGCAAAAAGAAGAATACACATAACGTCAAAACTCTCTAATTTATTTTAAAACTTTTATGTTTAACATCGATAACCATGTTCTTGTCGATGTTTTTTCTTGATCATGACCTTACCATATTTTTTCTTAGCATAGGTTAAATTTTCACACAAGATCCATAACCTTCACGCTACTAGTTAACATTTCTGATATAAGTTAGGGTTTTGTTAATTTGTCAGTTTGCTGAATAAACATCTGCCATTATTTTCTCCACTAACTTGAAAATGTTGCAGAATGTATTTCTTGCTGGGACAGAAACAACAGCAACCACACTAATTTGGGCAATGACTGCACTGATGAAAAATCCAACAGTTATGAAAAAGCTTCAAGCTGAAATCAGAGAAGCAGCAAAGGGAAAGGATTTTGTTGATGAAGACGACATCGAGAACCTTCCGTACCTCGCCGCCACTCTCAAGGAGACGATGAGGCTGTTCCCCACCGTGCCACTTCTAGTGCCGAGGGTATCAATGCAAAAATGCAAGATAGATGGTTATGACATTGAGGCCAATACCATGGTTTATGTAAACGTGTGGACTATTGGGAGAGATCCTGAACTGTGGAAAAATGCAGATGAATTTTGTCCAGAAAGGTTCTTGAATTGTGAGATTGATTTGAAGGGACAAGATTTTGAATTGATACCTTTTGGATCAGGAAGAAGAGGCTGTCCTGGCCTTGGAATGGGTCTACAAATGGTTAATCTTTTGCTTGCGAATCTACTTCACTCATTTGATTGGGAACTTCCCCATGGGATGATTAAAGATGATTTGGACACTGAATCAGTTCCTGGGCTATCCATGTTCAAGAAAAATGCTTTGAAGATCATCCCGAAAATTCCTTTGAATTCTCACGCATCTGTCTAATTTGATCCACGAGACTCTCCAAATATATCTTCGCATTACTAGTATCTAGGGTTTAGTACTCGTATATATACACACACGTTATCAAATGTTATAAATAATTTGTTGTACTCATAAATAATTTGATATATATAATAAGGGTATGTTCTCCCAGCTTATTTTCATTTTTTTTTCAATGTAGTCAAGTTTAGTTGAATTTAATTTAATTTAGATGAATCAATTTTGATTAAATCTGATTTGATATATAGGATTCTGTTGAATTTAGTTATAATATTATTATTTTTTCCTAAAATCCTAAAACCCTAGCATAAATGCGTGCCCGTCAGCCCTAAATAGTCTTCAGCATACATAATATTTTGTTATAAATCAAAATTTTAAAATAATTGAAATTGAATACAATTTTAAGTTTAAAATTAAAATTGTTATGAACGTTACTAAAATTAAACACAAATTGCAGCAAAAAACTATAGAGTGAGATACTGGCGATGAAAGTAATGCCCCTCGAATAATATGTGGAGGACATAAATCCTGAGTGTGGTAGTTGGGCTTAAGTAGGAAGGGTTCTTGGGAGTTTGTTAATGGGAAGACCTCCAAAATGATATTCATGATAATGCCATAAAAACTATCGTATACAATGAATAAAAAATGTCCTGAATGGGAAATTAAAGCCAAAACAGTGAAAATAACGTATCAATAGTTTTTTTTCTGGCCCAACCAAACATTCTAGAAAATGAAACAATGCAATGAAAGTGAAAGATGAAACGTTATTGAAAAAATCTCAAATGGTACAAATCAATAAGGGTGTGTTTGGTTGGACAAGATTTTGCAAAATTTGTACCATCCAAGTCCAATTTTGTAAAATCTTGTTTGGTTCGCTATTTGGAAAGTCCAGGTTTTTCATTACAAAATCCAAATTTTACTTTACACAATCCAGTTTTTGCAAAAGTTAAATTTCAAACAAGTTTTTTGTTATAAACTTTCAAAATTCAGTCCAACCAAACAAGATTTTTGTTCAGACTTACAGAATCTCAAACCAACCAAACAAGGATTTAGCATATCCAGACTTACAAAATCTCAAACAAGATCTCAGACTCTTAAAATCCCAAATCAAAGTCCAGACTCTAAAAATCCTCTCCAACCAAGCACACCCTAAAGCTACAAATTAAATTGAACAAATTTTTTTTATATATGGGTGGTTTTCTTATGTGGGGATGTAAGGCAAATAAAAATCTGACACTTGGCAAGTGAAACTCGATGAAAACTAAATTGTGAGTCATTCGTTTACATAAGTTTCTAGTCCTTGTATTTTTTATCTTTATTTCCCTTTCCCCATTTTTGTTTTCTATCTCAGATTTCTTACTCGTTTTTCCTTTTTTTCGCAACTCTTCAATGAACACTGATTATATACGTTCATGTAATTTTAAAAATAAAAGAATTTTCCCATTATAGAATCAAGGACCCTGACCAAATACTGAGGGGCATCTCTACGGTCGTCGACCTCATCGACAACGACACTTGTTGGTGGAACCTGGATGTTTTGGAGTCCTTTTTTGACTCAGGAGACGTGGAGAAAATTATGTCCTTAAACCTCACCAATAAGAATGGAGCGGACCATTGGTGGTGGTACTATACAAACTCCGGAAATATTCGGTTAAATCCGCGTACCATATGCAGGTTGAAGCAGCGGCGACATAGCAGCTTCAAACTGGAGCTCAAAACCTAGAGGAAAGATTTTGGACTCGCTTCCGGAAATCCAAAGTCACGTCGAAAGCGAAACACTTCGCTTGGAGGCTCATCACCGACTCGCTACCGACAAGTGGTAATCTCTGGTCAATAACTATGAATGTGCCACTGACATGTCCTTTCTGCCAAGATGAGGATGGTTCATCGGTTCACCTCTTCTTTTATTGCCATTTTGCTCAGAAGGTATGGACCACGACAAGCGTGAACCAACTCGTTGAAACTGACAAGCAGAACCATGGTGAGGTCTAGTTCAAACGGCTACTGGTAGAGTCGGATACGAACATGACGGAGATGTTGTTAATGATGTGTGATGCCTTTTCGATGCAGCGAAACAGTAGAATTTTCACAGATCAGGCCATGGAGTCAGACTATTTGGCTGTTTCGGTAAGCTCAAATTTACGCCTATTCCAGAATGCTAAATGTTGGCTAGAAAGATCGTCGTCGGAACTGGGAGAATACTCCTTCCCAAAGCCTCCGCGAGATGGTTCTAAGGTAACTTTTGATGAGGACGGCAGAGCGGGCATTGCGGCGTTGGCAGTGAACGGAGAAAGAAGTTTCATCCCCAAGCCGTTACAGATTCTTTACCTGGAGTATCGGATCCTCTCTTTGCAGAAGGAAAAGCCCTTGAACTGGCGGTTGAACTAGTTACAAATCTTGCGCACGAGGAATGGATTGTCATTGGTGATTGCCTCATCCGAATGGTCAAGGATTTGGAGCAGCCACGAAATTCTTGCACTGAGTTGATCGGCTCTTTGAAGAGTGCATTTAGTCTAGGGAACATACAGGGGCCTTGTTGTGAAAAGAGAACAGAATATATTAGCTCATTCTCTAACTAGTAACTACTTATGCTAAGGAGAATATAAGGGGTAGAATCATATGGGTAATGCCAAAGTTTCCTTTTGTCAAGACGGCTTTAGACATTTTCCAGTGGTTTGAATAAAGATTTTTTACTTTAAAAATAAAGAATTTTTCCTATCCATAACTTCTTCTATTTTGAAAACATTTTAAAAAAAATGTATTGCCTTAATAAAGTTATAAAATAAAAACATAAAGAAACGTTCTACATCAAGCCTCAGATCTCAATTTCTTAGAAATATACCCTTTTCATCTGTTATATAGCACCTGTAGTTTCCTAGAGGTCATTTTTCAGGGCTACAGTCTTTGATGCCACATACTCCTTGTACTTGGAAACTAAATTCAAAATCGCCCCTCAAATGATTATCAACACCGATCAAGTTTGAATGAAGAAGGATGAATCTACAATTTCAAAAAACACCATGGAATTCCTAGAAGATATTGTACATGAGCTTAAAATAATTCGCGAGAAATAAATGCTCAGCATAATTTGCAGACGCACTTGATTCTACAAGGATTTTAGGGCAATCTGCTGAGGATGCGAAAGAACAAATTATAACAATATTGATCACATACAAAGTGGAGTAAACCCTAGATTGTAATAGTGTTATATATTCGCAGTGTCTCTTAAACTAGACAGATGCGTGAGAATTTGAAGGCTTTTTAGCGATAATCTTCAAAGCATTTTTCTTGAACAAGGAGAGGCCAGGAACTGATTCAGTGTCCAAGTCTCCTTTAGCCATTCCATCAGGAAATTCCCAATCAAATGAGAGAAGCAGATTTGCAAGCAGAAGGTTAACCATTTGTAGACCCATTCCAATTCCAGGACAGCCTCTCCTTCCTGATCCAAACGGCGTCAATTCAAAATCTTGTCCCTTCAAATCAATGTCACAGTTCAAGAACCTTTCTGGACAAAATTCTTCTGCATTTTTCCACAGCTCGGGATCTCTCCCAATAGTCCATACATTTATGTAAACCACGGTATTGGCCTCAATGTCATAACCATCTATTTTGCATTTTTCCATTGACACTTTTGGCAGGAGAAGTGGCGCGGTGGGGTAAAACCTCATCGTCTCCTTCAGAGTGGCAGCGAGGTAGGGAAGATTCTCGATATCGTCTTCATCCACGAAATCCTTTCTCTTTGCTGCTTCTCTGATTTCAGATTGAAGCTTTTTCATAACTGCTGGATTTTTCATCAGTGCAGTCATTGCCCAGATTATTGTGGTAGCTGTTGTTTCTGTCCCAGCAAGGAATACATTCTGCAACATTTTCAAGTTAGTTCAAAATGAATAATTAGAGATTAATTCTGCAACAAACTAACAGCAAAGCAAAACCAAGCTAAAAAGGAATTATATGTATAGAAACATCAATTACTGTGAACCGGTCGTAGATATTGACAAAGAGATGCTGAAAAAGACACTCCATAGAATAAGTTGGCGGTCCATAATTCACGACTAATTATCAATCAATTATAAATATTTTATAATACCAGTTAACAGCTTGGTGTACGTTTTCTAAAAAATATTGTGTTTTGGACGATTACATATTCTTCGTTTTCCATAACATTTCAATGTAAAAAAATCAAATTTGCAACATTTTTACAGAAAGTTATTTAATTATTGATGAAATGTAAAGTGAAACCATGCATTCTACACATCGAAATTTTTCTGATGATATTATATTTTTCTGATTAAATTATTTTATATATTTTTTAATAATGCGCTCTTAATTAATTAGACATATATTTATAACAACAAAAACATTTCGCTTGTAAGAAGAGACGAATGCTATCTTGTGGAAAAGAATATATTTCAAAAGGAATACACATATTTATGATAAGAGGTTTTATCAACAAAATTATCAGTGATAGAGACCCTCACTCTTTTCAAAAAAAAAAGAAATTATAAGGAAATTGTAAAATTACCACAAACATGTGTACGAGGAAATATTATGATAAGACACAAGTCATGATCAATAAAATTATAACTCAATAAAATTAAATTGTTATTTATTTGATGATGATGATCAAGAGAGATAATAATGTTTTTTTACGATGATGATTTTATTGATGATACCATAAAGCTCTCATCATAGAGTTTCTTATCTAAAACTACTAGTAAATTTTACTTTTGCATACCAATATTTTGACTAGAATTGACCAATATACTCTTAAATTATAAATTGCTGCAATTCAACATTTTAGTATACTCTATACGTATCTACAAAGGTATGGACATGCATACACAGGGGCGGATGGAAGTGGGGGCTTGTAGGTGCTCAAGCCCCCACTTGCCAAATAATTAGAGCTAATTTTTTTTATATAAATATAGCTATATTTTGTCTAAATTTATCATATTTTTACTAAAATTAGCACTAAATTCACTCACAAATTTATGTTATTGTATTCTCAGTCCCCACTAAATATAAATCCTGGATCCGCCCCCGTGCATACACCAAACATAAAAGAAAATACGGGGAAGGGGATTACCATGAGCATAGCTTTGATATGATCCATAGTAATCTGAAAAGAGGTCGATCCATCTCGTTGCAAGTGAAGCATAATATCAATTATGTCATTATCCATGGAGCTAGGCCTGTTTGGATCAAGATGCTCATCGATAAGCTCCTGGTAAAACGAATCTGCCATCTGAAACGTTTTCTCCAGTCGATAATGCATTCCGGTGAGATAATCCAACCAACCAAAGAAAGGTAAATAATCCGAAAAGAAGAATCCCATGAACATCTCTTGAGAATCTCTTAAAATGCTCTCCAGTCTTTTTCTCTGATGATCATCAACGCGAAGCCTCTTCCCAAAAGCAATCCTGCAAACGGTAGTACTCGCTGTGGAGAGCAAAATCTCACTCAGATTGGTAACCAAACCAGATTCAGCCTCTTTCCTGATCTTCTGAACCATTTGTAACGCTTCATCCTCAAAAACAGGCCGAAATTGATTCAGTCTTTTCATGCTGAAGAGATGAAGAACACTGATCTTCCTCGTTTCTCTCCATTCTTTATTGTATGGAGCGAACGCGATATCCAGGCCGTTGTAGCTCAATCTTTGCTGGCCACACAGTTTTGGCCTGCTGCAGAAGTTTAAATCCTGGCTCTTCATCACTTCTTCGGCTAATCTAGCTGAAGAAACAACTAGGGTTTTGATGGAACCGAAGTTCATAAGCATCAAGGGGCCATACTTTCTTGACAGTTTCTGGAAGCATTCGTGGAGGCATGACACGTCGATTTGGTGCAGGTTTCCAATCAATGGAAGCTGTGGAGGGCCTGGTGGATTGTTTTGAGTTTTCTGAGATTTGGTGTTCTTGTAATGGAGGAAGGAGAGTAGGAAGAACAATAGAAGGATGAGGAAGATTTCCATTGTTTTAGAAATGTCAAAGTGATCGAAGAGTATTGCTTGTTGAAAAAATTTGCACAACGTTGTCTTTTATAGAGTGATTTAATTGTTAATGTATTATAGACGTACACGTCGCTAGGTGATGTAATTTGCATGGGAACCGAGGAAAAATTGATATAAATTTTCTGAGTATGAATTCCTTTTGTTAAATTTTAATTAAACAGTAAATTTACATGTATATATTTGCATGCATGATCTAATTAAATAATAATTTAACAACAAGTTTATTATACAATTCTCCCTCCAAACCCTAGCTGCTGAGAAGATGAGCAAGTAACTAATGATTTTTTTACGTACTTTGTTGTTAAATAAGAGTGAGATTCTCCACACATCAGCTTTTTTATCTAAGCATTGGTAGAGTTTTGAATTTGTTATAGATTGATATATCTCTTTTTATCAGTTAGTATATTTTCTACTTATTCTATTATTTGGATGCTTGATTTTGTTTTCAATGTGTTTATAAGAGTTTCGATCAATATGTTTATAATTTGGATAACACAAATCAACCAGTGTATTTGTAGTGTTACAAATGTTTCATGTCTCTAATTAACAGGGTTTGAGTGTGTTTAATATGCGGATACCTTATTAAGGATTTTGCGGTTATACTCTCGGTGGTGATATTGCAATATGATGAATATATCTCTTCTTTGTAATAAGACTTTTATTTTGATTAGCATGTATAAAAAAAATTGTGATATGTTTAGATTGGATGTTGATTACAGTATTTATAATCATTATTGTGCAATTTCCAAAATATTGATTGATAAAAATAAATAAGTAAATAAAATGAACATGTATTTATAATGTAATTTTTTTTCAAAAAGTAGTCTTGTTTCGTAACTCAGGTGTATGTTTTCATAAATCAAGTTCAAAATTACTGGCCAAAGGTGGTTATCAAAATACATTAAAATTGGTACGTATCTAGAAACTAGATATCCACGTATTTCAGCATGCATTTGTACTATACAATGTGTGGTCGTCGTATACGTATGTATTTTGTGTACGTACGTTTTCTGTGTTGTTTGTTTATGAGATCAGTGATTAAGATTTGATGTTCTTATCATCATGGAAGAAGAAAAGTAGGAAGAATGATGAGAAATTCCATTGTTAAGAATGGTGAAAATGATCGAAGAGTATGATTGATTTTTGCTTGTGGAAAAAATAACCACCAAAATGTTCATTTATCCCTTATTCATGATAGTTATATTTTATATTCCTCCTAAAGCGGTAATTATTGGATTATTTTGGTTATTTCAGTTCTTATTTTATTTATTCGAATTATTTTTTTCCTAATCATACCATAAGTTTTTACTCGTCTTTTACAATGTTGATTGTATCTACATGTTTCATTCTTATTATTTTGGATCTATTTTCGTAATTTTTCTCTAATTTCTCTAATTATGATTTTATTAGGTTAGTTTTGTAATTTTGGTCTATTCAATTTCTTTCAATTTTGGTATCTTTCCTTAGATATCGTCTTCTATTTTCTATTTTCATTTTCTAAACCTTTGTGACCGTTATTTATATTTGTGGTTAAGAATGAAATAAAAAATTTATAATTTATTAGTTAAGTGGTAGGTTGATCAAACTAAATGAATTAATATATTTTAACTGGATATCATACTACATTCTCAAATTTAACTCATTATATTAATCTCAAGTGACAAATATTTTGACATATTATATTATAATTTTACATATTCTATTCAAAATTGAGCTGAAAGATAACCTAGTATATGTAAAATTAAAGCATATATATGATAATATGTATAAGACATTTTGGTGCTTGCACTTAATATACTACCCTTATCTTGTACTTGCAAAGCTGAGATGGACACCATGCAAATTGTTCTTACACTCGAATCATTATTTACTTTTATTGGATTGAAATCTACTATCTCTTATATATATATATATTTTACCATGATGTTGTGTAACTATAGTTGTAACGTTAATTTTTCCGCCCTTTAACACATTTCGTACAATATGCATACAACAAATTAAGAGTAACCTTAAACACATGGAGTGGAACTGTGGAACTAGGAACTTGTCGGAAGTGGCGACGGTAACCCTCAAATTTTAAGGATGAAGTACTAATTTACTGTAAATCAGGCACGAGTACGGTAGAGTTGCAATGGAGAGCAAGTCCATCAATTTTCTTCTGATTCCGCCACTGCTTAGATAGATGTATGAGAAGGCAATTTTGCAATAAACTTCAATGCATTTTCCTTGACCATTGACAGACCTGGCACTGATTTGGTGTCCAAGTCTTCTGTAGTCATTCCTTGAGGAAGTTCCCAATCAAATGAGTGAAGCAGATTTGCAAGCAAAAGATTAACCATTTGTAGACCCATTCCAATGCCAGGACAGCCTCTCCTTCCTGATCCAAAAGGTATCAATTCAAAATCTTGTCCCTTCAAATCAATCTCACAATTCAAGAACCTTTCTGGAAAAAATTCTTCTGCATTTTTCCACAATTCAGGATCTCTTCCAATAGGCATAACAAATTTCTAATAAGATTCTCCCTCCTTCCTAGGTTAAATTAGATACATTTTGGTCAACTATTGGGTATGTTTGGTAATTAATAAGATATCATTTACATGTATTAACCGACATCTATAATTTGATAGTTCGACTATGTCGAATCTGATAATATCTCGTATGATAATATTTTTACATTAATACTTATTAAAATTTACGATCAAGTATACTTTTAAGAAATTATATATTAATCATCGACAATTTATCTTTGGTCTAGCAGAAAACGACCTCTCAAAACAATAAAAAAAATTAATCTACCTTGTAATAAAGAGATTTTATAAAAAAATTATAATAATAGCTATATAATATTCTCTCATTTTTTAAAGCTTAGTAAAAAAATCAATTTTGCACGCATTAGTAAAATATGGGGAAGAGGATATACCATGAGCATAGCTTTGATATGATCCATAGTAATCTTGAAAGAGGTAGATCCATGTCGTTGAAACTGAAGCATAATATCGATGATGTCATTATCCATCGAGCTTGGTCTATTTGGATCAAGATGCTCATCGATAAGCTCCTTGTAAAACGAATCAGCCATCTGAAACGTTTTCTCCAGTTGAGAATTCATTCCGGTGAGATGATCCATCCAACCAAGGAACGGAAAATAGTCGGAAAAGAAGAATCCCATGAACATCTCTTGAGAATCTTTTACAATGCTCTCCAATCTTTTTCTCTGATGATCATCAACACGAAGTCTCTTCCCAAAAGCAATCCTGCAAATGTTAGTGCTCGCTGTGGAAATCAAAATCTCGCTCAGATTGGTAACAACGCCAGATTCAGCTTCTTTCTTGATCTTCTGAATCATCCAAGACGCTTCATCTTCCAGAATAGGTCGAAACTGCTGAACTCTCTTCATACTTAAGAGATGAAGAACACCAATTTTCCTCATTTCTCTCCATTCTTGATTGTATGGAGCGAACGCGATATCGAGCCCATTGTAGCTCAATTTTTGCAGACCACTCAGTTTCGGCCTGCTGCAAAAGTTTAAGTCCTGGTTCTTCATCACTTCTTCAGCTAATCTAGCTGAAGAAACAACTAGGGTTTTGGTGGAACCGAACTTCATAAACATCAAGGGGCCATATTTTCTTGAGAGTTTCTGTAAGCATTCATGAAGACATGAAATGTCAATTTGATGCAAGTTTCCTATCAGTGGAAGCTTTGGAGGGCCTGGTGGATATTGATGAGTTTTCTGGGAACTGGTGTTCTTGTAATAGAGGAAGAACAGTAGGAAGAATGGTAGAAGGATGACGAGGAATTCCATTGATCAAAGAGGATTCATTTCCGATCGATCAGTTTTTTTTAATTGTGGGAATTGTGGCTTGAATCTATATGACCAAACCAAATAATTGATACAGCATTAAATTTGTGTGTGTGGATATGATTATTGAAGGTCCATGGCTAGAATAAGAGGTTGGATTTCTTTGTAACTTATTCTTGCTAAATTCAGATAAAATAAATTGAAGTAAAATTAACTGAGCCACTTCTAAACCATTGAAGAAGGAATGGTCTGATCTTTACGGTGTATATGAATATTTCCAGTGTATTTTAATCATTAAGTTATTTTTAAGTTTAGTTAAGTTTTGATGAACTTTAGTTCAATTTAATAATGTTATTATTGTTTTCAATATATTTACTTTTACATTAGTTCAAAGTGTAATATATTTTAGTTCAGTTAAATTCAATTTAACAAAAATAAGATGTATAAAATGATTTTGGAGTACGTGTTTTTGCATTGTCGGTCCCCAATTATATCATTTCAAACATTTGTCATTGCCAATAATAGATCGATCTGAGGTCCCCCGGCCATATTGTTTTTTTTCCGGTCAGAAATTGAGTGGTAATAAATTTTTAGCCAATTCCGTCCCCTCCCAAAGACTTATGAATAATTCAAGGTTAAAATATGAATAAAATCTCCAACTCTATATGAATACTTCAATGTTGAAAATAAGTTGTCTCTCCCTATAAATGATATGCAATTTTATAGAAAACGCTCGTAATATTATGTTTAATATTTAAGTATTCATAGAGTCTAGGATAACCCATTATTCATATTTTAACCTGAAACTATTTATACAATCTTGAAGTATCGATGCCTTCTCATGATCACTATAAACTATCATAATCTCATTCACCGATCTAATATATTTCTTCCTTTGTTCATCGAATTCGAAATACATGCCACAACACAGTTAGGTTCGGCCCAATAATATTTCTACCTTCATTAATTGTTTGATTTATTATATTTATTTGTCATGTTGCGATAAGATAATAGTATTAAAATCTTATGACAATGTGACAAGAGAACATGATAAGTTAAAGACAAATAAATGCTTCTACATTTTTCTTCCACTACTTTTATGACTTTCTTATCCCAATTTGTTGATATCTTTATCATTAACGACCTATTCAAGTTTTGTTTAAAATTTTCAATCTAACTCTCACATCACGCTAAAATCAGGCATTTTACATGAGAAGTATAGCTGTTATATTGAACTAAAGTATTCTCATATATTGTCGAGTTTTCTCGTACATCAAACAAATGCTTTTACACCTTCCTCCACTTACTTTTGTGACTTTGTTATTACAACTTGTTGATACTTTATTATTAAAGACTTATCCGAAATTTATTTGAAATTTTCAATTGAGGTCTCACGTCACGCTAAACTCTGACATTTTACTTGATGGGTATAGATTCGAAATTGTACTAGAGTGTTCTGCGTAATCTTAACATTTATTTCTACTATCTCATCATCATAGCCTTAGATGCATATATATTTGAAAGTTGAGGCTCACTTTGATAAGTTATACTCAAACTTTGTAATTTACAAATTACATTTATTAAAATTAATTAATTTGTTTGATTTTGACAAATCTAAGGTGAGACCTACCCATACGTTACATACTCGTACTAGTTTTGGTAAACCAACTTCAACTTGTCATATTTTTTGTAGGAACGAAGTAAGTAAAACCAGAAAAATCATACTACGTACTTTTGTCATTATAACGCAGCATTCAACGCACAGCGTTTGCAGGTGTGACTTAAAAACACCTCTGATTTTACTCTTCTCTCCTCCCCCTAAGCCCACGTTCCTCCAAACCTACCTCCAGAGCCAAGGACTTTCCCGTAATTTCACCCACTGAGATATGTACGTGGCAAGTACCTACAGTACTTAGAATAATATTGTTATATTTCCCGACCCGATACGAGAAACAAAAATTGGGTGCGTTGAAAAGCACTGTGTGTGAATTGGTGATGATAATCTGTGAGCTGTGAGCGACCAAACCCATTATTTAAATCTGAAGCTCTGTGTGGAAGTTGCGCTTGTTTCAGGAATCTGCATTGCATGTGTTTGTGTAAATGCCTGAGAGAGAAGAGGGGAATTTGTTTGCATTTTCCTTTTGGTTGTTGCCTCGGAGTTTGCTCCCATTTGCCCGCAAATATCCAGTTTTCGGAGAATCCAAGGTGACAAGCCTCAATAGTTGTTGTGTCCGTCTCCCTTAGTAAATTCAGATTGGGATTCATTTTTTGTCTTTATTGTTACAAGAATCCCACCACTCTGATGAGCTGAGGAGGATCCCTGTTTATAAAAATCCATTCTTTGGTGTTTGAGTGAGATAAATTCAATGGCTGTTGCATCGGGGCTGTTTACTCCTGTGGTGGTGGTGCCTGGCGGTGGTTCTAGGAGCAGGTTCTCTTCTTCTGTGTGCATTTATCGATCTGGGTTTTCGGTGAGCAAGATTTCATGCTCCAGCACTGTTGATGGTGCTCAAGATGTTGCCCCATCTCAATCGAGATTGCCCAGGTACTGTCTTCTAATTCTAATTTGAGTTTTTCTGTTTCTGAAGTAGTCCAGAGCTAGAAATCCTGGAAAAGTTAATGACTTCTTGATGCTATTGGTTTGAAATGAGTAGCTTGCATGTCGCTGGAATTGAGTGTATGTGGCATTATTCAAATCTTCTTTAGCGGAGTGAGCTTGGGTGGGTTTTATTACTTCGGGGTGGAAGGGATTTGAAATTTAAAATGCTGAGAATGTGCACAATTGAATCTTTTGTGAGCACTGTCAATTAAATGAGGATACTATCCAGATGGTCGAATTAGTATACTTAAGTTTAGTATATTGGAAAGCAATATTTGGGACTAGCTTGGGGGTTGATGACTGATATCGTCAACTGATTAAAGTAGTTGTATCAGTAGCTGAATATCAATGAGGTGGTTGCATGTCCGACAACCCAAACAGATAGAGAAAGATCTCAACTTTGTTGAGACCTGTGATAATCTTATTTGGAAGCATCATCTTGTTGGATAGGTGAGAAAGGAATGCGGAATTTAGAGTGACAGGGTCAATACCAACTTATAGCATCTTCTTGTTCTTAGTATGATACATCTACATTAGCTCTTATAATCTGTAACAAGTATTTACATGATGTTAAGTAGCTGTTTAATGGTAACAGTGGTTGAATTTTGGAATTGTTACATTACATGATTATAGTTTGTGGTTAAATGTTTACAGTAATTAACCTTTCGAAAGCAGTTAGAATGGTATGGCGTGTTGAGATGAGAGTAAAATGCAAGATTTCTTCTCAGATATTGTGAATTTTAATATGTTCCCACAGTCTTGATGTCTATGAGAAGAAAAGTAGATATATTTGAGTCCGCATTAATGTTTGCAATTTCCAGATCAGGTGTCATGTTTGTTTAGAGAAGGATAGCAGTGAAAGTTCCAATGTTCTTAATAGTTAGGTGTATTTGTTGCTTGAGTAAGCATTCAGCTACCTACAAAATTACTGTTATATTGCCCATTTTCCACGCAGATAGTGTAGGTTCTCATTCATATTATTTTCCTTTCTTTATTTCATCTACTCTGGTGTGTGTTTTCATTTTTGTAGTTCCATCACAGTGTAACAAATACTGGATCTTGTGCAGGCTTTCTAGCAAAGGCTGCAAGCTAGTTGGATGTGGATCCGCTGTACCAAACCTCCTGATTTCAAATGACGATCTTTCTAAATTGGTTGATACTTCAGATGAATGGATATCTGTCCGGACTGGTATTCGTAACCGAAGAGTTGTTTCAGGTAACTTCTTGTTCCAGAGTGGCTGTGTATGATCAAATTCTTGGATGATACATGTTTATGATTGATGATTCAGCCCTTTGAATAGAGTATATTGACTTTTATCTGTATGGTTGGAACTTGTGAGGAATGGTATTCTGGCGGGCAAGGTTATTGGATTGTTTAAATTCTTCAAACAAACCTACAGCCATTGATTTAATTAGTCAAAACTCACCCATCTTTTGGAAATTTTTGCAGCTGCCACTGAATGATTCATTCCTCTTGCTGTTTGCACTTTACACCCGTAAATTTTATATCCAGTGTAGTCTTTATCTCTTAGATATAACTACATCAATGCTTTTAGTTTATGAGTTATATGCTCACACTTTGTTTGATTTATGTGTCAGCCGTTTCAATTGTTTTGTCTGGGCATCATTTTTACCATTGACTTTGAGCATATAAGTGAAAAGGCCATCCATCAAATTGCTTCTCAGGTAAAGATAGCTTGACTACTCTTGCTACGGATGCTGCCCGAAAAGCTCTTGAAATGGCTGAGGTTGATCCTGATGATGTGGACCTTATATTGCTTTGTACTTCCACTCCAGAAGACCTATTTGGTAGTGCTCCACAGGTATAAATTTTGATATGGAAGAACATGAGTATAACAGGGTCATTGTATCTGCAAAATAATTTTTTATTTAGCTGCTTGACCTCTTGGTGGTAACTTGTGGGACATGTGGTTTGCTTCCGTGTTCCATGTCAAACCGATTTCTTTACCTAGGCAGACTTACGAGGTATTAGATGTTTGTAAGCATTTATTTTAAATCCAAATATAAGAAGCTTAACCTCACATGGCATTAATAATGAAAGGCATGGTTAATATATGCTGTGTTCTGCCTGCAAACTATTTGCTAATTATAAAATGAGAGTTCTATAGACTCCCACCTCATACTACTTATTCTTTAGTACAACATCTGTTGCTTGCTTATGCTGAGTATATACATTTATTCTTGATTTCTTCCTGATGTTCTCCATGTATCAGATTCAAAAAGCTCTTGGCTGTAAAAACAGTCCATTAGCTTACGATATTACTGCTGCTTGTAGTGGGTTTGTGTTGGGCCTTGTTTCAGGAGCCTGCTACATTAGAGGTATAAACTCGCTTAGGTAGTTGACATTGAAATCTACTAGAGTGTGCAGTCAGAAGTTGATATTAGTGTTGTAGGTGGAGGTTTTAGAAATGTTCTCGTGATTGGAGCTGATACTCTTTCTCGCCATGTCGATTGGACGGACAGAGGAACTTGTATTCTCTTTGGCGATGCTGCTGGTGCTGTTCTGTTACAGGTACTACTGGTCTGATTGTTATTTTTTTAAAATGTGTGGATCTTTCTAGTTTGTTATAAAGCAAAACTTTATTTTTGATAACAATGGGTCTGTTTTTGAAAAACTTTGGGCCAATTTTTTGTGTCTCGTCAGAGCTTCGCAAGTATTGTTTGCCTTTTTAGTTAAGCTGAAGGTTGTTCAGCTTCTTTGTCCAAGTATTAGGTGCTATCTGTGCTGCTTTTGTATATAAAGAGATTAGTTCAGTTACAAGCCACTTCCTTAATTGACATTACATCTGTCGTGCATGTAGGCCTGTGATGGTGAAGAAGATGGTTTGTTTGCATTTGACATGCATAGTGATGGTGATGGTCAAAGGTGTGTATTCCCTTTGTTTTGAGGAATTGACCATTAAATTCTAGACTTTCATGAGCACTAAATTGGAACCGTCTTTGGCAGGCACTTGAATGCCACCATCAGAGCAGAAGATGCACATCACAAAGCGGGATCAAATGGTTCAGCCCTTGATTTTACCCCCAAAAAATCAGAATTTTCATGTATTCAAATGAATGGCAAAGAAGTCTTCCGTTTTGCTTGCCGTGCTGTTCCACAGTCAATCGAATCGGCTTTGCAGAAAGCTGGCCTTCCGGCATCCAGCATCGACTGGTTGTTGCTACATCAGGTAGGCATTATAGCCTCAAAGTAGTGAAATATTCAACTATTCATCTCTCTCTTTCACAGTTGATCGGAAACTTTTTTTTACATTTTGCAGGCAAATCAGAGGATTATCGATGCAGTTGCAACTCGTTTAGACATTCCATCTGAGCGCGTTCTTTCTAATTTGGCAAACTATGGCAACACAAGTGCAGCCTCCATTCCATTGGCCTTAGATGAAGCAGTTAGAAGCGGTAAGGTGAAGCCAGGACATGTCATTGCAACTGCTGGCTTCGGGGCTGGCCTTACATGGGGTTCGTCTATAATCAGATGGGGTTGAACCAAAGAAAAGGAGATCACATAGAGACGGTTCCTATGGCCATTCCGTTAGTTGATGCTTCCAGATTTTGTTACAGTGCCATTACTGGGAGGTGCATCGACATAGCTTTGATCAACTCTTTTGTGTCTGTGTTTTCTTCTTCTTTTTTCTCTGTTCTTAGTGTCGATTTACAGTACAGATGCATGAATAAATTTTGGTTCTTTTTTCCTAACTTGTTTGAGAATTCTGTACTATTTCTGTAGGTGTTAAAGTTTGGGTTTTGTGGAAGAGATTGCAATGTGTAAACTGTAGAGTACTCGAGAATTAATTTATGTTATATATTTGGACAGTCATTTGAAAGTTTTCAGTTATAGAATTCAAAACTTATAAGACCCTAACTTTTCAACAGGTTTTTATTTTGGATCTCTAGAGATAGTAATCATATAGTCCATTCTTTGGCGACTTTTGCAAGGTCGAGTACCCTTCTGCTTAACATATGAGCAACTCCTCTAAATATAATCACTAGTTTCTGGACTGGACGATATCTAGAATCATGAAATGAAATATATTTTCATTCAAAAAAACGTCAATAGATAATAATTGAACGTTTGGAATGAAGGTACAAAATTGTTGTCAATAACTTGTGATCGCTCTTTTCATCGTATTTTGATTGAACTGAACTGAAATAAAGAAGAACGAGGCCTCGATATTTCTCTTGAAAACAGCATATAGAACAAGAAAAGGGCTTTACTTTCCACTTCATACACAAACTTGAACTTTGCTATTAGAAAACCATACAAGAGAGGAAGTAGATGAAATTTTTGTTTATCATTTGTTCCACACATGTATATTTGACATATCTTAATTTCTTCTCCCAAAATTTTCTCATTGATACTTTGGCCAAGAAAGTGCTTCCCCAATTATATCTCACCTCTTCTCTTCCTTGAATTTGCTTTAATGGGTAGTATTCTGATTCTCTTTGCCACTCTAACAAAATCACTGTGAAAACACTCAAAAAAAATACTAATCAGTGTCTATAAATAAATAAAACACATGCCAACAACATATATATATATATAGAAAAGATATAAGCAAATTCATTTGCAAATTATAAGAACATTATAATCGTAACGCTCATTCCCAGAACTAGCCAATGAATGCAGTGCAAGATTTCGCTGTACTTAGCAAATTTGTATCTCCGATTATAGTCCTAGATTATGATAAGTATCTATGTAACAGATAGATAATTTTAGAAAAATATATGTCACCCTCGGATATTAAATAAAGAAAAAGGGAAAAGAAAAGGCTTACTTCCATTCGAGGTCACCAACAAGAAGAAGATCATTCTCCATGTCTTCATAAGCAATAAGATGGCCTGGAATTGCATTCGAAAGATCGAAAACTGATTCACTTGCATCAGAAGATGGAGTACTAGCTTTACCATGATGATCATCATCATCATCAACAAACATTTGTCTGAGAGCCATGGCCAAGCTCTCATAGCTGCTGTGCTTGTCAAGGCTGATTCTCTGGCATATCGACCGGCCCTCGAGCACCACCGTGACCGGCGGCACCACCGCGGAAACCTTGAGGTCGTCGTCAAAACCGCCGGGAAACATCCTCATCTTTTTAGGGTTCGGCATGAACGGCGGTCTGCTCATACTTTTCTGGCCTTGTTCCATTGAAGAGACTCTCCTCTGCTGCCACCACGGTTTTTGAGGATCCAGATTGTTCATTTTTCGTGCCACTTGAATAAATATTATATAGATGGAAATATGAAAAGGTTTTTTTTTGCTGAAAACTATGAATAATATGAGTGTGTGTTTTTGGTGTGGTGTGTGAAGAATATAGTATGAGAGTGTGTACTGTAAAAATATATAGAGAGATTGAGAGCACAAATGTCGGGTGATGTCAGTCTGGTGTCGGAAACTCTAGCATGTTGCATTTCAAACTTGAAGCTGTACATTATTATTGGGATTAATTAATAAATATTAATTGTCTCTTATTATTATTTTTGTTGTTATTTTAAAGTCTTGATCGATGAACTAAAAGTCTTAAGAAGAATCAACCTGTTTTCCAGTCCGGATTTCATTGGATCCGTGTAGAAGATTGAACTGAAGGCAAAGATTTATGTGTACGATGTAGTTATATTATGCATGTTTGGTTTGTCCAAGTTAGTTTCAGGAAATGTTAGTCTTATTATATATGTAATGCACTCAGAATCATAATTAATTAAATTATTTTCCACAGTTAGCATTAAGTAGTGAAATGTGTTGATCTATCTAGACTGGTTGAGAAGGGGAACGTTGAAAGTCCGAATTGTGATGGCAGAATCAGAGCAAAATATAAGGATCTAAAACGATTCATAAAATTTTACATATAATAATAAATTAAATTTCGTTACCTGTTTAGGGATCAACCTAACTAGAATCTCAACCATAAACATTATATCATCATTGAAGGGGAGGTTAGTAGTGAATCTAGAAATTAATATTAGGGCGGTGGATAGTATAAAGCGGGAAGACGCTACATTAACAATTAGATCGAAAAATACTATTCACATGGTTGTTCAACGGATCTAACAATAGTGTTAGTTGTTAAGAGATCTACCTAACTAGAATCTCAACCCTAAACATTATTTCTTCATTAAAGGGGAGGTCAGTAAGAAATTAATGTTAGGGTAGGCAATAGTATAAAGCGGGAAGGCGCTGCATTAACAGTTACACCGAAAAATACTATTCACATGGTTGTTAAGCCGATCCGAGAATAGTGTTAGTTGTTTAGGGATCTACCTAACTAGAATCTCAACTCTAAACATTATTTCTTCATTGAGAGAAGATCAGTAGCGAATATATAAATTAACGTTAGAGTATGCGATAGGATAAAGCACTATCGGGAAGGCAGGCGTTACAGTAATAGTTAGACCGAAAAATTCAGTTTACATGTTGGTTCGGCGGATCCAAGAGTAGACGGGCGTTTAGGCATAAATCCGCCACTATATAAGTGAAAAAACGAGTCTAAACTTAATCGAAGAACATATATATGTTTGTAAATAGTTTTTGGTTCCTTGGTTGTTTGGAAAGACAAGGTGATACAAATGAATACAGTCTGTGTGGACATACAAATTCAAATCTAAGGGATGTTTGCTATATATAGGTAGATGACCAGCTACGAACCCAGCTGTTGGATCATTTTAAATACATTTTGTTCCAGTTGTACTACGTAATTAGCATCCTATTTTTGCCTAACTGCATTTATAAGCTACGTCAGGCAAACATAAATATATTCATCGGGATTGCATTATATAATCCTTCAAGATGAAGCAAACCAGACGTAATTTATGTTGTATGCATCATATTAAATATCTCAACTGTCCTTGGCCAGAATATCTACTGTTAAACAAAAACTGAGCCAATTTTATTGAAATATATATCTGGGATTGTAGAATTTTCCTGTAATTAATTGTTTTATTATTTCTGTTAATCAACGCAAAAAAAAGAAAAAAAAAAATAGATTGAATATCTTGTGAATTGGAGCATGGAGTGTGGAGACGACCGCGCGGTGCAGACGGCGAAGGGTTCGGTAGTTTGACTCATTGACGGTCGGGACTGGAACATCGATCCATGGCCTCGGCGCCCCCAATATCCTAAACCATTTCCTCACTTAATTGCCCTGTAATTCATTTCATTTCATACATATATAGTACAAACCAATTCTCCAATTTCAATCAGAAATTTGATATTGAAGAGATCAGCTCAATCGGACCTATGCATTTGTAACACTAATATAACATTGATCAAATTCAGTTCAGTTCAGTTCAGCAAAAATATAATTTGATCAAATTCAGGTATATTTAGACATACTAATTCTACAATTTTTCCTTTTAGTTCAGTTCAGTTCAGCTCGGTTTCGTTCATATAAATAAGAAATAATCTCAGGCAAACAGGCTTTAAGTGTGAATTGTCCCTTACATTGGTAGTGTGAATTATACTTTAATTTGGTTAATTAGATCTTGTGTCCATCATGCTTGATCTGATTTTTCAGATCGATGTTTTGTTCTTTATCTAATTATAAAGGTCGTGTCTCAATCTAATTTACAAGCCGTGTTTTGTTCTCGGTCTGGACCGTATTTCTGGTTATAATTTGTCTTGTAAGCCTTAGAGAATATAGGTCGTGCTCTAAATCAAGTAGTATTGCAATTGCAGCAGATCCCTTCTTGGCATAGTTATTGATTCACGAAAAATTACTATTTACCAACCGGGTTTGGTGATTTTCACAGTATATAATATTTCAAATTGGCGGTATTACAGTTTCATTGGACTGAATCTTTAAATCTGTAATGATACAGACAATATCACTCTTATTAATATGTATTTTAGTTACTCTTGTAATACACTAATGAAATTGGATGTTAATTACCACTGAGCATTTAAAATTAATTTATAAAAATAATAATTTAACAATGAGACTACCACATTTAAGTTGGTAACGAAATTAAATCGTTTTAGGCTTGGGTTGAACGGACTAATAATTTTGTTAGACTCTAATTTTTTTTCCACATACTACTACAAATTAATTATTTAGGCTCTACACTATGAATATATATAGCTGTGCCCAAACGCAGCTCCTACCTTGAATGACTATAATTTGGCAGATAATTACTTGACCAGTTTGTATTTTCCGATCACCTAAATCTACGAAGGGTGTGGAATTGAAGATTAGAACTGGTTATGGTATTTGATTCATTTGATAGGTTCCACATCCCACATCGACAAATTAGTAACACATTTGCTAGTTTATAAGCTCGAAGAATTGGAATTAAATCAACTTGGTTTAAGTTGGGCATGTGAGGACGATTGCTCAAGAGTATCTGGGCCGCTTCTGGGCCGTGACTGCGAGAACATTCCTGCTTAGAAACTCTCCAGTCTCAGGAAAACCGCCAGGCTTGGCCCAAATACATCCCTAAACGAACAGGCAGGATACCTGTTGGGCTCTGTAATTTGAGGGTGTCACAGACCCCGGTTGAAATGGCTCAGAGTAACATGGTTTGATAAAACCATGGGTACGGAATAGCAGTGTGGGCTTGGGGTGGTTTCAGTACTAATGCTTAAACATTTTGCTCTTGTTTACTGTGATATTTTACTTAACATACTTCAAAATATTATTGAAATTATAATAATATTGTAAAAAATTTCAATTAACATAAATAATAACATTTTAAATAATAATCACTTCAAAATATTATTGAAATTATAATAATATTGTAAAAAATTTCAATTAACATAAATAATAACATTTTGAATAATAATCTTGAATACTGTAAAATTTTCCAATTAACATAAAAATATTAACATAAATATACAGTACGATATTTTACTTAACGTGATTTAAAATATTATTGAAATTACAATAATAATTCTAAACAGTGTAAAATTTTCAAATGAACATAAAAATAAATAAGATTTATAAATTTATTTGTATTTTGAATTGTAAAAATAAAATACCAAAGTATGCATCTTTTTTCATAACCATTCAATTTGTTGACACTGTTTGTACCCGAAGTGTACTAATTTTAGAAAAGGGTTAATTAATACTTCACCAGTTTCAATATAATTATCATGTTTATCAATCGTGCAAAAAAAATTAATCCCCAAAAAAATCTCACAATCTTCCTCAAAGGAACTCAGGATAATTCTATTAGTGTTATATACAAATAGAGACATTCTCAATTCATATATCAATCGTTTTTTATGTTACATTTTTATCGATGAATTGAACTAGCGAGTAACAATGTGTTATAGTATAGTTTATAATTTTGCATAACATATGTTTTCTATGTATCATTTGTTACCAAGGGCCCTGTCAAGTTCAGCTGAACTAAAATTCACTTAACTGAAGTTTGCTGAAGTTCGTTGAACTTCGCTGAAGTCTGCTGAAGTCTGCTGAAATCCGCTGAAGTTCGCTGAAGTCTGCTGGAGTTCGCTGATGTTCACTGAAGTCTGCTGAAATCTGCTGAAATTTGCTGAAATGTAATAATAATAATAATAATAAATACTAATAATAATATTATTATTATTATTATTAATTTGAGTTCAAACATTCAATTTCAAATTTGATCAAATAATAAAGATTTTAAAGTAATTATTTTATTTGTACAATGATATTTCAAAAATGACACACATCATACAAATCAAAAAATGAAATTCTTTGTTTCGCAGTAATTATTTGATCAAATAATAAATATTTCGCAATAATTATTTTGTTTGTTAATGGACATATTCGTAATCAGGGCCTGTTTAATACGCCTGAACTGAGCTGAACTGAACTGAATCGAATAAATATTGCACCAAATCAAATGGAAATCTCTATCTAATGGTAGAGAAACAGAAATTCAAGAACAGAAAATAGAACTGAATTGAACTACACTTAACTGAATTGAACTACATTTAATTGAAATGAACTGAATTGAACTTCATTTAACAAAAATGAACTGAATTTTCAATATAAACTTAAAATCGTCAAATTATATTTTCGGGGAACTGAATTGAAATAAATTACAATTTCTCTGAATTGGATTGAACTGGACTGAATCATTAACATATATTTTGTTTTAATTTTAATTAAAGTATAATGTACTGAACTGAACTGAAACTATTGAACTGAAGTGAATAGAACTAAAATGAACTGAACTGAAAAATAATGAACTGAACTGAAAATATTCAGATAAGTTGTACTAAACAGACCCTTTATTGTTGAATTTGTTAATTTTGAGTATAAATTAGAACTATTAAAAATAACTTTATTTGATAAATCAAAACAAAATACATTGAAGAAACATTTGTTCTCAATTAACTTCATTTGATAAATCAAAACTAAAGTATTTCATTGACATTTTTGAATTGTAGGAAATTTTATTTTAAAACAATTTAGTGAAAATAGGGATTTTTTTTTTAATTTAGCTGAAATCCGCTGAAGTCCGCTGAAGTCCGCTGAAGTCTGTTTAACTTAACTGAAATGTGCAGAATTTAAGCTGAATTTGACAGGGGGCCCTTATCAATTAGTATGCTATATTAATTTTGTTTACTCACTGTTTAATAAGTAAATTGACCAACAAGTATGAAATCCATGCATCAAATGATAATTACTATCAGTATGTTGATTAACAAAAATAAATTGTGACTTATGTGGAGCAAAATTGCATATCCTACTGTCTGTCATTATCCTCACCTACTAAAAACATTTGTGGCCTTACTCTCACACCATAATATATGTTCATGTCTTCATGCTCCACTCTTGATTGATAATGGGGACCTGTTTAATTGTTTGCTGAAATGTAGTTCAGCATGCATTTAAATCCACTCCTTTCCTTACCATTATTTCAAGCATGGTGCCCACACCAAGTCTCAGCTGCCACAAATATTTTCAAGGCCTGCAATGAACCACTAAGGGAAGCTCTCTACCGTCGATTTTTGCTAAACTGAACTGAACTGGAATAAAAATGAACGTATTTAAAATATCGAAACAATTTCAAAAATAAAATCAAGAGGCAAGATGATTGTGTGTTGAACATTAACTATAAAGCAACTGGATCATATTCAGTAGTGATACATTGCAGCAGTCATGTCTCAGTTTGGAACAATAATAGACTTCCTAATCCCATCATCTACTACTTCTCTATAACTTATCTTTTACTAAACATTATTGGCATCACCAATATTACATTTACCATTATGTTGATTGTAGCAATATAAATTACAAGGACCCAAAAATCTTCCATCTCAAAGCAAAACAAAAAAAGAAAAGAATCGTATCATCACAATATTAGGGAATATCAGGCTTTTGGGGAAGGGAGGCTGTAAAACTTTGCACATTGCCTCCCCCAAACCAAAAACCTCCCGCTATCTTCTCGTGTTTCTGGGAACATCGGATTACCACACATCACGTAGGTACCTTCCGCTCATTTGCAGATTCTTCACGAAGCTCTCAGCCTTCGAGCTGTCCATGGATCCCTGAAACAAAGGCAGCCACGTACTTATTAGTTTCAGCTCGAGAGTCGACTTCGGAATTAGTTGGCAATGCTGCCTAGTGCCTAAACATCATTACTTTCAACTAAATCTAGATATCTTTTCTAATTTAAAGGATTTTGCGGACAAGAAGGACACACATCATGAGTATATATAGAGCTTGAGATGGCATTTTGACATTGATTTGTGTTAATGAGACTAAGACCTTCGAGAAGAAGGTAGGAAAGAGATATCAAAAGTGGTTGAAAACACGAAGGAAATATCATCAAAGAGCATACCTGTTCTATGATTATCGTGTGGAGAGTTCGGTGGACATCCTTGGCCATACCTTTGGCATCACCACAGACGTACACATACGCCCCCTGAGAAATCAAGCTCCAAAGTTCGGAAGCCTGCATACAATGAAAAGAAGCATGATTAATATTCTAGAAATCCGATCCGAGCCTACAAAACAAAAGATTCTCATATTCACTATTTTATGCAAAACTCATAATGTAATAATACCTTCTCAGCCATTTTATGTTGTACATACTGCTTTGCGGCTCCCTCACGTGAGAAAGCAACAATTAAATCAGAAACTGCACCAGTTTCAGCAAAGTGGTTTAACTCATCTTGGTAAATGTAGTCCTGAAAAAAATTAAGATTAGATTAGAAAATTTTAAGCAAATGGAGCGCTGAGGAATGCACAAATCCTTTGATTTATTTATCTGCCACAATTTGTAAATGAATGACTAACCAGTTGCCGATTCCTGCATCCAAAGAAGAGGAGTGCAGGACCAAGTTCAGTTCCTTCTTCCTTCAGAGCTAATCGTTCCTGGAAGTTATGAGTAATGCATAAGCACTGCACTAAATCGTATGAATTGCAAAAATTGAGTTTAATCAAACATGAATTCAACACGAACCTGAAGGAAACCCCTAAAGGGAGCTAATCCGGTACCAGGACCAATCATTATAATGGGTACTTTAGGATCGGAAGGGAGTCTAAAGTTAGATGTCCTGACAAAAATTGGAGCCCAGCTGCTATCATAACTTTCCTCCAAAGGTATGGCATTCTGATTAAAACAAACCGGAATTTCAGAGATCGACAAAAGGCAATGTATAGTACCAACCAACAGTGAACCAAAGTAAATCATATTGTATCGGCTTCAATGTAAAGCCACTCACCTTCATCCAGGTTGAGCACACACCCTTGTGGATTCTTCCACTTGGTGTATTCTCATACACAAGTGCACATGTAACATGAATTCTGTTGGGTGCCATCCTGCAAATCGGAACCATAGAAAATTAGGCGTATGAATATTATTGGAAAAATCAGGCTACACAAAATCTTCATCGTGAAAACTTGTTTCAGTTCGAGAAATTTTTTAATTTAAAGAAGCTTAGTATGAAAGTAAATTTACCTTGGAGAGGATGAAATTGAATAGAATCTAGCCGGCAAGCGTGGGGAAATTGCAGCGAAGAAAACTCCAAGCGGAGGCTTTGCAGAGGGAAATTCGGCCATTACCTCAAGGAGACTTCTCTGACTAGCAACGACCCACTGAGCGTATTCTTCCTGTAATGTAGATGTTCGTCAGATTCGATCAACTATTTATACACTCATTCAACACAATGCATGAAGGAACCAGAAACAAACCTTTCCAGCTGGGGAAGCAAGATGTTTCAAGCGGTCAGCCTCACTGGGATCAGATGCATATTCAGCTAGGGCTAGTAAAGCGGACTGCAAAATATACATAGTGAGTACAGGTACTTGATAGGCAAGTACGAATTTCAGAATATTAAACAGCTGATAAGAGAAAAACACACCTTCTTTGGAGAGCCTAGAAGATCTGCATACTTGGTCAGGGCAGTTCTTAGAGTACAGGGAGGGAATGCAGGTGGCAAGGATCCCCCACTAAGTGGTGTGCCATCTTCCTTTTCAGTGTGAATAGAAAAGAAGGTATCTGGGGGCATGTTTAGTAACCTTTCAGCCTCCTCAACGGTTTCTGCCAAATTTTCACAGTACACACCGACGTGATCACCAGTTTCATACCTGAAAACCAACAGTGAGATGTTTATAAATAGGAGTAATTATTTAATGAGTAAGATTTGTCATTCTGTAAACTCGCTTAAGTGAATCCGCATGCATTGAAGAATTAAATATGACACCAACTTACCTAATTCCAGTGCCAGAAATGTCGAACTCTAGGTGAGTGCACGACCGATCAGAGGCAGGAGTGTGAAGCTCCTTCTTTACAGCCACATTAGACCTTCAATTAGAAAATGTAGATAGATTAGCATGAGGTGATGAACTGGAGCCTTCTTTTCTAATCTGTCTGATTCAAAAGGTATTGAAAATTCTGCAGTACCTGCAAGGATGCTGAGCATCAGGAACAGAATGACCATTGGCGTGTCCATTTGCTCCACTGAAGCTATCATCTACTGAACTTGATTTATCATGGAATACAACCCGATATTCCAAAATAGCAGCAGTGTATGGAGTGGCAGCAGCTGCATCATCCCCATCCCGAAGCACTGTATCCAATTCGGGCCATAAACTCTCACGCCTAGCAGAAAAATAATGTCAGCCAGAGTTTTTTAATACTCTTCACAGTGGAAGGCATGACAAAAATAATTTTGATCAGAAGGACTTAAGTTATAATACCATGCAGAGAAGTCATCTTCAATGCACTGATCATCATCGCCAAGACCCACAGCAACAAGACGCCTTGCACCTGAAGCCAAGAATAGAACATAAGCAAAATATAGAATAGCAGGTATAAACTTAATCTTATTAAAACACCTACACATGCTTGCAGAATAACATAGTGTCCTACATTTCCCAAAGAAAACTATACAATGCGCATTCATTAACTAAAACAAATAGGCATGCCTCCTTAAAACAATGACAAGGGACCTGTTTATGCAAATCAGTAAAGAAAGCTTTTTCTTCATTTTTTAAAGTTTTGAAATAAACAAAGATTTCCAAGTTATAGAAAGTGTAGCAACAAACACATTTACTACAAATTACATATCTTTCCTATATTGCGACGCTCCATTGGCATTCAAGATTTCTGTAGCAGTCAACCTATTCACATTTTAACAATGCTTTATGTGTGAAATATGTTATACCTTGCTCAGCACAAATTTCATCTACTTCTTTAGCGATCTTGTTAAAATGCTCATATTGCCTGTTTCCAAGACCAAATACTCCATAGCTAAGGTTTTTAAGTGAGTCTCCTCCCTCTTCTCTTCCCTGGAAACAAATGTACATATAAATGATTAGCCAATACCATCACAAATTCTACAATAAATGAGATCAAATCATGCGATTTTTCCAAACTTATTTTTGTTTTCTAACCTCAACAAACCACTTATAGAATCTTGCTGCATTGTCAGTTGGCTCGCCGTCCCCGTATCTGCAATTGAACAAATCAGTTAGTACAAAAATAACATTTTGTCAAAATATGATGCACTAAATCCAGGATGAAAAGACAAATGGTGGTAAAAACTATGAAATGTAACTCACGTAGCCAAGAAGAAGAAAACAACATTCTCTTTCTTCAGCTTCATCGCATATTCCTCGTCCTCAGGCGCATAGTCATCCTAGGAATCATCAATTCAACTCAAATTACTTAGCCAACAATCCCAAAACAGAAAATAGAACACAAAAACATGATGCAACACAAAACTCACCATATCAATAACTCTAAAAACCGCCTTTTCATACCGAGCTTTAGCTTCCTCAGCAAGTGCCTACACAAAAAAAAACCAACAAACCAATTGTCATCATCAAGCAACACATCTGATTCCTCAGGTGCTAAATTACCAAACTACCCTTCACATGCATCTTTGACTTGTTCAGTTCAAGCATGAACCTTTTCCATCTTTCCCTCAGATTCCATCAAAATGATTAAAAATCCTCTCTTTTTTAGGAACAACAACTTTAAAACACTTTGAATCATCAAATGAATCAAATCAACACAAGCAATGAAAAGGTATGAATTTTGACAAAAAAACACAAACCTTGGCAAAACCTTCAGCTGTACCGGTCTGAGTTCCGTACAGGATGGTCACTCTAGTCTTCCCATCATCAACTTCCTCCGGCTCAATACTCACCTTCGGCACAATCGGCTTCTGAGGAAGAAGGGCCTTTTTCGCCGCCGACGAAGACGACCGCCGCCACACTAATGCCACCACGCAGCCGATCAGCACCGCCACCGACGTGGTCAGGATCATCACCAGCTGCTTGTTCTCCATCAGCATCGCCACCGCCGGAGGCACCTGACCGCCGGATTCCGATATGTTTGAGCCGTCGAATTTGACTCCGCTAAAGATCGCCGCCATCAAATCCAACGGAGACAACTTTCCAGAGCTGGAATCCATCAAAACCACCAAAATTCAACTGCAAAAAAATCCCGAATTTCCCCTCCGGTAACTCACAAGAACGGATTGTTCGAACTGGGTTGGGATTGTTTTCGTGAGTTGAGAGTTTGGTGTGATTTGGTGAGGTTTGGCAAGAATCCCAACTCTTTTTCTGAATGTGTTTGAAGTAGGAAGAAATAGAGGGGAGTTTATATATACTCACAAATTATTACAAAGTAACAAAATGATGATATTAAGGTTTATTTAGCTGATTAAATATCAATAAAAGAATTGAATTATGGGGAACAAAATACAGCCTACCAAACCAGACTGGTCAACCCACCTACCCCTCCATTAACCATGGTTAAGTAAAATTGGTTCTTAGTTTTGATATATTTTTATAATTTTAAAAAATGGCTCCATTAACTTGTCAATTAAATAGGTACAGTTTGCTGCTGGAAGTTGACTTGACCGTTACGTTATTAATAATTAATGTTTTCATATTTTGCTTAGCCAAAATGGTGCAGCAACTATGAACTACTATACTCTTTTTTAGTAAAATCAAACAATGGTGGAGGAATTTATATTACAATCCATACATTTTTAAAAGAGTAAAATAATCAATAAATCTAAGTATATTTATCTAGCAACTATAAACTATTATGTATCTGTTTATTAAAACATCTCCAATGTAATTGTCAATTTGATAAATATTGATTGACACGTCATTATGATAAACTTTCTATATAAAATCATGTGACTAACACCGATCTCGTTTATAGAATGTGTTTATTAGAGCATCTCCAATATAATTGTCAATTTGATAAATATTGATTGACACGTCATTATGATAGACTTTGTATATAAAATCATGCCTCTAACACCAACCTCGTTTAATAGTCAATTCTATTCAAGATATAGTGTTTAAATTTGTAAAATAATTTAATGTGGTATAGAGGATGTATACAAATTAAAAGATTTTGATTACTCCGTGTCAGTTTTATCAGATTACTATATTTATAATATAGATTTGATTGTTTCATGAAATTGTTTATGCATTTACTAAAAAATTTTATTACAATCTAATTTGTTGATTCTATCAAATGAGCGGAAAAAAATTGTTCATGCAAGTATGTTACATAACAAGTCGTTGCTAATAAATATGAATGTGCATTTATATGGTTCTGTCCAGTTCAACTTATTTGATACTGTGCTGTGCTGATGAGTGCTGAGCTGTGTTGATCAGTGCTGTGATGTGCTGAACTTATGCTGAATCGTGGTGAAAGTATTGAATTGTGTTCATTTGAGTTGAAAAAAAGCACAATGTTTATTACTTACAAACTAAAATGTTTACTTAAATAATATTATTTTTACAAAATATAAAAATAATGCCCATTTAAAACTTAAATACGTTGAGCTGAAAAGTGTTGTGCTGATGAGTGCTGACCTGTGCTGATGAGTGTTGTACTGTGCTGACCAGTGTTGTGCTATGCTGAAATGTGCTGCAATAAGTTGAACTGAACCGGTCATATGTGTAATTTAAATTCATGTAAGTGAAAGTGACAATACAAACGCACTCTGTGTTTACTACATCTTGCAAACAATTTTAATTAATATACGTTGAAGGCACATTCATTATATATATGGAACAAACAATACATGTGATATACTTTTTGCTATTACATGTGGTACCATTGTCATAGATCTGATTGTTCGTATATACTAATGAACAAGTAGTAAAAATGGTATTAATAATAATAGTTTGAAGCGAATCCCATCAAAGTATTAGTTAAGTTTCACGACGAAATTTATTTGTGCTAGTTAAGTTTTGATTTGGGAGTGACATAGACTTAACCGACACAAGATTTAGAGTGCATTTGGTTGGAAGAGTTTTCGGTAAACTGGACTTTGAGATTTCAGTTTTTTAAAAACTTGTTTGGTTCATCAAATTTTACAAAAAAATATTTTTGACCCTAAAGTTCAGACTTGTAAAATTCTAAAAATCAGTCAAAAATTTTGTTCTAGACTTACAAAATCCCAACCCAACCAAATAAGGTTTTTGCAAAACTAGACTCTCAAAATCCTAAACAAAAACCCAAACTTTCAAAATTGCAAAACAAAATCCAGACCCGCTCTCAAAATGTTCTCCGACCAAATACACCCTAATATTTTTATATAAATTTTCATTAAAAAACTTATTTGATTAAATCAATCAAAAGCTGGGAGTATCATCATTTACATTCTATCTGTTTCTGTCATAGAATCGAGATCAAGTCAGTTATACAATCTTGAATGTGCCTTCAATATAAACTCTTAACTTTCCAAACAACTAATATCGATCAATAGTATTAGTTAAGACCGTCTTGAAAGTATTTATCACAACACTGTTATATGTGTCTTGTCAATCACTAATCAATTGTAATTCTTGTTCTACTAATCATATTTGGTACTTGAAGATTCAATCTTTAAGTCACCTGAAACATTGTGACTTGTGAGTCGGAACAGTGGTAAAATCAAAATTTTATTTTGTGTAGGTTTAAATGGTAAAAAAATTATAAAGTAGGCTTGAATTTAGACCAGAAATCTCCAATTCTCACCGGAATATACACCGGAAAATAGTAATTTAATGTTGAGCGTCAAATTTCGGACAGACACCCATCTATTCAGACTCTCTCTTGGTTCCGTCACTTAGTAAGAGATTGATCAATTGCGTTTGATGAAACTACTGTTCTATTCGACTAGAAAATATTCTTGAAGTGGATGTATTTTATAATCAAAGGATGGGAGTGTTTGTTTCTTTATACAAAGTGCATTTTGTGGTAATACTCGTTTATACAAACTACTCCTGTCTGTCTTTTTGTGGTTGGAATTTAACCTATTCTTGAGTTCAGAAAATACCCTCGTGTGTCTCGTGCGTCCAGATGAAATGCGGTAGCGTATCCACCATTCATTTGCACCACGCGATTACGTCACTCTAGGTCTAATAAATCAATTTCTGGTGTAATTTATTTTGCAAAAAAAATCCTAAAATCCAATCAGGAGAAACAAGAGTCCTGCCGAATATGCAGATTTTGTAATATTCCCACTGTTTCTGAAGAAATGTAACATCCCGTATGATAAGTAAGTACCAATATTCATCATCAACAAAAAATTTACTATGAACTGATTTTACTTGATGATGATGAAAATCGATAAAGATGGCAATGATTTTGTTGATAATAATGTTTGAAAGAAAAATTGTTTATAATATGATAAAATATTAACAATTTTTGAAATAGGTTCGGGTTTATATAACATTAGTTATGGCATGAATTTATCTGAAAATTTATTATTTGTCAATAAAATGATAATATAAATGGATATTAAAAATTAGGCAAAATTGATTATTTTAAACATTTAATTTAAACTACATTGTCGATTAAATATGATCATTCTGAGAATTTTGTTGGATTCGTGTAAAATGTATTTATAATATCAAAATCTCATTCTACATAATTAAGCACAAAAAATAGTAAACAATAGTGGTGATTGCAAGTACAAATCCTAATTTTGATTCTGGACTTCCAGAGAGTAAAATTCTCGAAAATTCTTTACAAATTTTAAATACTCGGAAAGGAAGCTCTAGAGGGGTAAAAATAAAATTATAAATTATAAATTGTCGCTTAGAAGATCAACGGGCTCAAATAGCCAAAATAAACTCAAATAGTTTAATCTACAATGGCAAATCACTATGAAGCTCGGCGAGACGGTTTGAATGTCATTAATTTATTTTACCTAATATCGACACTATATGTAAAAATATGGTCAAAATCATTTTGGACTCTTCTAATTTTTCATTGTTTCTTCAATATTCGTTGACACCTACCTTATTAATTTTATAAAATCTATACTTGAAAAAAGTGGAGTCCAGTTTTTTTATTTTTCTTTTCCTAGCACGATGTCATCTAATACGTACTAATATCAAAATTCAAGTTTATAAGAAAAAAATATGTGTTTGTGACGTCATCTATTGAGTATCTATTGCGAAATATATGAATGAATGAAAAGAATCAAAGTTACGTGTTTGGCTACTTCGGGCGTACCTAAATTCTAGGTATTAATTTAATTTCAAAATAAAATAAAATTCTACGTATTAATTGTACCGAAATGCAAAACCCTACCTTGAGTCTCAAGTCCACACGTATAAAATGAAGCCAGAAGTTTGGAAATGTGGGATATTTTAAGCCACGAAACGAATTCAATTTCCATTCGCAACTACATTTCTAGCTAGCATATTTATCAATGAGTTGTTGTTTATAGCTTTTAATTTCTATAATTAAATGTATTATAGTTAAACTTCACATTCAAATAACAAATTGTCTTAAAATGCTTTTAAGTTTTATGAAGTGGTTTTGATGGAAGACAAATATTTATGTAAGTCGGTTTTATAGTAGGGCAGTGATCCAATTCTTCATATTTTGAGTTCAAATTAGTAATTGACCCCATTTTTAAATATACAACAAGTTAAGTCTTACTATGAGTCTGGCTTATTTAATTAGAAAATTGATTAGGTGCAGTACAACATTACTTTTGCAGTTCGTATTTGTATTTAAAACGCCTGATATGCCCTTATTTAAGGTTATTCCATCCATTCTCCCAATTCAAACTGCACAATTCACTCTTCATTTAGTTAAACACAATTCAATTCATATGAGAATTTGTTAGAATTGTTGTAACGTCCATTTTGAAATACAATATCAAAACTTCAAAACACATAATCACACATGAATAAAGATGATGAACAAAAATGTTCATGTTCAACCTAAAAATATCAGAAATCGCAGTTTAAGATAAGACAAATAGTAGGTAGCCCAATTCTTTTCTTGAAATTATAATTAATTTAACTATTATTTATAAACAAAACTAGGTTAGTAATATTCTGTGTTTATATATAAACAAAAATAAAGGTTCTTCCGGGCTTCCCAAAATTTTGATGTCTCTAAAGAGGCAAGAAGAAACGCTCTTTGATACCCTTTTGTTGAGTGAAAGAGTACTCTTTTTTTTTGTTTTATATTAGTACTAAAAATAGAAAACATTGACCCTTTTTAGGGAAAATATAGCCTTTTTTTTTTTTGTAAACGGAAAATATTGACATTTGAATTCATTAATTCAAAGACCAAATACATAAAAAAAGGTTCCACTTTGAATCCTTAATGCAAGTATATGGACTTTTATCTGGCAGAGAGGTCTTAATTAAAATAACATTTTCTTGTTTCATGTTCACAAATGAATTTCTGCAATAGTATGGGAAATGAGTGTTGCTATATGCATATCACTTTTTTATTTTTTTATTTAAAAATACGGTATAAAAATATAAAAATATTTTTAATTAATTTGGTTGTTCAAAAAGTAGTCAGTTTATAGAAAAATTATATCTTTTTATTGATAATTTAGATCACTTTAAAGTAAATATTAGATTATATATAATATAATTCAGTATACCTCTCTTTGATGGTGTTTTTTTTTTAAGGGGTATAACACGAGAACTTCTCAGAATCATTCATTCTAGTACTACTCTCATCCAAACACGCTTAATTTCGGAATTCTGATAGAATCCGGTGCATTAGTGCTGGTATGATATGATGGTGTCAATTGGCTGAAAATAAAGAACCTGTGTGACTAATGTGAGTTGATTTCTTCGTCGCAAAGGAGGCAGAATTGACTATTTCTAGTTCCACGCTGTTTCCTGCACTCCAGCTACGTTTTATTGTCATTCAGTGTCCATTACTCATTAGATCCGCCAATACTTAATTCATCTTTTTCAATAACGAATCTGGCAATTTGCATGCAGATACAAATCTGAGATTCTTTTCGAATATTTGGAATCATCTGTCTAACAATCCAACATCATAGATATTAAGTTTAGCAGCTTTCATTAAGAATCATAAATTTTACGGACATTATCGTTATTATTTACCGAACTGTGAAAGTAAATTGATCCTACAAATAAGATTTAATCTAGTTTTTAATTCCTCTACCTTGCTGATGAATTTGACCTGCTTTGAATAGTCATGTTAAGTGTTTTTCCCTCGACAAAGTTTGAATTTAAATGATGGTTAAAGTCAATATATGTAGACTAATTAAAACAACATGAGCTTAAATTGTTTTTGGTTAATTACTGGAGACTTTATGATTTAAATTCATTTGACTTTGTGCGTAACCAACCCATTTATTTGATTTGAATACTTGCCGCCATAGTTGTCTGCAAATCAGTTAAGCAGGCATTCATATTAGGGACGAAAGTCTCTGTTAACTGTTCATTCGCCAACCCCTAATCAGCTACTATATATATTGCATTAACTCCAAGCTCCCAGCTATAACGTTGTTAACGATAAATATTTGGTTTCGCGCCATATATAGCTGCAGTGAATTGATGACTGACTTCTCTGTCAGAACTTGACGATATTCATGGCAGCATGGGAGAAAATTAATAGAGAAGAAAGTCAACCGGTAAAAGGCCATGCATATCGGTAAAGAAACAGATCAGAGAAAAACGTACGATATACTGCATATACAGATCAGAGATTATCCTACGATATACTCTCTTTTCCGGTTCGAACTTGCATGCATTTTTTTTTGATATTTCAATCTTAATCGTACGATATTTTATGACAGTGATTCTTATTATTATTTTTTAATTCAATCTCCACCATACACTTCTAAATCAAATTCAAAGGTGTTTCAGGTAAAGGGGATTGGCGAGTGGCCTTGTTATTTGTTCTCGCCTGAATCGATTTAGAGTGCTAGGCATTTGGCATGACCTCACCTAACATCATGGAGCATGAGCATGGAAATGAGAAAGGTAAGGAAAAGTTAGATTTCGATGAAGATGAGGCTATCATTCTCCATCATCGCACAAAGAAGATTAAGATTTATCATCCAAACCCCTAGTCCACTGATTAGGAGTTTGGAGTTGTTGTACCCAATAGAGGAATGTCGTGTTGCACTGGTTGCAAGAGATATGCAAGTTTTGTTTACATATCGTCTTATTCGCTTCCACCTAGATGTCACCACATGCCGAGATTTCACTGAAGATATCGAAATATGTATTCGCTTCTACTGTACTTTTCCCGTGTGAACTTTACCAGATGGTGTACCAGTGGCTAGAGAATTTCTACACAACCCGTTTTTCAAAATTCAAGTTGCATACTTTCCTTTATGGTAACACTCTATAATTTTACTCCACTCATTTCACACACTTTCATCTCAAATTCAATCTCTACCATTCATATTACAATCTTTTTTTGTTAAGTAAACCACCAAAGGTGGGTGAATATTTTTATATATAGATTTCCCAAGCCTATGTAGCCTTAAGTGGCCAAAATTACATGACTGCTTAGAAGCAAGTTTGAAGAATATGAATACACTAAGAACCTACACAGAATATACACAATTATATATCTCCACAGTCCAAACCTAAACTCAAAACGTATTAGACAATCACCAAAGTGAAACTCAATGCGGTCTCAAGTAAGGATTGACTATGGCAAAAATCTCAGACAAAAGGTATGTGAAAGGAAAAGTGTAGGAGAAAGTTGCAGTATCATGTCTTGATTAGAGGGAGGTGAGCTTGATCCAGCATGCAGATAGCTCTAATTGGATGAGGAAAATTACGCCAGTTGAAAACTGAATTGAGTTCATGTTTGAGAGCCAGCCTAGCCAGAGAATAAACTACTCGTGAGGTAATAAGGGTTGATAGGATGGGAGCTATTATGTAGGTGGGTGGGTAGTGTGAATCAGGTTGGAATTATACTAAAATCAATGAGTATATCGTATGAAATTCTGGCGAAAATGGTTGAGATTCAGCGAAATTATTGTTGATTTTTTTGAAAAAATATTTGCTATATTGATGCAATTGGTCTCTATTAGTGGAAGTAAACTATCTGGCCAGCAAGTTAGGATTTCATTTTTGAAAATTTTCCATTTTTAAATTTGGATATGTTGTAAAAATGAAGGTGAATTGGTAAAAATGAAATGCTCTCAATAATGACACTACTAGGCATATTATGCAATGACACTACTTGGAACATTGTGTAATAACACTACTAGACACATTAGGAGGGGGGAATTCTCCTATAAATAGAGGGAGAATGAGGAGAATGAAACACACATCCTAAGAGCAAAAGCTCTCCTTCCTCATCTCTCTTTTCCTCTCCATTTCTAAACCTTTGATATTTGGGTAGATAACTTCTCCACAAGAAGCAAAATTCCTTGTAATCCATTCCACAAATATATTAGTGAAACCCCGGATTTTAACCGGCCGTGGATGTAAGTCAATTGACTGAACCACGTAAATCTGTGTGTCATTTCCTTTAAGTTTTATAACACGTTATCAGCACGATCACTCTCCATTTTCATCAAGATCAAGAGCCCGGGTATAGCAAACTCTACACTAAGACATTGTTGTTTGTTATTATTATTTCTTAAACACCACATTGCTATATACAGGAGGCTTGCCACCTTATAGCATTTGTGATGTGAATTTACATATTTTATACACAACACCATATTTCTATATACAGGAAGGCTCTGCCACCTTATAGAAATGTGATGTGATTTACTGTAATTAATTTCTTCATATAAAACATCATATTACTATACACAGGAGGCTTTGCCACCTTATAGTAAAATGATGTGATATTTAATTGCTTATCTGTGATTAAATATATGACTTTGTATATCTATGCATTTTATTTAAAGATAATACATTTCATGATCTATTTTTATAACACATATAGAAAAATAAACAGATATATTTTTAACCATTATAAATTTATATATATATATAAAACGGCTATATTTTCAGTGATGATATAACGGTCATAAACAGCTATAAACGGCTATATTTTCAGTGATGATATAACGGTCATAAACAGCTATAAACGGCTATATTTTTCTCTATAAATACGAGTTTATCCAATAATACAAAAGCTACATTTTCTCTCCAACTTCATCTTTCCTACTCTCATATTTTGCCGAGAAAATGGTTATATTGTTTGCGCTTGCTCTTGTGATAATTTTTGTATTACATACTCTTGTTCACATCGTAGATTGTACACCAGAAGATTTTCGTCATAACTATATGGTGCTTGTAATTCTGTATTTTGTTTTGATATTTGTAATTCTTATGGATCTTGTAATTTTGAGTTATCGACTCTAATAAAAATATTTTGTTTCTCCTTATTTAATTATCACCATGGCAAATCTCGTGAAGCTTGATTTTGCTCCTCTTGGAATCAGTGGGGATAATTACACCCCATGGACAGTGGATGTCGAATCACATTTGCAGTCGCTAGACCTTCTGGATACTCTCCAGGAAGGGAATGATTCGACCAGTGTTAATAAGGCGAAAGCCTTAATATTCATTCGTAGACATCTTGATGTGAGTCTAAAGAATGAATACCTCACTGTCAAAGATCCACGCGAGCTGTGGAAAAATTTGAAAGACAGATATGACCACCAGAAGTGGTTATAACCTGTCCTACAAGCCTGCTAGCTTTAAAAAGCAGCAGCAAGAGAAGAGCCATGAAAATGCCCATAAAAAGGGTAAAGATGTAAGCTCCTCAAAGGACTCTGGAACCTGTTGTTTCAGATGTGGGAAAAAAGGGCACTGGTCAAGAGTCTGCCGCACTCTTGAACACATATGCAAACTCTACAAAAAGTCCCTGAAAGTGAAGGGAAAGGAGACTAATTACCTTGACCAGGATTCCACCCATCTTGAGGCATCTGACTTCACTGATGAATATGGTGATTTCTCTGAACAAACCGATGGTGGAAACTAAAAAAAAGGATTTCTAAACCTTTTTGGAAATGAAGCTAGATGGTCCGATATTTACCTGTTTGAAGTGTGTTTTGCATGTTTTTCCCTTCTGAAGTAATGAATTGATCATGTTTTCTCATCAAGGTTTGTTTTTCTTGTCTTAGTTAAACTTTGAATATGGATAAGACTAATCCTGGAGTTAGCAAAAGGATTAAAATTGAAGATATTTGCATACTTGATAGTGGAACAACGCACACTATATTGAAAGATAAAAGTTTCTTCTCAAAAGTGAAACCAGTTAATACCATTGTGAATACAATCTCAGGTCCTGTAGATCTAATTGAAGGAATTGGCGAGGCAAATTTGGTATTACCAAATGGTACAAAGCTTACAATTAAGAATGCCTTATTTTCGCCAAAATCCAAAAGAAACCTGTTAAGTTTCAAAGATATATATTCTCATGGTTTTGATACTCAGTCTGAAACTGAAGGAAACATGAAATATATGTATCTCACAATGATGAAATCTGGAAAGAAATGTATGCTTGAGAAACTGCCAATGCTCCCAACGGGTTTGCATTACACACACATAAATGCAGTTGAATCAAATAATGTAATTATGAAGCCTTCAATGTTTACCATATGGCATGACAGACTGGGTCATCCTGGTACAACTATGATGCGAAGAATCATTGAAGGAACAAATGGACATCCATTGAAGGACCAGAAGATCCCTCATGGAAATGCTTTCCATTGTAAAGCTTGTTCTCTTGGAAATTAATCATAAGGCCTTCACCGGCAAAGGTTGAAACAGAATCACCCATGTTTCTTGAACGTATTCAAGGTGACATATGTGGACCGATTCATCCACCATGTGGACCATTTCGATACTTCATGGTATTGATAGATGCCTCCAGTAAATGGTCACATGTATCCCTGTTATCAACTCGTAATATGGCATTTGCAAAATTACTCGCCCAGTTAATTAAACTGCGAGCTCAATTCCCTGATCATGTAATCAAAAAGATCAGACTTGATAATGCCGGTGAATTCACATCCCAGACATTTAATGATTATTGTATGTCCATTGGGATTGATGTTGAACATCCTGTTGCACATGTGCATACACAGAATGGTTTGGCTGAATCATTGATTAAACGCCTCCAACTTATTGCTAGGCCATTAATAATGAGAACAATGCTTCCCTCTTCAGTATGGGGACATGCAATATTACATGCTGCGGCATTAATTCGCATCAGGCCGAGTGCATATCATAAATACTCCCCACACCAACTTGCACTCGGACAAGAACCAAATATATCTCACTTGAAGATTTTTGGTTGCGCTGTTTATGTGCCTATTGCACCACCCCAAAGAACAAAAATGGGGCCACAAAGAAGCCTTGGAATATATATAGGTTTTGAAAGCGCATCAATTATTAAATATCTTGAACCTCAAACTGGGAATGTTTGCACAGCTCGGTTTGCTGATTGCCAATTTGATGAGGAAAGATTCCCAACATTAGGGGGAGAAAGAAAACAAATAGAAAAGGAAATTACCTGGTCTGTACCAACATTATTGCATCTTGATCCTTACACAAAAGAATGTGACGGAAAGGTTCAACGTATTTTGCATTTGCAAGAAATAGCAAATAGACTCCCTGATGCATTTACAGACATAAAAAGGGTAACTAAATCTTATATACCAGCTGAAAATGCTCCTGCCCAAATTGTAGTCCCAAAAGGGCAAGTTGAAAACAAAGGTATTCATGAAACCACCACACGCCTGAAGCGTGGGAGACCTCCTGGTTCAAAGGATAAAAATCCTAGAAAGAGAAAAGGAGCGGAAAACCAAGATAACTCTAAAATAGAGAATCGTATTCCTGAAGAAATACGCAGTGAAATGAAAGAACGTATTCCTGAAGAAATACACAATGAAGAAAATCGAGAGATTTCGATTAATTATGCCCAAACGGGCATAAGGTGGGACCGAAATGAGGAAATCGATGATGCATTTTCTTACAATTTGGCATGCGATGTCATAGAAGAAAATGGGGATCCTGAACCTCGGTCAGTCACCGAGTGTAAAAGGAGGCATGATTGGGCTGAATGGAAAAAGGCCATAGATGCCGAATTATACTCGCTAAACAAAGGCGAAGTATTTGGGCCTATCGTACTCACACCTGAAGATGTGAAACCTGTTGGATACAAATGGGTATTTGTACGAAAACGAAATGAGAAAAATGAGATTGTAAGATACAAGGCTCGACTTGTTGCACAAGGTTTTTCTCAAAGACCGGGAATTGATTTTGAGGAAACATATTCCCCTGTCATGGATGGGATTACGTTCCGCTACCTGATTAGTCTAGCGGTCCATGAAAAACTTAATATGCATTTAATGGATGTTGTTACTGCATATTTATACGGATCACTTGATACCGATATTTACATGAAAATCCCTGAAGGATTCAAAATGCCTGAAGCATCAAGTTCAAATCCCAGAGAAAGACATTCAATAAAATTACAAAGGTCTTTATATGGATTAAAGCAATCCGGACGCATGTGGTATAACCGACTAAGCGAATATTTGCTACAAAAAGAGTATGTCAATGACCCTCTTTGTCCATGTGTTTTCATTAAGAAAACAACATCCGGATGTGTAATTATTGCTGTCTATGTTGATGATTTGAATATCATCGGGACAAATAAGGAGATCTCAGAAGTAATCTCTTACTTAAAGAAAGAGTTTGAGATGAAAGATTTTGGGGAAACTAAGTATTGTCTCGGCTTGCAGATCGAGCATTTGCCAAGTGGGATACTTGTGCATCAATCAAATTATACGAAAAAAATCTTAAAGAGATTCAACATGGATAAATCAAATCCATTGAGTACCCCAATGGTGGTAAGATCCCTTATTAAAGAAAAGGAACCATTTTGTCCATGCGAGGAATCTGAAAAGATTCTTGGTCCAGAAGTACCATATTTCAGTGCAATTGGAGCACTTATGTATCTCGCTAATTGTACTCGACCGGATATAGCATTTACTGTAAATTTATTAGCGAGATTTAGTTCATCTCCTACTAAAAGGCACTGGAATGGTGTTAAACATGTGTTTCGTTACCTTCAAGGAACGATTGATTTAGGATTATTCTATTCTAACAATGCGAAACCAGATTTGATTGGTTATGCAGATGCTGGCTATAAGTCAGACCCTCATAAAGGAAGATCTCAAAATGGCTATGTATTTACATGTGGAGGAACCGCGATTTCCTGGCGTTCTCAGAAGCAATCGCTTGTCACAGTATCATCAAATCATGCTGAAGTTATTGCTTTACATGAAGCAATCCGAGAATCTGTATGGTTAAAGTCCATGACAGATCATATCAGAACCGCGAGTGGTCTTCTGAAGAAAAATGATCCCATCACAGTTTATGAGGATAATGCAGCATGTCTTAAGCAAATGAATGAAGGATATGTCAAGAGCGACAGAGCAAAGCTATCCCTCCACAATTCTTTGAATATACTCAGGAACTGAAAAGGGACAATATCATAGACCTCCAGTATGTGCGTTCCTGTGATAACTCAGCAGATCTCTTCACAAAGGCTCTTCCCACTTCGGTATTCAGAAAACATGTCCATAGCATCGGTATGCGAAGGCTCCAGAGTTTGTGAAGTAATGACAAGTTAAGGGGGAGTTGCACGAGGCAGAAACAACACATTATTGTGAGCATTCCAAGGGGGAGTGTTGTAAAAATGAAGGTGAATTGGTAAAAATGAAATGCTCTCAATAATGACACTACTAGGCATATTATGCAATGACACTACTTGGCACATTGTGTAATAACACTACTAGGCACATTAGGAGGGGGGAATTCTCCTATAAATAGAGGGAGAATGAGGAGAATGAAACACACATCCTAAAAGCAAAAGCTCTCCCTCCTCATCTCTCTTTTCCTCTCCATTTCTAAACCTTTGATATTTGGGTAGATAGTTTCTCCACAAGAAGCAAAATTCCTTGTAATCCATTCCACAAATATATTAGTGAAACCCCGGATTTTAACCGGCCGTGGATGTAGGTCAATTGACTGAACCACGTAAATCTTTGTGTCATTTCCTTTAAGTTTTATAACAGGATAGAAATATTTGCGATATTTATGTTCTTTCATAATTTAGAATATGGAGCAATTGATTGCTATGCTAATCTAAAACGGCTATCCTTTTTTTCTTTCTTCTTCTTATTCTCCCTGACTGCTTCATCGTTCCCTTTTTATTGCCTTTTTTTTTGCAACAAATAAATAGATGTAGGAATATAAACAAATTAAATAGATGAAACACGGAAGGAGGTATTCTTCACAGCTCTCTTCATCGTATTCCTCGCAAAAATCATAAATAAATTTGATTTATTTTCCCGTTGATTTTTCCACATTATGTTCATCTAGGTGTCGTCAATTAGGGTTCTTACTTTTTTATTTTTTTTTTATTTTTGTATATTAAGGATATATTTTGATTGATTGATATTGGTTAATTAAACTATATGAAGTTTTTGGTGCATATTTTTATTTTTCCATCAAAATCGAGGGTTTATAGATCCGTAGCTGATTTGTTGGTTGATTGTGTATCGTTAGAGAAGATTAATCTGGAAAACAAAAGGCAAAAAAGGGAAATTTGGTTGTTAGATTAGGTTTTTAGTTGGAGAGGATTGAAGAAAAATGGCTTCTTTGAATTGCTACCGCTGGCAGATTTTTCTGACAGGACTAAGATGCTATGGCAGCGAGCACGCCCTCGCACGCTAGATTGTCGATTTGCTGTCGTCGGATACGTTTGGGATGGATATTGAGACCACATTTACAGTGATCAGGGTCTGGCTGAAGGATCTGGATATTAGCTACCGGTGGAACAGCGCGCTAGGATTCGGGCAATGTTCTGTTCACAAGGTTATGAACAAGAAAGAAAGAAAAGGAGAAAAATTATCAAAGAAAAAGAGAATTTTAAAAAAAGAAATAAAGATAAATTAATGACCAAAAGATAATTAGAAAAATTAATTAATTATAACTATTGGATTAGATAAGAAGCAAAGGTCATGATCTTGAGTAAAAACAAGTGAGTCAATGAAACTCCTCCATGTATATATTATAGAGAGGAGTTCCATTATATATAATGTACATAAATATATATATATATATGTATATTATATTTATATAGCTAGAAGTTAATTGCTTTTAACATCTGGAGTTTGAAACTATTGTAGGTTACATAGGGTACATGCTACGTGACCGATTTTATATCTTCATTGATGAAAAATTAATTTTGTTCCTTCTAAATCAAAACTGTAGTTCTACTCAATCACATATCTTCTTATGTCTTTATCTTGAACCTATATCTATGTTATAGAGCGATAAAATGTAAAGTAAGGGCACAGAATTATTCACGCAATTTGATGAATAACACCTACACTAGCGGGTTCTTGCCCTTTTTTTTTGAAACCACTATAGAGTGGAGTGCTATTTTATTTGACCCACTGCACCAATAAAAACTTTGTGTAAAGGCAAACGTCTGTACATGATTGGATAGAAAAAACAACGATACCAAAAAAGGGTTTCAAGTGTATCATTGTGTACAATTTTTCTATATAGAAAAGTCGAATCTAGTGTATACCCACACAAGCAATTTAGGGTTCGCAAAGTGATACTCAACTATGCAGATAAGAGAACTAGCTACTCACAAGTAATTTAGAGATCGGCAAGGCGAATGCCAACTCTACGGACGACCACGCACGGGGTTCCACTAGAAACAACATAACATGTAGTTCACATCTTTCATCAACAACTTGTCTCCTCCTCCTTTTCACCATTGCCAGCATCCCCACGGCTTGTAACTTCCCACATGTAGAAAGAATGAAGAGAGCGGTAAAAAATTTCAAGATATCAACCCCTCCTAATGTAAGGGAGGCCCCATATGCCCAACTCTACTAAGTCTCTAATATTCCAAGGTAGGAATTGCTAGAGAAAACTGTGGAGCTATCATAATCACTAGTTAGCTTAGACAAAACATCATCAACAACATTAACTTCCCTATATATGTGTTAATTGGAGATTGAGTTCACATGATGATGTCCAAATGTTTCTTAGATAGTTCATCAATTTCCATGGAGTTCTAATCTGCTTCTGCACCATTCTATACAGAATCTGGGGTCCATTTCCACCTAAATATTCTCAAAATCTCAATGGTAAGCTGTCGATAGCCCTATATATATTCGTGTTCCATCAAAAATATTACACGAAGATGCAAGAATATAGTACGTGGTTCAATAGATTTTTGGTACTTAACTTATCTATCTTTTAGCTATGGAAATGCATGATCACCTTGCCGCCAATCAACTGTGAATCAAACTTCATCACATTTTACCTCTGTATTAAGACTTGTTATTTTGGAAAATGGGGTAGTATAAGGGACAAAAACTATGATCAATTCTAAGGATAAAATCCTAAGTGCGTGATTTTTTTTTTAATTTTCAAAGTGAAATCTAATTGATAGCAATAGTGTCATATTTATAACTTGATGTTGTAACCTTCTCTAGACTCCTTGGTGCACGATTGATCTCCAAAATGAATCATTAAAAAATTAGACAGTCTCTCAATCGTAAAATCAAATACTAAAATTTGCTTGATCACGATATTCTGTTTGAAACCTTCACGAAAGTTTTAAGAAAATTTAAAAGCAAACTGTTATGTATGAGCTGCAACTGTCACTTGTCACAATATTTGCAACATAGTGTAACTTAATCCATGTTCTATGATGATAAAAAAAAAATCCATGTTCTATTGCAACGATATTATAACACTGTGTCCAAAATTATGTCGTTAGACTTAGAATTGATCATAAGACATTTTAGGTTTAAACCTCTTCCGTGACTCTAAATTCTTGGATAAATTTCAATGTGATTTTGCGCTTTTGAAAAATCATATTGTAATTTTGGGATGAAAAAAGGGTCTCATAATTACATGTAAATTAGCATTGACGGTGTATTTTAAAATTATTATCATTAGAAAAACTAAAACGCCTCAATTATATTGTTGAAATTCATGAGTGATGTAATTCAAGAGTAGTAGTGGGATATAATATGAGTTTCTAAAAACTCGGGGTTATAGTATGACTTATCAAAAAATTCAGGGTTATGATAGGATTTTTCAGAAAAAATAATAATTTACCGTACATGATGCTTTCTAATTTCTTTCCTCCATCGCGTTAACTGGGTTTCAAAAAAGAAATGAAAATAACAACACTAACAGTCTACTTCGGCTGCAATAGTTTATTGCACCATGCCTGCTCTTATTAAGAAATCATAATACAGCTTTAAATTGGACCGCAAACGCTTAATCAGACTTGATTATTTACTTATTAATGTTTCGTTGACGTTTTCAGGGACCGCAAATTGAATGGTGTGCTGTCTAAATGAAGAAGAAATGGAATAAAACTACAGAAAAAAAAAACATGCATGAAATTAACTCAAATAACGTAGCTATATTAAAGAAATTCAGAATATCTGTGGCAATTATCCATGTGCACTTTTCCCAAATTTCATACTGTATAGCTATCAATATCATCCTAGCAGTGCTCTCTGTAAATAATACAAATTTGACCATGTAAACTATGTTTTACTCATTTGTTTTGATGAGGTGGGTTTGAATAAGATTAAATTTGTTAGAAATTCATATCTATAATACACGTACTTTATAATGGTGAATGTGAGAACAATTAGGTAAAAATGAGTGGAGTAATATTTGAAGTGTTAAAAAACAAGGAACCGGTAAATTTAATCTCTGTTTCAACTTAAACTGCGAAATAAAATTTTAAATTGATTGAATTCACAATTATACTAATATATAATATATTATATTTTCGATGTTGTAAACTTATTAAAGAAAATCTATCAATAATCAAACATATATACTAATATAATAATAAAAATATTCAGTTTAATCCAATACTACTAACATCAATTATACCAAGATCATACTAGAAAAATATATATAATTTAAGCAGATAATTATTATATTGTGATGATGATGGCATTAGCAAATTGCCGCGTTTGACTTCCGTATCAATTTGACTGGACCGATTAGAATCTTACGATTTGGAGTTCATATTTGGCTGCTTTTCCTTGGTTGTTATAATCATACTACCTCTCAGAATGAAATGCTACCGTTAATTTTGCATCTTAATTAATCAACTAGTTAATTTGGCGGACTCCATGACGTTGAAATGAAAAGAAAATAAAATTTATTTTTGGACTTTTGTCTACTTCATTTTCTTTGACCCTTTTTTCTACTATTGCATAATTGCATTCTTCAGAGTATAATTATGCATTCTTTAGTCTAGTTATATTCAAAATTATTTTGGAAGTGATTTCTGCTTCATAATTTGTACAAATTTTGTCTTCGTTACCATAAAAGTACTGACCTTTAGAAAGGTTTTGATCATGCTCTGTACTCGATTATTATTATTATTCTGTTTTATCAAAAATAATAATATAATATTGAGTCCCTTTCTTGCGATCTCATCTAGCAGCAACTAAAATAAAATGAACCTCATGTGCCTTGTGACAATACAAGAAAAATTGAAAAACTGATTTATTAATTATGTATGTACTTTGTATATTGCAATTATGTGTCTAGGGTTTAGCTAGCTTCAGTATTTAGCTCTAGGCTCTTGTATGTAACTATATATAGGCATGCTTCTGCCTTATTCTAATCAAACAATCAGATACAGTTTACATGGTATCAAAGGCCTGACGATCCTCTTTCCTTAAACCCTAGGGTTCTTAAACCCTCTCCCCCTTTTCTCCTTCTTTGGCCACCGCCGCCTTTTCTTCTCTCCCACACGCACGAAAATTTTTTCTTCCCTCCCCTCTCAGTTCAAAAAATTTCTGCCCTCTTTTTTGTTGTTCACACGACGATGGCTGCTACCAGGGATGATTCTCTTACAATCAACACGATGGTTCATCTTCTCAATACCAAGTTGGAAGCTTCGACATACCTGCGGTGGAAGAAACAGGTAGAGTATGTGTTCATGCCTCAAGGATTGTTTGGCCATCTGGATGGCTCTACTCCTCGCCCTCCCGTTCCCGTGCCGCCAACGGCCGCCTCTTCCTCCTCCTCACCACCGGACTCTGCTGTTCTTCAAAAGGAGCAGGCCACCTACGACACTGCCCTTGCTGCCTACAAATCCTGGATTGTGGATGATCAGAGACTTTGTAGTGTGCTCCTCTCCTCATGTACTGCTGATGCGTTGAATGAGATCACCGGGTGTACCACCGCTAAGGAGATGTGGGACACTTTTGCCAGCACCTATCAACACAGCACCTCGATTAGCGTTTTCAGCCTCCGACAGCAGGCTAATCTCCTTCGCAAGACTGGTATGATTCATGATCTTCATCTGTCTCTGGTTAAAATTTTTGATCACTTGAGTATTATGGGCCAACCTGCGGATAACCGCGACAAACTTATGTGGTTTCTCACTGCCCTTGGTCAAGAATATAAAAATTTTAGTGCACCTGTTGCTGTTCTTGATCCCTTGCCCCCGTATATAACTGTTGTGGATCAAGCCAAGGGCTATGAGGCTTTTTTGGCAAATTTGGAGAAAACGAATGTGCAGGTACAGGCTCTGGTGGGACCGGTAGCCTTTGCTGCGACCGCCCAGCAGACTGCCCCGGCCGCCCAGCGTCCAGACAGTGGCGCGTGGGCTCACGCGCCTGGACAGGCCGCGCGTGGCGGCGGCGGTCGGTTCGGCGGTCGCCGTGGCGGTCATCGTCCCTGGGCAGCTCCTGGAGGTCCTGGTGTGTCCGGATCTGGTGTTTTGGGTGCTCAGATTCAGTGTTACACGTGTGGAGGCTTCGGGCACATCTCTAGGTTTTGTGGAAACTCTACGCAGAGTTATGTGACTCCATCACCACAGCCCTATGGCCAGCAGCAGTACCGGACTTATGTTCCTCAGCCGGCACAGCCTCCATCGGCTCCTCAGGCTCTTGTTGCTCAGACTTATGCTGCTCCTGTTGCTCCTGCAGCAGTGGCTCCTCAGCCACCTGTGTATGCACCGCAGTACGTTCCCTACCAGGCTCCTCAGACTCAGCCCGCTACTGCTCCTACAGTTTCAAACTGGTATCTTGATTCAAGGGCTACCAACCATATGAGTGCCAACCCTTCGAACTTGACTGCTCTGGCTCCATATAATGGTAATATCTCTGTTTATGTTGGTAATGGTGCTTCTCTTCCTATTACTGTTGTTGGTGTTGCTAGAGTTAGTCCTTCTATACATATATCTGATGTCTTGGTTGTGCCTGCTATTACTAAAAACCTGCTGTCAATTAGTAAGCTTACCAAGGAGCTATGTGCTGTTATTTCTTTCGATGACAAGTCTTTTACTATTCAGCACAAGCTCAGCAGGGCAATCCTGGGGCAGGGACACAGTGAGCATGGGCTGTATGTGCTGGACCTTGGTGAGACAGCACTTCTTTCAGTGGTGAAGAAGAACAATAATAGAGCATCTTTTGAAGTGTGGCATGCTCGATTAGGACATGTGTCCTCTGCTACTCTTTCTTTGTTGAACAAACATGGATTTTTGTCTTTTACTTCTGTACTTCCAAAACCTGGTATTTGTGAGCCGTGTGCTATGGCTAAAGGCCACAAACTGTCTTTTGTTGAGAACCCCAGACGGGCTAAGAATGTTTTGGATTTGATTCATTGTGATTTGTGGGGGCCATCTCCGGTTGTTTCGGGAAATGGTTTCTCCTATTATGCTTTGTTTGTGGATGATTATTCGCGTTTTTCGTGGTTCTATCCTCTTCGTCGCAAATCAGATTTCGTCGATGTCTACTTCCAGTTTGAAGCATTCGTAGAGAACCAATTCTCATCTCGCATCAAAGTTTTCCAGAGTGATGGAGGAACTGAATTCATCAACAACAGGTTGCAGTCTCACTTTGGAACTCGTGGCATTCATCATCAAGTCTCATGCCCATATACACCTGAGCAGAATGGTAGAGCAGAACGCAAGCACAGACACATCACGGAGATGGGCCTCTCCATGTTGTTTCATTCACACCTACCGCTGTCTCACTGGGATGATGCATTTAGTGCTGCTGTCTTCACTATCAACCGGTTGCCAACACCAGTGATTGATAACAAATCTCCTTTTGAAGCACTCTTTGGACGTTCGCCAGACTACTCGAACTTTCATCCTTTTGGTTGCCGTGTGTTTCCCTATATTCGGCCTACATCTGAACATAAATTAGCCCCTCACAGTCTGCCATGTATCTTTTTGGGCTACAGTGCACACTACAAAGGATTTAAGTGCTTGGATCCTGCCTCTGGTCGTATTTATATGTCTCGTCACGCTCGTTTCGATGAGGGTCACTTTCCATTCTCGAGAGTATCCACAGAGGCTCATTTCTCCTCTTTGGATGTCTCTTCCTTTGTTGACTCCACTGATCCTGATGTAGAGACATCTTCTGTCGAGATCCTTCCACCACAGCAGCCTTGTACGGCATGTCATGAGCCTTCTTCGACTACATCAGCAGCAATCACCGATGAACCTGAACCAGTCACTCCAGAGCCTTCTCCAGTATCCTCGAGTTCTTTCGATTCACCTGGTGATTAAGTCTCGTCTGGAAGTGTTACTTTGACTCCTCCTGCTTCCACAGCTCTACAGGTTCCAGCAGCCCCACCTTCTCCTAGAGCTCACTCGATGGTCACTCGTCATCAGGATGGAAAAAGAGTAGCTCGCAGTTTTGGACCTGATTTTGTGGCCACGGGTTTAGTTGCTGAGTTACTGGTACAGAAGGAACCGAGAAACTTCAAGGCTGCAGTCAAGGACTCCCGATGGGTTACTGCTATGAATGAGGAGATTGATGCACTATAGCGGCAACAGACATGGCAGTTGGTGCCTTGCCCTCCACATGTTAATGTAGTTGGTTCCAAGTGGGTCTATCGATTGAAGTACAAACAGGATGGCTCTATTGAGAGGTACAAAGCACGTCTGGTAGCTCAAGGATTCTCACAGGTTCCGGGGTTTGATTTTGATCATACCTTCAGTCCAGTTATCAAGGCTGCCACTGTCCGCACAGTGATTGCTATTGCTACTATGAGGAAATGGCCGCTTCATCAGCTTGATGTAAAGAATGCTTCTGAATGGTGTTCTTGACGGTCCAGTTTACATGGCGCAACCAGCTAGATATCAGGATCCTGCACGTCCTAATCATGTATGTCTTTTGAAGAAAGCCATCTATGGTCTTAAGCAAGCTCCTAGGGCATGGTTTGATCGCTTCAGTGCCTTTGTAAAGGGTCTTGGCTTTGTTGGCAGTCTATCAGATCCGTCTCTGTTCGTGTTTACCCGTGGCTCAGTCATCCTTTACCTTCTCATCTATGTCGATGATATCATTCTTACCGGGAATGATAAGGTTGCCATTCAGAGTTTCATAGCTCGGGCTGATCGGGAATTCTCTGTCAAGGATCTTGGATACCTCAACTACTTCCTTGGTTTGGAGGTTACACCCACCTCTACCGGGTTGTTCTTGGGTCAAGCTAAGTATGCTGGGGATATTCTTCAGAGAGCTGGGATGTTGGATGCTACGCCGGTTTCTACACCGTTTCTTCCATTATCTCAGTTACACAGCAGTACCAGTTGACCATTTCACAATCCGAAATTGTATCGTTCTCTTGTAGGTGCACTTCAGTATCTCACCATCACTCGTCCTGACCTTTCCTTTGCTGTCAACTTTGTGAGTCAATACCTTCAGGATCCACGGGATGATCATTTTGCTGCAGTTACTCGTATTCTCAGATATGTTCGAGGCACGCAACATTGTGGATTGACCTTCACTGCTGATGGTGTTTCGGAGATACTAGCCTACTCTGATGCTGATTGGGCGCGCTGTTTGGAGACACGTCGCTCTACTTATGGATATGCAGTTTTCCTTGGTGGCAACTTGGTCTCATGGAGTGCGAAGAAGCAACCTACAGTCTCTCGGTCAAGCTCTGAATCGGAGTACAGAGCTCTTGCGAACACTGCTTCGGAGGTAGTATGGCTGTTACATATTCTTCGGGATCTGCGCTTCCCACTTCAGGGATCTCCGGTGCTTCTTTGTGACAATAACAGTGCCATCTTTCTTGCGGAGAATCCAGTTGCTCACAAGAGAGCTAAGCACATCGACATCGACTATCACTTTGTGAGGGAGCTAGTTAGTGCTGGCAAACTACGAGTTGGTCATGTTCCGACATCCTTACAAGTTGCGGATATCTTCACCAAGGGGCTCAATCGTGCGTTGTTTGACTTCTTTTGGTCCAAACTTCGCGTCTCAGTCAATCCGACGCTTCGCTTGAAGGGGGGTGTGACAATACAAGAAGAATTGGAGGACTGATTAATTATGTATGTACTTTGTATAATGCACTTATGTGCCTAGGGTTTAGCTAGCTTCAGTATTTAGCTTTAGGCCCTTTATGTAACTATATATAGACATGCTTCTGCTTTATTCTAATCAAGCAATCAGATACAGTTTACATGCCTCGATGAACATGTTCTGTCTTGCTTGAACTTTGGTTTATTTATTGCATAATCTGTATTCTAATTTCTTTGTGTTAAAAAGGGGTATAAACCCAATGAAATTCCAACATAAAACCAACTGGCAATATATGGATTGGCCCATCAACCTTATATGCTGAACTTTCAGCCACTCCGTTTCCGACGTGAATTTTATCTCAACAAATGTATTTTAATTTTAAAGACAAGTGTTTCAATTTTGAAAAATAGTACGCCACTCTAGAACAAGAGTTTATTTGAATTATGTTGCTCTGTTTATGGGGTGTATTTTCAGTTTTAATATAACCCTTCAAAATCAGATATCAATGACATACTTCCTCTGTTTTACTCTGAAAAAACCAATTATAAAGAAGCAGATGAGTAATATACTATACACATGACTTCATAGAAATTAGTTTCATAAGTTTTACCTACTTTGTTATCAAATTCAACATTTCTACTTATTTTATTATAATTATAAATTTTTTAAAATATTTTCTGTGCAATTTAGATTGATAGTATAGGGAATAATAATATTTGATATGAGTAAGAGAGGAAAAATTCGTTTAAAAAAACAAAAATGGAAAAGACGCACGAGGCTCTCATGCATGGTTGTTGAAGGGGTTGGCAAACCAGGAAATGAATGTCCGTTCTTTTGGCCCAGTGACTAGTGGTCCAGGAAATGCAAGGCCCTGGGCTGGCCCTTCTCACACTGTATTTTTTACATTCATATTGTTGTTAATTGTTATCATTCAGGGGGTTCGGCTGCAAATTCATGAAACTATTTGGGACTCTTTTATAAATAAAGGAAAGATTTGGGGTCAAAGTGATTAAAAGAGGTTTGAGATATGTAACAGGCTGCATCGTTGTCTTCATTTCATTATCTTGCCCTAAGTATATAGGAAGGATTTGTAATAGGTATAATCATTCTTTGGATGGGATCATCTTGAATATATGAATTTTAGTAGTTTTTGTGTAATCATATCCTCCATCTTCTAACTCTTCTAAAACCGTCTTCTACCACCATTTCGGTTATTTTTCAATGAACGGTTACATTTTCCGGTCGTCGTCTCCGGCCAATCTTGCTAGATCACGACAAGTGGTATCTGAGCCACCTTCTTCGCAACCTGTGATGGCTGAGCAGACACGGGCTTCAGAATTTGGGGTCAGTTTCCCGTATTTTGTGGGTAAGAACCCTAGGAACTGGGTGCGGAGATTCAATCTCATCTTCCAGGCGAATTCCACGTCGGAGGCGTACAAGTTTTCAGTCGGAGGCTTACAAGTTTTCAATTGCTAATGAGTTTCTAGAGGAACAATCCAGAAAATGGTTCTTTTGTGCTTGGTAAAGACAAGGTTCATTTTGTTGGGATGACTGTTCCGATTTGTTGATAAAGTTGTATGATTTTGGTGAAAAGAATATTCAAGATTATGGAGTATCACAAGTGTATGAGTTTTCAAAATTTTGGAAAGTCACCGATGAAAATGAGGAGAAGCGTAGGGCAGTTCCCGACGAGTCGAAGCCGGAAATCAATCAACCATCTCTTGATGAAATTGCGGTGGAGTCTAGCGGTCAAATCGATGAGATTGATGAGCTCAAGATGCAACTGGAGGCTGGGGAATTACATGAAAGTGAAGCTTTCACTGCTCTAGAGGATTGTTTAGCACCAGTTTCATGTGACGATTTTCTATCGATTATTCTTGACAAATTATCTACTGGTACTAATAATCTCCCCTCTCTTGTTAAGTTTGAATTTCTTGATGAGTCTGTGATAAAAACCAAACCAAGTGTTATATGTTCACATGACAATAATCTTGAATGCAATAAGAAATCGAATTTTGTTGGTGTTGTGAGATGTCAAGATGAGAATTGCATATATTCACATAGAGAATCCAGATCAAAAAGAGCTCATGACAGTGGTTGTGCTGAAAGTGAGAGGTTTATTGTTAGGAATAATAACTCTAGCATAAGTTTTGAATCCAGGAAATGTTATGACCCTGGAATTAATATTTTCGATTCAGAGAATGTGTCTAATGCTGAGGATGACTTAGAGCAGGGGCGGATTTATAGCCAAACGGGGTATGGTTAGAGCCATACAAAATTTAGAAATATCAGCATGAAATTATGAAGATACAGAGATATTGTAGATTTCCGCCTACAACCTATCCGATTCCGCGGCCGAATAAGAGGCAGATTTGTTGTTTAATAATTATTTTTTTCAATTTCCTCCCTTGTTTGTATTGGAACACGTACATAGTTTAGGCGAGAAAAAAGGGGGGAAAAGGAATAATACGTAGCCTACTATATTAGTAGGGTCAAAACCCTAAAACCCCTGATTACTTTTTTCCCTATTAGGATTGAGAGGTAAGATGGCAGAACCTAAAAATCAAAACCTCCACTGCTCTCGCCGGCTGCTACCCACCGGCCACTGCGGCACCGCACTCCGGTCACTTCCACGCGGCCAACGGTATGCCTAAACCCTGGAGTAATTTTTTATCAATTTAGTTTTTAAGATTTTAGTTTGTTGAATAATTTAGGGTCTATATTTTTTTATATAAATTTAGGGTTTTTAGTCTCACGATACTTAAGAATTTTATGACATTGAAATTAAGTTTACATTTATTTTTTGGTGTTTGATGTTTCATAGATATGTATAGAAATTGGCTACGAGGAAAACCTCTGAAGAGATGAAACTAACAAAGGGGGTAAGAGTTTTTTTAAAAAAATAGTACTATTTAGCCATACCATAAAAACATTTCTGGATCCGCCACTGACTTAGAGGATTCTAATACTGAGGCAGGGATTAAAACTGAGTGTGATGATGTGTCTGGATATGCTAAGGGATTGGATTCTAGTTTTGTTGAGGTTGAAGCGGACTGTGATGTTAATTCTCTGACACTGGATTCTAAGCAAGGAAATTTCGAGTATAAGCCTGAACTTTATGATTAAGAAACCGTTGATGTTGTCCTTAATGGTGTGAATTCAGTTGATATACATTTTTGTATTGGAAATTCTGTGGAAATCTTGAATAAGTAGGTTGATGATAGAGCTTTTGTATGAGTAATTTTAGATAGTCAGAATGTGGTAGTCTCTGATGGTGATAATTGTACCATTTCTGAGCATATATATTACATGTTTCGATCCCGGAATTTGTATTCCTTACTCATAGAATGGTGTTACAGTCTGATGTGGAGCAAGAATTAGAATAACCTAAGGCTGGGGCAGTGCTTAAAAGTGAGTTTAGAACCGAGTTTGATACTGTCCCATTAGGTGTGAAGCTATCAACTGGTTTTGATGAACTAAAATTAGTTGTCGAAGAGTTAGGAGAATTTAGGACTGTGTTGGCTTCTAAGGATTCCAGTTCGAAGTTCAAAGTGGTTGCTGACTGTTTGTATTTCATCTCTGTCGGTGAAGAATTGTGTAGCTCTCTGAGTGGTTATATGGGAAACCTAGTTGATAAGCTAGACATGGTAAATGACTATTATTGGAAGTTTAAAGGTTTTGGGAAATGTATGCATGTGATTGCTGCCCATGAGGAGCTCAGTAGCTTTTAGAAGGATGATGGGGGAAGTTTAGTTGGCAACATGAGAATGGACAAGAAAATTAGTTTGTCATCTCTGAGACATCTAGATGAAAATTGCATATGCTCAGGTAGTACGGTCAATCTAATTGTAGCTCATGACCGTGATAGTGCTGCGAATAAGGATAGTTATGATGTTGATACACTTTTGCGAATGACGGTTTGCAGCCTTAGGGAAAGTGTTTGAAATTTGTGACGTTGTTGGAAATTTCAAGCTCTTTGACCCTGGCATCATTAGGAAGCTTATTTCATATGACATGGTGCTTTAAGTTTAAAAGTTGTAGGTCAATACTAGCTCCTAAAGACTATTACTGGAAGTTTAGAAGCTGTATGGGGATCTGAACTAATTCTGAGAAAACTGTACATGAGAATAAGTTGCAGAGGCTGAGATGTATTGTGATGAAATTCTTACTCTTAAATATATCACTTAGAGGAAATCTATACATCCTGAGATGGCTGAATTGTAACTTCAAGACAAGCTACATTTTTAGGAGGGAGATTGGAGATGAAACTGCTCTGAGGAGTCATAGATCTTGGAAGCTGTATTCTGGTATGCAAGTGAGATTCCTTTCTGATCATGTATCAAGAAATAAGCAAGCTCATGGAAGTTGTTTGAATTACACAGCTTCGTGAAAATGACTGGGTACTTCTCATTATCTGAGAGGATTCAGATCAAATAATCAATTGGCTTCATGGTCTTGAAAGTACACGTTTAGGAGATGCTCTGAATCGTCCATCCTCGAAATTTATTGATAAACAAGATGATCAGAGTATGGTCTGGTTGATTGCATTGTGCATGCATGCTAATTTTGCTTCGTATTTGATGTTGATCATTACTCTCGAGCTACAGATTGAGCCATCAAGTGCAATTTTACTAAGGCTTTACATGTTAGGAGAAAGAGAATATACAACAAAGCCTTACATAGGTTTTGGGAAGTTCAAAATAGTATCGTTGACCATCCTTTCCCGACTGGAGAAATCTATTCAGAGTCGATGCATGAGGAAAATGAAGTTTGATTAGAAAGTGCATTTAAACCTTGAGGAATTGGAGCTGGGCACTGAGATTGTGCAGCAACTGGATGTGCATATGTTTATAGGACTTGCTATTCCTTTGTTTTGCTCGGTTTCAGGTCTAAAGATCAAGATCCTTGATATGATGCTAAAGTCCATGATGAAACAATATTAAAGTTGTCTGCTACATGGTTTCCAACATGATTGTTCATCTCAGTTGGAAGAATGAGAGGGTTGGAGACTGGACATAATTAAGAGCACATAATTAATTGCAGAAGTGTTAAATGTGCTTACTTGCCATTAGTTCATTCTTGCATGCCAGGAAAGGAAATATCGTGTGCATGTGGGAAACTTTGTTTGTAATTACATGACAAGGATGTTCAGTTGCATGAATCACTTACCTTTGCTGTCAAGTATTATTAGCAGCGCTGGGATAAGCTACAACCTTGAGAGGGGAACCTTGTGCTTAGATTGAAAGCAAGGTTTTTCAATCTTAATTAGCTAATCATTTTTTCCAACCATTTCTGATATGATCAAAGCCGAGGACAACTTCCAAATAAGGGGAAGGGAATGTTACGATTAGGGGTTCGGCTGCAAATGCATGAAACTATTTGGGGCTCTTTTATAAATAAAGGAAAGATAAGGGGTCAAAATGAGGAGAAGAGGTTTGAGATATGCAACAGGCTGCATCATTGTCTCCATTTCATTATCTTGTTGTTAGTATATAGGAAGGATTTGTAATAGTTAGAATTATCCTTTGGATGGGATCATCTTGAATGTATGAATTTTAGTAGTTTTTGTGTAATCATATTCACACTCTTCTCAAATTTGTTACTCATATATTTGTTTGTTTCTTCTTTTTGGTTAGTCCGGTTTTTGTTTTGACTTCTCTATTTGGTGATGGAATTTGCAAAGAGGAGTCGAGATATTGAAACACACCACAATCTTGCTTTTAGTCCGGGTTAGTACTGCACAAAGTGCAGTCAATCATATCTAGTAATAAACAAAACATCCGAAAACATATTTTTTTCCACAAACATTATATTCCCATAGGGTCATCATCACTATTCTATTCCCATAGCCAAACTAACTTCACTTTCTTTTTAGAGTGAACTCCGAGTTGTGGGTGAATTCGATGTAATTGTTTGGATTTAAAGAGATTTTCTATCATTGCGTACTTGAGTTCTATTCGTGCTTGAATGCCCATTGACCCGCTATTTCTTCTTCTCTAGGGAGAATTATATCAAAGAATCATAAATCTCCCAAATTCAGGAATAATTCTTTTTCGCCATCATCTCACACTTTTGCCAAAATTCGCTAACTTCTGAGTTCGATAACCATTAACATCAAACATAATTTATGCAACCATTTCATTATAAAATTTTAAAAATAAATACATTGCCTCAAAAATAAAATTTTAAATATATTTATTAAAATATATTACGTCCTAAATTGAAAAAATATTTTATTTTAATCAAGAAACAATGCACGAGGACTAGAGGAATCCAAAGAATATGCATATGAATTTAAGAACAAACGCATAGATACAATTGATTTATACCATGGAATCAATCAAATTTCATTTTTACAATTTACAATGCATTTTTTCCTCTAAACTCCATCGAAATTGCAAATGAACCTTAAAACCTACTTTGAATTTTTGAACTGATTTTGCCAAAAGTCCGATGACCAGCCAGAGTCAAACTGAAGTCGTTGCGATTCCTGCGAAATCTAGAGCTTGACAACAATCTTTTCCCATTATTTCTTTTCCCTTTAAATTTATCCAGAAAAGGCAGTGTACAATAAAACACCATCATCACTTTTCTTGATAACTGTTCGTTTGCCAATCTTCAATTTCAAATTCTTCTGGTTCCTCACACTCAGATCCACTCCAGTTGATCGGAAACTTCCGCCGCCGCAATGCCGCCGCCGCCCCTGGATTCCGACCACGATCTCCGAGTAACTTCTTCCCCGCTGCTGTTCTATTTCTTCTTAAAAATCTGTTCTTGCTTTTGATTTTTTGCTTTTTGATTTTTGCTCAGAGGTCTTCTGTTACTCCGGGAAGTTTGGGAATCAGGTAGGATTTTTGTAGAGTAAAGTTGTAGAATTTGGGTTTATAAGCTTCGTTTATGCTTAGCTGAAGGCAATGTGGTTGTTGTTTCAGTGAAGCGTTTGCAGATGTGAACAACTTGGAGCACTGTGCGAAGTATCTGAATCAGAGCTTAGTGACCTTTGGGTTTCCCGCATCGCTTGATCTCTTCTCCAATGACCCGGTATGACTACATTGTTCTATTCTTGTTATATTGGTTTGTGAAGTTGTGAAGGGATTGATTCTTGATGTTTGGGGCTGGTTGTGATCAGGTTTCGCTAGCGAGGACTTGCAACTGCTTGTATTCGTTGCTGCAGCAGAGGCAGCGGGACATCGAGTTCCGGGAGTCTGCCAATGAGCAGAAGCAAAGGTTGGTTTGTTTTTTAACATCCTAATGCCGTGCTGTATTTTAGGCAATGTGTGATTGTTAGGGCTGGTTTCTATGGTTTAGTAGGATAGGATGAAGGGGTGTTAGATAAGACTACATTGTGCTGTGAACATTGAGTTTGGTTTGGGAAAATGGAGTGTACAATTTCTGCCTTAGATGCATCTAAATTTGTGGTGTTTAAAAAAATGAATGAGAAAGGAAACACTTTTAAGTGCCGTGTGACTTGATTGTTGTTGAATCAATAGTTTATGACTTTGGGGTGGATAAAGTTCAAATTCTTAGTTACCACATGCATGTAAGACACTTTTCTAGATGATTGGTTTAGAGTTGTGTTTTAGAAACTAAACTTTGTTTCTTTGTTTGCTGAAGGCTTATGTCAGACATATCCAGATTTGAAGCTAAAGTAGAGAGGTTGGAGTCACAAATAGCAGCTAAAGATAGAGAGATAGCAACAATTACTAGAACGGTAAGAGTTGCTCTAAGAGGATCATTCTCTACTTTGTGCACCATTTTGACTAATACATGATAATAATTACTTGCTTGGCACAATTTTGTAAAGTTAACAAAAAAATATTCTTGGTTAGGAAGCGAAAGCTGCTGCAGCCTTTAAGGCGCAAATTGACAAGTTGCAGCAAGAGAAGGATGAGTTTCAAAGGATGGTCATTGGGAATCAGGTTGAGGGATTTCTTGTCTCCACTTACCCCCAGCTGCATATACCCCTTTTCTGTTTCTGAACACCGTAAATGCTAACTGATTTCTCAATTTTATTTTCTCTTAACAGCAAGTAAAAACTCAGCAAATACATGAGATGAAGAAAAAGGAAAAAGAGTACATAAAGCTTCAGGTCAGATTTTGTTTTATATTTTTTGCCTGCTTTCAAGGGCTTGTAGTACTACCGTCAACATATAAGAACTATATATTCTAACGTGGTTAATGTAATGCTTTCTTTGCAGGAAAAGTTGAACCAGGTACTAATGGAGAAGAAGAAGGAATCTAGATCAGGAATGGAAATAATGAATTTACTCCAGGTAATTTTGAAACTTTAACCTTAAAGGGACTTCTGTAGAAAAATGTGTGATGGTTCTCTTCATGATTTACTCCAAACAGAAAGAAGGCCGGCAACGTGGTACATGGAATGGAAAGAAGGCTGATGGTGACTTTTATAAAAAGATTGTAAGTAGTGTACTTTACTTGCTTAAGGCACCCCTTTGATTTGTAATCTTTGTTAGTGACAGAATTTACCAATTTTAGGTGGAATCCTATATAGCAAAGAATCAAGAGCTAGTGACAGAAAATGCTGATTTGAGGGCTCTGTTACGATCAATGCAGGTAAAAATTAATGAGTCAGTAGTCTAATTTTGTTAGATATTTGTATGCTAGATAGTTTGTTGTGTGGCTGTCTATTTATAAGTTATAACAGCATCTTTTGTATAAATATCTTCAACAAAAGTGTGAACCTTGTACAAATCAAGAAGAGGTTGATTAAAAGTTAAGGAAGAATCGCTGAAAGTTCTCTTATAGTATAAGAAAAAATTTGAAAACATGTATTCAAACTGGTAGACTAAAGTCCATGATTTTTTTGATTTGAGTATGTATAAATAGTTGATGCTATACAATTATTAGTGTTGAATTGAAACACAGGTATACCTTGGAATGGCGAAAGTGAGTTAATTAATAGTGGTAAGCTTGATATGCTAGAAAAGATGCAACGAGCTGAGAGCATTGGTTGGAATTCTAGGTGTTAGATTGATATCACCCAACTCTCATTACCTTTTTTTTTGTATGTATAATTCTTTACTTGAATTGGATGCATGTACAATATATGTATATTGGGGGGATCTTTGAATTTACCCCTGAAGTTGGCCTCGAGATGATTGCTTCATGTAAGCCTGAGATATAATATGACAGGTTGATATGCGTGATTTCCTTAACGCACCAAATGGTGCTACCAAGCAACCTGGTCCTGGAAAGCGCGAGGTTGATCCATCACAATCCCCACTGGGTGGCCGAACGGTATGGACGCTACACTATCTAGTAATGGTTTGCATGAGTCTTTTTATGATGGATCTTCTAAACTGAGAGGTTTGTGGTTTATCAGGATATGTTTGACTTGCCTCTCCATATGGCCAGAGATCAAATTGAAGAAAGTTTACGTAACAAGATGGCCTCAATTAAGGTAGACCTGAGCTTGATGGTGTACAGTTTCTAATGTTAAAGTAGTGTATGCTTGATATGCAATTGTCATCATCCTTTACTCTGAATCTTGAAGGATCGTATGTTTCAACTTCAAGATGCTCGACAAGTCTCTGGAGTCACTTCTGAAGTAACAGAAAGAGAGCTTGATCTTGAGGCACAACTTGTGGAGGCAAGGAGTATAATTCAGGAGCAGGTACTAAAGGAGGCTAAGTTAATTGACATTTTTCTGACATTATCTAGCCCTAAGGATAACTACACAACCTGTTGTGATATTAAATTGAAGTTATACAAATTAGCTGATGGTATATTTTTGAGATATGGAACATAATCTGATTGCTAGCACATGGGTATATTATGCAAGATGACCAAACCATTTGAATAGTTTTTATAAGCTAATGCTAATGTAATTATAAGCTGAGCTTATTATGTCCATATATGTTACTATCGGTTCCCCCAAGATTAGTTAGGTTGACTTAATTTCTTGTTCTTCATCTAACGATGAGTGGCCATTCTGTTTGTGCATAGTGTGATAATCCTCCAACTCATTACAATCATTGTTATACTTTAATCTATCTCTAAACTTGGATTTGTTGGGGGTGCAGGCTTCCATTATGTCTAAGAGTCGTGGTAAGCCTGAGAGAGCAAGGTATGCTTCAAGTTTCAGGTTTAATGACCTCCCTAAAAATCGGTAGCAGTTTGAATGTTTTAACACGTCTACTTATGCAGGAGACTAAGTTCTGACAGGGATTTTAACCTTTCATCACCATCAGAGGTAACAGCTTTCTTTCCTTCAATATTTGTAGTTCGAAAATTGACAGGCATAGCTTTTCATTTCTTAAATTCTTCTGGTCTTGTCATCAGAACCGACAAATCAATGCGCAATATTTGGTTCATTGATTTGTCTTTTTTGTCATTCTTATTCTTGCAGTAGTGAATAAAGAACCAATGATGTGATTGAAGCCAGATACAGATTCACTGCGCGATGAACACTCAAAGCTGCCTTAATATAGCCAGTCTCAGCCTTAACGACTGTGCAATTAAGCCCTCCCGGTTTCCTTCATATATTCGTTGTTTGTTATGGAGTTTAGTTGTAATGCAGTAGTATTGGAATGAATTAGTTAATGTGAATATGCTAATGAAACTCTAGTAATATCGATATCGATGTATGAATGCTTTGCTGATCTGCATCATTTTAGTATCAGATACCCTGATTATGTTGGTTGTTTAGACCCTTAATGGTACTATCCTTGCTTTGTTTATTCTTCTTCTACATTATCTTTTTGGGTTGGCTGGAGGGTAGGGAGACCTAGCGTGGGGTTCAGGGTACTTCCCCTGGAGGGTGGGGATCCTCTTTGGTGTTGGTAATAAGCTGACTTGAACAGCTACGTGCTTGGTCAACCCCATTGAAAATTAGATTATCATGGACGGCAAAATATCAAAGTCAGCTCATAAATATTACTTTATGTCGGTTCCTTTGGAAGACATGAAAGTGCACCAAATGTATGTGGTATAGTTTGCACGTATTCACTGAATCAATCCAATATACGTTGACAACATTATGGTTTTCTGAGATACTTAACTTGAAGCTCCAATTAAAGTAGTTCAAATACACATCATTGAGCCAAAACTTGTCCATTTGTAACATTTGTTCTATTTGAAATACAGTGACGGATTCAGAAATTATGAGATTGGAGAAAAAATGTTTCTTTTCTTAAACTACCGACTTCAGAAATTATGAGATTGGAGAAAAAGTTTGCTTTTCTTAAAATGACTTAAGCGTATGGTATTAAGTTTAAAATATCAAGGCTTTATAATAAGATCTAAGATTTTAAAAAAATAAAACGGTGAAATACGAGACTTATTAGTTTTACATGTTAGTGTTCATATTTTTATCAATTCTAATACTTTTATAGCTGAATACTACTTCCTCAGTTCCTCAATTTTTGTCACAGACAAAATATTTGAACTGTTCACCCTACTATTCCTCAGCATTCACACACGAGGCATATTTGGAGTTGAACATCCCCTCATTCATTTGACCACTTCTGTCGGTGACAAAGATTGAGAAACATAGATAGTATTAAGGACAAATTTATCGTTTAATGATAAAATATGAATAACAAACGATCGTCAAATAGACAGTTACTCCATATAAAAATAAGTAGATTGTTATAGAACAAATGTAGAGAGATACGAGCATAGTTGGTGTTGTCTTAGGGCAATGGCAATAGGCTAATACGCAACGGCACATGGCGGTGAACCAAAAAAGATGGCCAATTTGTAAGGTTAACGTAACCTTGGAAAAAAGGCAATTTTCTTTACTTGTCTACTACTACTGCAAAACTTAATACTAGCTAGCTAATATACACTGCTATGAAAGAAACAAGATAACAAACAAAATTCAGAGCATTGATTTAGGGTGCAAAACATTCAAAGCCACGATAGTTGAACAACGATACAACAGAATCATCATTATCATGTGCACCATTTCTTTTCTTTCGCCTTTGAACATATAATATAATCATCTACTTCCTTTTCTCAAACGAAATTCATAGTTTTTTTATTCTTTGGAACGCCACATATAACATTTTCAAAATGTATCCTTTTTTTGACAAAATTGTCCCTTATTTCAAGTTATTTATATGATGAAAGTGCTCTTGCACTTTGATCCGTGTGCAATATAGATACTTATACCAGTTCTTATATAATTCTGAATTATTATTCTGATACAATTTAGACCAGAAAAGTTCATTAAACTATTGAAAGATGTATGTACCCTATATTTAAATGATGAATTTTTTTAAGGGAATGATGAGGAAAAATGACAGTGATGCGAGGAAGCGAATGTAAATGATTTTTTAAGGGAATGACGAGGAGGAATGACAGTGATTTTTTTTAAACCAGTCAATCTGTTAATGAATAATCATTCAAAAATTTCATAAATTTATAAGTACACGAATTTTCCAGAAAAGTTAGGGATACACAAGAGTTTTGTTCTATTAGATATTAAATATGTGAAAATATTCAATAATTCATAATTTGCTTATTAACTTATTAGGTAGATACTCAAATGAGAGCAAGTTAAAATGTTGCTTCAAGGTGTTCATGTTTTAGAGTTTTTTTGTAGCAGCTATGTATTGTAAACTCATGTTTCCCACCTAGGGTAGTTTTCACTCAAAAAGAAAAGGAAAAAAAAGGGAAGCTGATTGCTTTAGAGAGTTGTTGACTTAAAAATGAGCCAAAAATAAACTATTTTTAACCTAAGGAATTGATCAAACTTAAGGTTCCTAGCTACTACATTTGAAAAATTAGTTAAACACATTTTTAATTTAATCACCAACACCATAACAAGAAATATATTTCTTCGATTCAACCACTCCCTACATGACAAAATACATATATATTCCTTTGGAAATTTCCTCCAATTGCTTTAATTTGCATGGTCAACGTTTTAACAACTTCACACTTTGCTCCTAAAATACACCTCTTCTTCTTCTTCTTCTTTATCAACACTAAAACAACATCCATAGAAACAACTAAACAAAAAACCATGGAACTCGATCATGATCACCAGAAGGCGATGCAATCGCTTCTCCAAGGCGACGAAATTCGAGTAAATCGGATTCTCGCCAGAGATTCCTCAGTAGGCCATTCATCTCGAATCTACTACAGAAATCCCGAGGGAGTTCCCTTAGCCTGGGAGAAGCAGCCTGGAACTCCAAAAGCCCGGCCCGAAGAAGGATCCCTGCCGCCGCTGAGCCCGCCGCCGCAGGTTGTCAGCCTGAGCCTGCCTAAACCCTGCATGGATCATCTACCCGATATCGATGAATCGGGCCATTCGGGTGCCCGGTTCTGGAAGAAGATGAAGGTGATTTACCAGATGGATAAGGATAATAAGAAGGTTCAGTTTTTTCAGACGCAAAAAGGAGGTCGTGATATTCTTGATGTTCAGAAAGATCGATCAGATGTTGCAGAGTTTAATAACTCGTGTTCTACTTCATCGTTTTCGTCGTCGTCGAATTCGTCGAACTTCCATGCAAATGGAATGGAGTCGCCGTTTCAGGGGGAGTTTTGCTGCAGTCCGTGGAATATCTCTGTGATCCTGGTTAGAAAACTTTTATTTTCATTTTGTTTTTGCATTTTTTTGAGTAAAGAGAGAGATTTAATTTGTTCAACTAGAAATTCTCTGGTTTCTTGAGATGGTTTCCTGGTTCAAGAGAGGTAAGTAGTACTCACTACTCATGCATGTCATACAACACACTATCATGATTCACTTTTTCACTATTTAGGAGAAGTACTTTGTTCCAACATTTTAACTCATTTAAAACAACAAATACGTCAATCCAATTATATTTGCACATTTTCATTTTTGATAGTTTTCTTTAATAGTTTATGATAAAATTTATGAAAATTTAATATTCTAAATCTACGGTAATATTTTAAGCTATTCATCAATTATTCAGAGTCAAATTTAATCAGTTTTGATTAAATAAATAGTTAAAATTTTCTCAGTCTGAGACGGGGGAATATAATAATAAAGAATAATATGGTGAGAATTTGAATCTTATGTGACTTGATTAACTTTTTAGTTTGTACTACTACATCTACTGATTAATTAAATAGAAAATAATCAAGCTCAAATTTCAACTACCTCATTGTTTTAAATATATTACTGATGGATGTAACAACTAAGTAACAAGCAGTGGCCGGAGTCGAACAATGTAGTAGTTAGTAATTAGTCTTGTGACTTATGAGCTGAACACACAGGTCTGCACGTTGGACTTCCCAAAAACCCTTTAATATTATACGATGGTTGATTTTAAAAACTATTTGTTTAACAAAACAAACAAATAAAATATAAGAAAAAATATGCCCTCTATTCTTCTATCTATTACTACGCGCTTATTTTAAAGATGTTATATTTTGACTGAATACTTGAATGACAAATAATTAAAATTACTATCGTATCAAATATTATTAAATTCATCATAACACATACCTCATTAATATTGGTGTTTTATATGGGAGAGATTTTATTAGGGTTCAACTCTTAGAGAGGGGAACTGGGACTCTGGGAGGGATTTTATTGGGGGCTCACTTGAGTTATTACCCAATTTTTTTAAAAAAAAAATTAGTGTTTTATATATTATTAACATAAATAGTTGAAAATAATATAGTCAAACACATATTTAAAAGTGTTAACATTTGATGAGTTATAGTCAATCTCTTATTTAAGGCAGATATAGTCAATCTATATCTCAACTAAGAACTCATGTTTTGATATAAATTCAGTTATATAAAACAGAGTGAAAAATTCTCTCTTAACCTCGAATGCTTGGATATATCTCTTTGTAATCCTTAGTTCTTGGAAAGTCCTATTTCAACCCTTGAGATGCAAAAAATAGTCTAGTAATCACATGTTAACTGGCATTGATCACAGTGTACTTTGATATTATTATCACTAAAAAAGGACTAAAATGGCTCAATACTACTGGTGAAATTCATCGGTGATATCATTCAAGGGTAATAGTGGGTCACTTTTTACATCCTATGGATTACAATAGTACTTTGCAAGAATTCAAGGTTATAAAAGTACTTACTCACGAACTCAATGTTACGGAGAGAATTTTTTTAAAAAATATATAAATTTGACTACTAGCATCTTTATTGAAGAGGGATTAACATGGAATAGTTGCAGGACGAAGGAGATAGGAAGGTTTACTACTGCAGAGTTCACAAAACAGCTTTTGCAGTTGAAAACGACGGTTCTCTCGTGGGCAAAACCCTCCCTAGAAATTCATCAGTTGGCCAATCTTTCCGACCATATTACCGGAGCTCTGACGACGGGGTCCCCTTCAAATGGGAAATGCAACCCGGAACTCCAAAGAACCTGCCAGAAAATGACCTCATTCCTCCCCCTAGCCCTCCTCCGGCAGTCCAGGGATTAGGACTAAAACTCCCGGCAAACATTGACTACTCCGAAGACGACGAGGCACACAAAGGGTCAAAACTGTCAAGATTTTTATACTGGATTACCAGCAAGAAAATGCACAAGGGTTCCGATTCATTGTCGCGATCGTCTTCAATGTCTTCCTCGTCATCATCTTCCTCAGACGTTTCTGGTTCCAGACCAAATGGTCTTATGAAGCTCTCGAAGTTTAGGAGGGATTTGTTGAGTGGATACTTGTGTTTTCATCCATCCAAGGTACAATAGCCCTATTTTTTTGATGTTCTCGTGTGAAATGATAATAGATTTGCCATTGTAAATGATAATTATGATATTCCTTCTATTTGTAATAATGAATTGTTTAAACCAATACTCCATATTGTTAGCAATGCTCTCATCTTCAATGGATTTGTTTTCCCGTCATTGCACAAAGGGACATCCTAGAGATAAGATTGAAAAATTCACGAGAAACACTTGACATATATTTGAAGATCTGGAATTCAAAACTTCATTGTAAATAATAGGATATATTTTAAATATCACTGACTCTCATTGGTTGTTAGCATGAAGAGAAATAGCAGTGAGGAGGGGAAATAGGTCATTCTTAGAGAAGTTCAAATGAAATTCAACTATGAAACTGAGAACGCAATCATTGATGAATTGATCATCATTATGAAAAGGCAACCGAAGATGAAGAAGTGGTTCATCATACTCTAGTCGCAAAGATGAATGTCACGAATCTCTTATCAATCTTATCTGACGGCTTAATTTGAATTGAATCTCTTATCAAGCTACTAGGAATCTTTGATCATGATCTCTGATCCCGAAACTTTCCTTTAACTATAAATATAGCAGACTCTGGTATTTAAACCTGATCTAATATGCATTCGTGCACCTTGACGGATCAAACTTCATTTCCTTTAAAATACTTCTCCTTGGCCACAAAAATTTCAGGCGATGGATACACTTTCCAGTTTCCATGATGCTCGGGAAACAACTAGATGTAAAACTCATTAAATATTTAATGTGAAGTTCTAAAGGGTGCATTTGGTTGGACATGATTTTGCAAAACTTGGACTATCTTGTTTTGTAAAATCTTGTTTGGTTCGCTATTTGGAAAGTCCAGATTTTTCCTAACAAAATTCAGGTTTTACTTGACAAAGTCTAGCTTTTGTAAAAGGCAAAGTTCAAACAAGGTTTTTGTTATAAACTTTCAAAATTCACTCCAACCAAACAAGATTTTTGTTCAGACTTACAAAATCCCGAACCAACCAAACAAGATTTTAGCAAATCCAGACTAACAAAATTTCAAACAAAATCTCAGACTTTCAAAATCTCAAATCAAAGTTCAGACTCTCAAAATCCCCTCCAACCAAACACACCCAAAATGTTTTTGCGTGTGTCAATTGGCAAATTTAATTGGGTATGAATTATAACATAACGGGCTCAGTTCATTTCTGAAATCCAAAAAAGCCTATAAGAAATGGGCTTGGCCTTAGCTCCCCCTCTATTTTGGCGGGAAACCTCAATGATAAAATGGCGGGAATCACACACTTTCCCATTACCAGAAACTTAAAAGCATCAACAAAGCCATAGCACGCCCATTCTCCGGCGATCGATTTGAGCAACGATGTTTTCCTCCAGCCAGATGGATATCGGCGGCGGCGGCTTTTCGTCCTCCCAGGCAAACACCAAGGTCTGTAATTTCCAATCGATGATCCAATATCCGAACAATTTGAATTCTTTTGTTTTATTTTAAACTTATGGTGGAAAAAATTGATCCAGAGTCGAGATGCACAGCCCGTGGTGCCAGTTACGGTGAAGCAGATAAGCGATGCGGTTCCGTCGAGCGCCGACAAAGCAACCTTCACCATCGACGGCTCAGATGTGAAAAATGTTGGTGGTTGATTTGTTGTTGTTGTTCTAGGGTTCTTATTGAAAATGGGGGGTTTTGTGTTTTTGGGTTCTGATTGAGTTGCGGTTTCAGGTGGTGCTGGTTGGGATGGCGTTTGAGAAGACTTTTAAGAAAACTGACATGTCTTTCATGCTTGATGATGGTACTGGCCGTGTTCTTTGCCACAAATGGTAAATGTCTTTTTTGTGTGTGTTGTTTTTGTATATATTATCACTTTCGTATAGGAGTTTGTGGTTTACTATGATTCAATATTTCTTGCTGTCAAGGTTGATCTTTGGATATGTGTTTTGTTGTTGTTGTTGTTTATTAATACTGGTATGTTGAATTTTGCTCAGGATGAGTGATACTGTTGATACTGAAGAAGTCGACTACTGTTCGTAAGATACCTGTTCTGATTCACTCATCTTTATATCTGGTTTAATTTATTGATAATTCAAAATTTTCCTCTTGAATTTAGTGATGGTGCATATCTTCGCGTTAATGGATTTTTGAAGGAATTTCAAGGTAACAAGCAAGTGGAGGTCCTTGCTATCAGGTGTGAATTGTATTCCCCTTTTTGAGTTGCACTTAAAATTACTAGCTTGATGTAGATGGTTTGTGAGGACCCCTTCTCTCCGTTGAACTGAGCAAACTTTTATGTTTTAATGTGTATTATACATTTTCAAAAGAAGGATGCGTTGGTTCATTTCAAGGTTTTATATATATGCTGCTTTGTCGCTGAAAAAAACGGACGTAGAAACTTTAAGAGTTCTTTCCTTTTGGATTGAGTTCTGTTGGTTAACTATATTTTTCTGCAGCGACCGTCATGTTTCGGACTGTCATCATGCAACTGTTTAGGTCCTAGCAAGCTCGTTCACTAGAAATTCTCCATTGCATTTTAATGAAAATTGTTATATTAACTTGTTTCAGGCCAGTGATAAACTTTGACGAGGTTTCTTGCCATCTCTTAACCTGCATACATTATCATACTCACATCACCAAAAAGGTTCTAATCTCTCTGTCTCTCCAGCTCTTCTCCAGTTTTAATCTATTAGCTTGTGTTGTGATCATTTGTGAATTATGCAAATTGCAGAATGGCATCAGTGTTTCCACACAAGCGCGTAGCTCAGTTCCTTCAGCTAGCACACCTTTGAGTGTGCCTCAAACTTCATCTGTGGATCAAGTGAGAGGATATCAATGCTCCTTTGTTCCCTCTTGGGTTGCTTGATCATTTGATTCAGTGCTAATTGAAGCTTTGTATCTTACAGGCTAGTGTGAATGGATCCAAAGGCATTGAGCTAATGGTGGATGATTATCTGAAATCAGTTGGGTAAGTTTACAAGAACTTTTGTCCAATTTTCTAACTAATCAGTTGTATAAATGAATGTACTGTCATCTTGTAAACAGCCTGAACCCTCATGGCGAACAATACTAAAGCTATATTGAAATTGTTCGCATTGCAGAAAGTTGTGTAGACTAGACAATTATTTGGCTCTCTTTTACATCACCTGAAAATGATTATGGTCCACTACTTTTGTTTCCTAATCTATCTGATCCTTGTCATAGTATAACATTAGCGGCGCTGTATATTTACAAATTTGTGGAAACTAAACTAAATTAGTCTGAAATCTGAATAACTAGGTTTAATCTGCCTAAGTGTACTGTTTTGCCTTAAATGCTACTAATAGAACAGTACTCTGCAAAGGGGCCAGATAGTCTGACATACAATTAACCAAAATCTGTTTTAACAAGAGAACAAGAGCATCTTTTGTATATGAATGAAAAGAACCAAGATCGAAATCCATCTAAAATCTGATGTTTTTGCTGCTTGAATCTTTCTTTTCTGCAGCACATGTTTTTCCAGGGTTTCATACACCATTTAGTATTTTTTTGAAAGCCTGTTTAGTGTTTTTTGAATTGATGCATGTCAAACCTGAATTGCAGGCCTTCGGATACGGGGACACACGTGAATCAAATTGCTTCTAATCTCAAACTGCCATTGGAAAAGATTAGGTTTGTCACTATTTTCAGCGTGTGTAGTGTGAGTGCAAGACAGTAGCCAACGAGCCATATACTGAATAGTTTATATTGTTGTAACGTTTTTGCAGGGATGCTTTGAAGCTCCTAGAAGGTGAAGGATCGGTCTACTCCACCATTGATGATGACCATTTCAAGACCACTCAAGAGTGATGCCAAGCCAATCTGCATTTCCTTAGAAGCCAAACCAATCTCCAGATGGTTTAGAAGCCATCTGCTTACTTTTCTAGCCTGTTTTTGAGTTACTTTCATGTGATTCTTAGATAGCTAAATATGCAACAATGGTAGTAAGAATCATACTTTTTGTTGATCAATTCTCTCGTTTAATGTGGATGGTAAGAAGTTTAACTCACCATAAGTCCTGAAGAAAGACCTTGGGAAACATGAAATCATCTCAGATTAAAGCTGCTATTATGAAAACCCTGTAAAGTTATAACTGCGAGATTAATATTAAAAATATTGAATAAAGTACATAAAGTTATAAATATAATATAGATAATAATGTGAAAATACAAGTACGAATTAGGTATCTGAATCTGTCAGCCATATAAAATAAATAATAGATAGTAATAGAGAACACATTACGAATATCGGACGAAGTGATACCAAAATCACACAAAGAAAAATTGTTAGTATAGAGAATAAATTAGTAACATAAAATGAAATGATACCAAAACTAAACCAATAGAAATTGGACCAAACTTATAAAAACAAAATAAAAAATAACTGAGATTAGAAAAATTGCTCGAAAATGACCAAAATACAAATTATGATCATTTTTCGGTAGTAGTTAGTTAAACTGAATTAATAAACATCATACCATAATTTTTGTGTGTATTTTAAATATAATATAATGTGAGCAAAGTTCATCATAAAGTAGTAGTATATAGCAGCAAATGGCTCCCATCTTGCTCTATATCTCCCCTCTCTGATCTTGGTCCCTCCCTGCATGCGCAACCAACAAAAGCAGCCACTAATCTCTCTCTCACACACACAGTGATATGCAGAGGTCAGAAAGACGAGTCCATACCTGGGCGTAAATAAGAGCAGTCATCTGTCACAAAATCAACATATTAAAGAAGAGGAATGGGATCGCAGAAGTCGATATTCAAGTACACAACTTGATTGCTAATCGTACGTACTTCCACCCCATCATTCTCTGTTGGCAAAAAATACATGAAATATAATGCAGATACAAGCAGTCAATCACAAAAAATGAAAAGGGAAAAGCTATAGTTTCAAAGACGGAACCAGATAAATATAATCGAGGTTGGTAAAATAGGATTGGGATAGTCGAAATTCAAAATTATATTATATTTTTTATTTTGAACTACAGTAATATAAAATATAAAATATATTTTAAAAGTTGTCGATGCCGTCCCGTGCAACCTTCTGATTCCGTCACCGAGTAGCTCCTTGAACTAACCTAATATATTAAGGGTCTCCTAGTAATTCAACTAGACTGACCGACTTAAATTTATATTATAATTGTAGAATATATGGAAAATATTTGAAGAAACTAAAACTATATTAAAAATTAATTAAGAAATGATGGGTACATGGACGAAAACAACTTTGTTCTTTATTAATTACTTTAAACGGGTATGTAACCTAGCTGTAATAGTAAAAGTTAAAGTCAAGGCCAACTTTTCTTACCCGTAATTATCCTCCTGTTTTTACCATCCCAAGATTTAGCATCTAAAATCTAGCTCCTAAAGAAATGCATTGCCTCCAAAATTTGAACTTACACTTTCTCTCACTAAATAAAAAGCAAAGAAATAAGCATAACTATTAGCTCTCAATTTCCCATGCCCTCTATTTTTGGCTATCCATTCCCAACCTAAATTATGGGTTGTGGAAGTTCAAGGTTGGAAGAGGTCAATGGCGTCATGACCCCGGCCAAAGCTCGCCCTCTTTTCGTCCGTTTGGAGGAGATTAGGGTGCGAAGAAGGCATCACGAAATGATTAAAGGCCAAATTATCTCCTCTTCCAGACAAGGACTCATTCTTTCTAGCGATGATCTAGATGATACGCCTACATGTATCACGCCAAAGGGATCAAAAGTAGAACCAGAATCAATAGAAAAGGTAAATGTGAAGGGATTGTTGTAATTTTTGCTAAATAATGCATTGAATATTTACAATGTTTAGGGTTTGGATGGAGATGCCAAAATTGAGGATGGCGGAGATCATGACGAGGAGGAAGACGATGAAGATGATGAAAGAAAGATCGGACGTTGTGACAGTGATGATTATCCAGGCTCTCCAAGTTTCAGAGTATATTATGTAGAAGATCATAATTGTGACCACAAAAGTGAAGGTAATTATAATAAGCTTGAAATTAAACTTGAGCATTATTGTATTTTCTTTTTCATTTTCATTTTCAATAATAAAACCTACGTTTAAGAACCAGCTATACCTTAAAATGATATCATCTTGTAAGAAAAATCACAAGAATTTTGGGGAAGATATAATTTAGGTTTTGTTTCCTAGGAATTTGAATCCTATTTGATTTGTATGGGTATCTCAAAATAATCCATGCATCATGGTCATTTTATAAGTTTTTTTTTTTAACTTGAATATTAAATCACTAATGAAGCTGTATTACATTTGATCTGAATTCAGAGGAGGAGGATGAGTTACCAGAAAAATCTCCAATTAAGAGGGAAGATCCAAACTCCTTACATGAGGTAATGAGCCTATGACTATTAATTCATTTTGATCCAAGTATCATGTTTATTTTTTAGTAAACATAAGTACATGATCAAATTACTTTTACAGAACTATTTTCAGAGTTGAAACTACAAAAAAGAAATCTATAGAATCATATTTCCAAATTATTGAAAGCAATTATGTCTAAAATTGATCCTGCCGGAACAATTTGGTTATGTAAATAGTAAATCCGTAACATAGCCGCCCTTTGACCCGTGCGGTACATGCGATTGTACTGGGCTCTAAATTTGAAGGGTTCCAAATTTTTTATATATCTATATACTTTATTATGTCTGAGATATAATCTCAAAAAAATATGTATAAAATTAATAAGAATCGTGAAAGAAATTGACCAAGAGAAAGATTCGAGCCTGTATATTATGTATATAGTTCGTTATGGTCGAAATATAATCGGAAATGATTTGCAATACTTTAAAAATATCAAAAAAAATCGAACCGAAGAAAAGTGAAAACCACACTTTTTTTTCTCGCATTAAGCCCCGAAAATTACAGGTACCGCGCTGATATGTAAATATATCATACTCATGTCATGTAATATTTGGTTTCCAACTGGCAGGGGACTGTGAATCAAGTACTGATCCAGAAAGATAAGAAGAGGAAGAATAGTTTCAAGAGGGTGATCATGTTGCCAAAAGGACTACAGACTAAAAATCTGTTCAACGTTCCATTCTTAGTTTCATCTAATCATCCTAACCCCGATCATCGCACACATTTGCTCACTGCAAAAGCTCATGCATGAATCAACACATATATAGCTTCTACATTCTCTGCCTCCTTTAGTAATTATTATTTACAGAGGCATTTTTTTCTTCTATGTATATTCATTTTACTTGAATCAGGCAATCAGCTCATGATTTTGTGAAGAACTAGCTGTGTTGTAAGTACGTACGTGTATATATAAGTAAGAAACTGCTTCTAGCTATTTTGCGAACACATGTGAACTATTTTATGCGCAAAAAAGAACAAGACCACTACTAGTATATGAACACAACTTTAAACCATCGTTAAATCATCTACAATTCGTACTATTTTCTCTTATTTTATTATTAGCAAGTGATCTATTGGTAAGCTTAATATTAAGAATGCATTTCTCAATAGTATTTTTGACTGAACTGTTCTCACATTATGTCGAATGTGATTTTTACTCCCATTATATGTGATCTAGTTATTGCATACTCATAGTTGCTTAATTCTATTAACAAATCTTTTGGCAATCCCAAAATCAAAGGTTCTCTCTTCTTGACCGACATCTCTTTCTCTCCCGATCTCCTCCAAATCCAGTCTTTCTCCGGCGGAGGTTGCCGGCGTTTTCACCGTAATTGTGACTCCCTCCCATCCCATACCTTGTCCCTCCACCTCCCCCTCTAACCTCCCACCAAAATCCCTCTTTTCCATCTTCTCTGAAATAGGCTATCTTGACATCTCGCCGGAAAAATTTTCTTTGAACCACTACTTTAGATCTTCTCTGCCCGTTCTGCTCGGGATCCGGAATGTGATCGCCACCGGACAGAGGAGTGGATATACAATTTTCTTTTCAGGTTCTCTTTTTTTCGCCGCCAATGTCTAGACTACCAAAATGTTAAAAGTTGTTTTGATTTGATGCTCAGAGGCTTTGCATGGGAAAGATCGGCCACGCGTTGCCATGTCTTTTGCAAGTTGACCCGAGCACCATCGGAGTTTCGCACCAGAGTTCATGCGCAATGGTCCAGTACTGTGATTTACAAGCTGCTTTGGGATCAGGAATTAGGGGTTTATTCTTTTATTTTCTTATTTTATTTATGTCATCTTAGATTTTTTTTTCTAATGAATAATGGGTATTTTGACAGAGTATTGGTTTGGTCTGTTGTCTGCCAGTGTATTTTTCTGACCGGTCATTTTATTTGACAAAATATGTTGGCTTCTGATATGGTTCAATAAATAGACAGGAAAAATCCGAATCAATGGAAGTTTTGACTCTCCCTATGACGACTTTGTGTGAATCAGATTTGTAGTATGTACAAGTAGATATGTCTTTTGACATCTCTGCTTGATGCGGATGGGAAGCTCTCTAGCGTCCTGTCATAGTGAGACACAACGCGAGAAATGAGATGATGTCCTACTGGTAGCTATTCCCGGCAATGGAGAACAACGATGATGCATGAGACAGTCTCGTACCGGCATAGATAGGATGGCAACATATATAGCGAAAAATGAGACTTTTTATGGAATGACCATAGAGTTGAGGATGCCGAGTTAGTGCTATAGTCGGTTAGTTAGATTGGGATTTTCTGAAAGCGATGTTGGTCATAACCATGACCCGGTTAGACCCCTCTTTTATAGTACTAGATTAGATAGGCTATTACCGATCAGTTAGTTATGGTGTTACCGCCACTGATGCAGAGAATGTCTGGTATATTTACATGTTCATAAAATTCTCTATAATCATTCACTTAGGGTATGAATGAGGTACATTAATAAACATAGTTTATATATTCCTCATAATCCCACAAACCACCTCCAATTTTTGGAAAATATTTGTACTTTATGATTCCTTTCAGAGTGTGATGAGCCCACATATTTCACTGCAACCTCACCTTCTGTCACTTCCCTTGCACCGATCTCTGTGATTCACTATGGTCAGCCAAAGTTGAGGGTCTGAGAAATTATTTATTCAAACTATAAGGGCATCGAATGCGATTAGCCATTCTTTCGTTGTGTAGAATATGTCTAGAAGGACACCAGAAGTACGTTTTTGCATTCACACTTTGAAGTAAAACCAGAAAAAGGAGAAAAGAGAAATGGTGTCATCTGTTTGGCGAGTAAATGAGGACAGACAGCAGAGACCGCCCTATTCGTCCCATGAAATGCGTACACTTGGTCTGCCCTCTGCGATGATAATCCTATTTATACACAAACCCACACACTCCACACCATTCTCTCTCACACACTCAAATAACATCAACCGCCTACAATTTCTGTCTACATTATATGAATATATAAAATAATCACTTTAGCATTTTATCATCCTCATCAAATCGGATAGGAGTTTTTTTTTTATATATATAAATTAAGGATAGGAGTTGGAAAAGAGATGCTTACAACTAAAGATTTCTGATGATTCAATACTAGTTCATATGTACCACTCATTTTAATTAGTCTATGAAAAGATGAACTAATTATATATCAACCAGATTGATATCATATGTATCATTATAAATTTTAAATTTAGAAATTCATTTTAATAAAGTTGTAATACCGTCGCTGGGTTATTAACTTGAACATCACGAAAACTTTATTAACTTGAACATCACGAAAATATCAAAATTTATAGGTTAAAAAAAGTTTTTTATGCATCAATCACTACACACCAAACAACGATATACACAATTGTAAAAAACATTATCTATGATTTCAAAACTACTAACACCTTGAAAGATACAACCATATCGATAACAAAACACGATCTGTAAATCATTTCGTGATCAAGACACAGCCTTCACAATCACATCGTGAACAAAATATCATTTTGAAAATTATAAACAAAATCAAACCGATCAAATCAAAAAATACTATCAAGATAGATGTTCACATTTAATCAATAACAAAACTAATCAAACTGCAATTCACACTTAATCAATAACGAAACTAATCAAACTGCAATTCACACTTCTTTAACAACCAAAATGAATCAAATTTTATCACCAACTGATCCTCTATCTTGAGATAAAAGAGAAAATGAAAAACAAGAAGAGAAGGTTTTGGAGACTAGGGTTATATTATCTCATTATTTATCAAATCCACCCTAAAAGAAAAAAGAAATTGTAGGAGGAATATAGGGAAAATGATAAACTAAAATTGAAATTGGAGGAGGTGTTCCACAATTTGAAAAAAAGGAATTGAAAAGAAAGTTGTAGTAGTAGTAGTAGCCGCCTCGGTGCCCGTGCAAGCTCCTCCCACATTTACCTCTATATCTGTGTCCATGTCCCCCTCTCTCTGCTCCCTCCATCTCCATTAACACATTTCCCTCTCACCTAAGCAAACCACCATTTTCTCTCACACACTAAACCAGCCTGCGGTTTCCCGAAAAACCCCTCATACATAGAGATCCACGCCATGGATTCATCATCTTCATCCCACCACCCCAACACCAACACCAGCTGGCTCTCCTTCTCTCTCTCCAATAATCTCTTCGACACCTTCAATCCTTCCGATACCAGTAACTTTCTTTTCCTTTCCATTTTTGTTTGCTTTCTGCTTTGTTTTTATGTGTGCACTGATTCTGATACTTTCCTTTCTGGGCCATCCTCGAAATGAACGTGCAGGTGCTGCCAGTCCCAAGCTAGAGGACTTTCTCGGCGGTGGTAATGGCTCCTCCTCCACCAGCTCCGCCGTCGCTGTCGCCGGAGAGGGCCATCAGAACCACCACAACCAGCTCCTGCTTACTTCGGACTTGTACGACTCCGAGCTGAAGTCTATTGCCGCTGGCTTCTTGGGTGGCTTCTCCGGCGAGCAGGCTGATTCACAGCAGCAGTTCACGGTGGTGGAGTCGCCCCGTACGCCGCCGGCGAAGAAGGCGGCGGAGAACTTCGGCCAACGCACCTCCATATACAGAGGCGTGACGAGGTACTAGATCTTTTCTTTGAAAACGATTATTTTATTGTTTCATTACTGTTTTCAGATAGATTTTGATGATATTTAATGTTGCATTAAAATGATTTGATTGTTTTCAGGCACCGGTGGACGGGGAGATATGAGGCTCATTTGTGGGACAATACTTGCAGAAGAGAAGGCCAAAGTAGAAAGGGAAGACAAGGTTAGTAGATTTGATTACGTTTCCATTACTAAAAACAGCAAGGAATATATTTTAAAAATATTATAGATCTGGATTTTTTGAGATAAGATTCAAATGATTATATATCTTTTAATTGAAAATCGTAGGCGGGATATTGTGATTCTGGTCAAAATATAAAAGTTTCTTTGCATTATATATACTTTAATCATTTGTGTTCTGTGCTAATGGTTTTTCTTTATATGGCATGTGTGCTTGGGGGAACTAATGATTATGCTTTGGTCTACAGTTTATCTTGGTGAGTACTAATTTCATAAATCATTGATTCAGGATTTTTCTATTTATTGCATGGACAAAAATAAGTGTTAATTTTATGGTCTTCACATTAATAGTGTGTGTGTGTGTGTTTTTTCTCAGGTGGGTATGATAAGGAAGATAAAGCAGCTAGGGCTTATGATCTCGCCGCCCTGAAATACTGGGGACGGACTACCACTACCAATTTTCCGGTAAGCCGGAGTTCCGAGTTCCGTCGTCGATGCCATGATCACTGATTTTCTTAAATTGGTTAATTTTGTTTTCATCCTGATAAATAAACATTGTGTATTGATGAAGGCATGTAACTATGAGAAGGAAATAGAAGAAATGCAACACATGACTAGACAAGAATTTGTTGCTTCTCTTAGAAGGTTAGATTTTATCCATTGGATGTTCACATTTTTTGAATTTTTTGTCAGAAATGTGAGATTAATTTATTGGATTCTCATTTGCAGGAAAAGTAGTGGATTTTCTAGAGGGGCATCCATATATAGAGGAGTTACTAGGTACTTTTTTTCCCCTAATTAGAGAAATATTTTGCTTTATTTTCTATTTTTTGTGTGATTGGTGATTTTTTTATTAAAAAAAATAGGCATCATCAACATGGTCGTTGGCAAGCAAGAATAGGAAGAGTTGCTGGAAACAAGGATCTCTACCTGGGAACCTTCAGTGAGTTCCACTTCATTTTATTTGAAATTTACAAAATTTAGTGACCATTATTATTGTCACTTTAACATAGTGACTATTAATATCGTCACTAAATATTTTAGTGACGCTATTGTATCGTCAGTGTAATTTAGCGACACATTTTAATGACATTTTGTTATAGGCACTCAAGAAGAAGCAGCTGAAGCATATGACATTGCAGCGATCAAATTCCGAGGCCTGAATGCGGTGACGAACTTCGACATCAGCCGCTACGACGTGAACAATATCGCCATCTCCACCCTCCCGGTCGGCGCGAACAAAATTACCAAATCGTCCTCGTCGGAAAACAAGTCCTCCGAGGAGCCCGCCACCACCTCCGTGACCTCCGCCACCGAGTTCTGGTCCAGCCTCGGGTACCACAACACCGCCTCGCTGAACAGCTGCGCCAAGGCCATCCCGCTCTTCCAAAACCCTAGCAACGTTAACATCCCCGCACCTCAGTTCAGCAACGAATCTCATGAGATCAGCAGCAGAAATATTGACGGTTATTACAGCAATGCCATCACCACCACCGAAGGGTACTTCAGTCCAAACGCGGAAGGCAGTACAAGTCAAGAAGCTACACGAATCGGGCTGAGCAGCAACGGCGACGGTGGTACCACGTCGGCGAATTTCGGGACCTGGGTTTCTCCGAATCTGCATCAGTTTCAGTCCGGAAAGCAAAACCTGTCTGCTTTTCAGACGGCAATCTACGGGATGGAGTGAATTCTGGGTGCGTTGGTCAAAGGGTGTTGCTTTTCTGCATGGGGTGACATAATTAGACTGACAAATGATTTCAGTTTTCTTTGGGACTAACTGGAAAGAAAATCTATTGCTAATGTTGTTGCCCTTTAATCTTTGCTGTTTTTGGGTCCTTTTGTTCTCTTTCATGGCCGACTGACTTTTGCATCATCACTTTTACTGTGCCGTGAAAGAGACCTTTGTAAATAAATGTTTGCTCTAGTAGTACTAGTACGTTTAAAATAGCTACCTTTTACCATGCTTTAAGAATTCTAGCTACTACTTATTACTGATAGGGTTTTTACTTAATATTGTAGCAATATATAATATTTTGGAATATGTAATACCGAACTATTTCGTTTCAGTAGAAATACAATATTCACTTGATGCAGTTTGATTATTGGTAAATGGTGTTCATCTCTCTTTTGACAAATCTATGAATTGTGGAGCAAAAATTGGTAGTTAATGATTAAACTATAGTTCTTGAAAAGACTTGTTTAAAAGGCACTCATATTATCACTTAAATCTCCTTTTTTAATACCAAATTAGTTAGTTTTGATTCATAGGTTGTATTTATATGTGCCAAATTTCACTCATATTAATTGGTTGTGCCTTGAGGTAAGTTATTATACATTGCTTTAAGGCTTATTCTCGCTAAATTATTTTTATATAACTGAACTGAATTAAAATTTATATATTACATAATGTGATTAGAATTAAACAAAATGTTATCTAATCGTATATCATTAAAATTAAAATAAACTAAATTTAACTGAAAAGGAATTCAGATAAGATGAAAATAATACATCCTTAATCGTGAATTGTGTGAATAATGTTTAATGGAAATAACAGATCCTTAAGCTTTCATTTTCATTTTTTGATTTGAATAATAGTGAATTGTCCACGTAAGTATTGTTATTCGATCTGATCGATTAGAACTTGTATACAAGATGATTGATTTGATTATTTTATGTTCACAATGATTAATCTGATTTTTCAAGTTAATGTTTTGTTCTCAGCGTGAATGTAAATATTATGTCTGATTCTCGATCCATTTGATTTAATTTAAGACCGTGTTTCCATATGAAAGAACTCTTCTTTCCTAGGGACTTTACTTCCGTGATCCATGGCCTGAAACGTGACGTTGGAATCACCGAACTGAGTTAAAATCCAGTAGCTATGAGTCGGAGCATTATATAGTTATCATCAGTCGGGGAAAAACAGATGGACAAAAGTTGGAGTCATGAAATCTAGTATGGCGATGAGGTGTCAGGAATCATAGTAAAATACATGGAAATGTCAGGTCGAATAATATGCCCGTGTGCCGCAACAAACGGGTAGATAACAAAAACAAAAAATGTCTGTATAGTCTTCAGCAAAATTTTGTTGTTGATGGCATCATCGCATTGCAGTGTAAATATATATTAATATGTTCCCCGTTTCCATGTTCATTCATGACTATAAAAGAATAACTAATTCAGCCTATAATCCCTTATTTGTGATTGATATTCACGTGATATGGTTGCAAAAGTATCAAACAAAGCAAATATATGTGGGTGAGAATGAGAAGCAACAGAGAATGTGAAAATTTGAAGAGAAAACGTAAGGGTCATGATTTATGCTGAACTAAATATAAATAAATATATATATATATATATATAGGTAGAGAAAATGAGAGATTAGATAGGGAACTTGTAGATAGTGAACTTTTACCAGAAAATAATATTCGGTGATGAAAGAAGATGATCATCAGATAATGTATATTATTCAGTAGTGCCTTCTATACTAAATGAATTGATTTGTATTATGATTGATATTTAATCCAAATTCATTATAAATGGATGCATTCAAAAGGATGGAATCGAGAATATGATCAAATTAATCAGATCGAGCTCAAAAATTATATAATCTCCGAACACGATTTGCATAGTTAGAGGTGATGCTAACTCTAATATAAACTGATAAATCAAGTTTTTATAATAAAAATAATGAAGATCTAATTAATGAAATGCAAAATAATACTATACAATGATTTAATATCATGAATCTCCATAGTAAAGAACATGTAAAGATGAGGGAGGAGGTTTAAACGAAATATAGTAATTTTAGTATTTTAGTTGAGTCATTGTTGGTCTAATCATTCTTTTGGCGCTCAATTAAATTGCCGAAATAACTGAACCGAATGATTATTTACAGGTTCTTTTTAATTATACAGTCATATTTTAGCAGGAAGTATTTTCTTTTCTCGAAAATAATATAGACCGTAAAATTAAAATACATGCTACAGCATGGCTGAGTACGTGAAACAGATTCGAAAATTAAATCAAATTGTGTTTTTTTTACAAAAAAAATTAACCTATATAGCCTTCTCATTTCTGGTGGGAACAGTTAATAGTAGAGTAGCACTTTCTAAATGCACCTTTGACCGTAATTAATTTTGTGTGTTGAATGAATAAGTGCGACAAAGTGTACATAAAAATAATACGATTGGCTTCACTTGTGCCACAGTTCCCACTTGAGGAAACTAAACAAATGTTAATCTTTCCAATACTGGAAAATTACTACTCCATTTACTCCCTTTTTGTCCCCTGCATTAGTTGAATGTGGTAATCACGTTTAACCTAGCTACTTTGTCTGCTCAATAAAATACGACTTTTTTTTATTCTGTGTTGAAGAAGGTCATCGAAACTTCATGGTTAATATTAATCAACCCTATCCTATCAACATGCTACCAAATTTGACCAAGAAATCTCTTCCAATCCAAGTTATTCTGCGACTGCACATGCCAAAACCGGCTAAGTATCGAGAAAAGGTTAAATTAGTCTTTGCTTTCTCTTGATGAGTGCGTGGTGGCAATAATATTGGTTAGCCTAGATTACTTATAAGTTGTGTAGTATCTGAATTGAGTTTTTTAACATTGTGAGTTTTGAGTGATAGTTTTTGTGTATTGTTATTTTGATTATTTTTGAAAAACTTCATAATTGGTCAATTCCAAATCATAAAACGACAGAAAATGAAGTATAATAACTATATAAGAGCAGACGATTAGTGAGGTTATAGAAAATTTTAAAGTAATGATAACTTGAACCTTCTCTACATTTGAATCGATGATTAATAAATTGTCAGATAACATGTCTAAACCTATAGTTAGAAGAAGGGAATAAAAATGAATGGCCGTCCACCAACGACGTACTTTTAATTAATCTAAATGTAACTACATATAACAAGTTGACTATGTCACTAGACTAATATCCTAAATTGTAATTCTTTCTATGTTAGTCTCATTAAACGTTATTCATGTTATCTCATCGGAGTCAATGACAGATTTTCCAAATTATCTTTCACAGTGATCAAGACATTTAAAAGTTTATCTAATAGCATAAAGTTTAAAAAAATCAAATTATTTTTTGACTTTTATAGTGTATAAGTTTCTTTTGAAAATAATCATTGGAGAATACTCAATATTGATTCAAATACATAAAATATTAATATATTTAAATCATTAGAAACTTTTATGTACTGTAACACATCACCTCTACCGGTTAAGTTATTATATTTTACTTTATATTTTTTATGATGTGGAGAAATTTATTATAATAATCCTCACTTATGGTGTTTTATAGAAAAACAATGTACATAGAATGATTAAGAATATTTGATAAAATTAAATCGATACAGAGAAGATTAGCATTGTCGCTGTATAAAAATGACACGTATAAGTCGAGAAATGAATTGGAAATGAGGTACATCTACCCTTTACCTTAGTCATGGTCTCATGGATGCCTAGAAACATTTTACTAATCACATCCATGTTTATTCTTTGAGGTTATTCCATTCTATAAATCTTTCCCTTTTTGGGCATTTTTAATGTTTAAGTACATATAAAATTGGGGTCCCCTAAGCTACGTGCACTCTTATGGAGATGAACACCGATTCGGCGACCGTGAGGTGGCGGTTTGACGGAGAGTTTTGTTGCAGTGCACGTTCGTTTCCCTTTTTTTATAATCACGATTCGTGAAAAAGAGACGAGCTAGCTTTAGAGTTTGTCCTCTCAACTGCGAACAAGCAAAAAAAATTGACTATATTCATACTTATCTCAATGGGGATTTTCCTTTATATAGTTATTCTTAGGAGAAAGCATGTGTTCTAGGATTACTATGTATTTACGACTAAGCTACCACAGAAAAATTGTGGATATTTTGTTTTAAAGGTAGGGTTGGATCTGGTTTTATAGGCCGTGTTTTACATCATTTTGTTTATTTGATAAATGTGCTAAGATGAACTGGACCTAATTTTATAGATAGTATTTCTTTTCGTAATTTCATATTTTAAAGAGTACATAAATCATGCTCTACAGTAAGTAGGTTTGTAATTGTAGCAGTTAAGCGTTTCTGATGATTATCATTGTCATAAAGTTACTATATTTTTATACGTTTGTTGAATTTGATCTACTATAATAGAAGAGACGATATCAGTGTATTTATTTAATTATTCTTGTATTAGTAAATTGAATGACAATTTACTGTAACTTAAACTAACCAAGAATGGTGTAGCTTGTACCTTGAGCAACACATCTTTTATTATATAAATTATGAAGAGAAAATAGCAAAGGGTGTTGGTCTAATAGTCTAATATTTTATTTTTATAATTCAGAGCATGGTAATAAATTCCGAAAATATCTCACTAATTATGTTTATTAAAAATTAGCAACAGAAATGATATCGTAATTTAAATGGTATTTTTAACTAACTATAATAAAATACTAGTCTGGATATAGCATTTCTGATAGCAAACCTACTGAAATGCAGTATATGTCCAAACCTACTCAACTGGGATTTGAACTTTTTTGGTTACAATAATACTTTGGTGCAATTATTGACTGTGATCATAAACAATTACAGTGCAGGGAAAGCAGTGGCCATGCACGTGATTTAGGGTATGACTCATACTCCTGAATAAGCTAAACTCATGACTTCCAATCATCACATCGTATCATTGTATTCATCCCATTATGGTCCATAGTAAGTGTAATCTCGCAAAATTAAAAATCATATTATGAAAACTGGGGAAAAGAATATATATAGGTGGACTCCAAGCTGAGATGGAGTAAGAGAAGAGTTCGCTATTTGCATTTTGCTGTGGCAGAAAGACTCGAGCAAGAAAGATAGAATTATACTACATTCGTGTCGACAAAACTACACAATTCACTTTTAAAAACTGATCATATAGATATATTATATGTAATATCATTATATTTATCGTAACATATTCATGTATCAGATTTTGTGTCATTAATATACATGCAATTAAAGATATATAATGTCAAGCGTTCGTGTGGGACGAAGGTAGTGCAGTACTAACATTTTCAGTACACATTCACCACCGTGGTAGACTAATGTAGCAACTAAAGCCAAGACTGCTTGGATATACCTTGAATATATTCATAGAGAAGTCTGCTATTCATTTAGTCAGCACAGAGTGAAGAAATATATTCATGGAGAAGACTTCTTGGTTACCATAATTAGAAGAAATGTAGATCAAAGTGACAGCGTCACAGTAAGCAATGAAACTTCACTTTGGTTAATGGAAAGCACATACTAATACAAGTTATAGAACTGCTCTGTGCAAAATCTCGTGAAATTTTAAATAATACAAGCCTCTAATAGGTGGTTCTGAACAAAAACGGCTTTTAGAGGCCTTAAATTTAAGCAGTGTACAAACACGAGCTCCAGGTTGCACGCAGCCTGTCAATCCCCAATTGCTCCGGGTCTCCTTCTCAGAATATGTGTACGAAGTCATAAGCAAATCTTTTCACGTTATTAAGGAAAAACAAATATTTTACTGTAATTTGAAGACAACTTAAGCTGTAGCAAAATGACCAAACAAAGGGCCTTGCCCGACTTGCGTTTTAAAATGAGCCGATCACGAGCTGCTCAACTCGTTAAACACCCCTAGGCCGGAGGGTACCCCTAGTTTAAAGAGAATGATTGAAAGCAAAAAACTTATCTGGAGCCTTTTTTTGAAAGGGTACCTTGACTGGATAGCATTTTTGTGAAAATGATTAAATAAACATGAACGAAATTTGATTACTGAAATTAAGAAGGATACGTCCAGAAGAGCACAAATGACTGCACGAGAAAACAGAGTATATCAGTACACGATGGAGTAAATTTTGCACAGAATTTCACAGTGTTGAGCTAAGGAATAATAAATGCAAAAAATGATAATCAAACTTTTACTGCACCTCAAATGCCTCCAGGCTCGAGGTATAGAAGATGCAACTAACTAAGCATAAACTGTATGAAAATAACATAAATGAGGTGTGCTGACTTTTACATTTTAAGTTTTGAAGTTCCATTTTGTAATGCAAAGATATCTCGTCAGGCACCATCCCATCACTTCACTAAAACTGTTCAAGTGTCCATCTTTTAAAAACATTAAGACGAGATGATTTATGCAGGGATTGGAAAGATGATAAGTGGTAGGACATTTTGTGCACATCAAAACACTACATATACAATGAGTCTTGAGACAATAATATGTATAAAGTATGGGGAGGCAGATTTACCATGAGGCCAGCTAGGAAACCATCAAGCATGATTCTATTCCAGCTGTCAAAGTACGAATGGATTGAAAAGCCTGCCTTGGCAGCTAGCCCAACTGAAGTTAAGCCCATAATTACGAAATAGAACACAAATCCCGTCAAGCTTGTCAATCCCAAAATTCCAGCAATGACTCCTCCAATTATAGACATAAATGTCCGGCTGAATACAAAGAATTTCTAGCATTAGCAATATAACAGTAGAAGAAAAAAGTTTATGACATATTGCGTAATGCACGCAATAGAATGGCTATGTTTGAGATTTCAATCGTTCAATACTTTTAGAGACAAAATGGGCATATCATGTCATGTCTCAAACTTATGTTGCATGTTAGAAATATATACCAGTTTCCAGTTGATTGGAAAAAAAACACCTTTTCAAGAAAATTCAGTCAAAAAGAAAATAATACAAAACCAAACTAGATTAAAGCAGAATCGCACTGCTTTCCTGTTAAGTTTCCACCCAGTGATTCAAAAAATGCAAGTGACATGAAGCAATATTAGACTAAGTCATTTTACTTGTGTAAGTTATGAAATTTCAGGTGTTTGGTAACTCTACAAAAACAGATTTTTCAAAAAGCAGATGGCCTATTTGAGGGAAAAGCATAAGAAAACCCCCTATCCTAATAAATTAGACGACTTTTCTCATCAGCTGAACCAAAAACACAATCTTTTTGTCATTAGTTTCGAACAATGATGTAAACGACACAGTCCATGTCTTACATAGAACTAAAAACACTATGATACAGAAGAAAATCATATTGAGGCTTATCAGAAAGTCATATTGACATAACCTTTAGCACTACTAATCCATCGATAAGCAACCCCATTAACAATTGCAGTAAAACGAGTTCGAAGCAACATCAAGTATACCCTGCTAAACCATTCCATTACTTTCAGCTTACTTATCATACTATCTATCTTAAAATTAACTGGTGAAGCTCAGACATTCAAAACAAACCTGTAATTAATCGATTTCGCATTGCTCAGCATGTTCTCCTGGTTGAAGGTTGACAAATCATTCGCATCACTACTCTCCTTACCCATGGCTTTCACTTGTGGTAAACTGAAAACATCAATCAAGAGCACAAATTTATAAATTTAAATCACAACAAAAGAAGAAATTATTTGCAGAGTAGACACGATTAGCACGATACATGATCTAGATTAGCTCGATACAGAGCCTATTCAAACTTCAAAGTGAGGGAAGCCGAATTTCTTACCGAAAACCTTAAAAATCTATGATCAAAAGGGCAATCTAAATAGTTCGAAGCACAGTGAATACAGAACACGAAAAGGGGTAGTTAAATTAGAACCCTAATTACCTTGGAAGTATCGAATTCCGGTCGGATCAGGTAAGGAGATTCAGCTGGGGCGGTGATGGTGTTTGTCTGGATTTAGAATACTGGATCCTGACCCTGCTTTCTTACATGAGCTAAATGGGCTTCTGATTTTACAACATGGGCCTTCTTAATCGTAGGCCATATTATCGTTAATCCTTTTCTTTATTGAAATCGGAGGCTTATTAGGTCCCTAGCTTACCTTAATTGTTTTACAATTTAGTTAAGTTTAATTTTGATGAAAGTTAAACTTATGGTAACCATAATAATATTATTTTGTTTAGTTTAGTTTTCAGTTAAGCAAAAATAAGTTATGGAACTTTTGCTAAACTTATTTTTTGTTGAACTGAACTTCAAAAGGATTCGTTAGTGAAAAGGATTTGAAGTCTTCAGTGAACAATAGCTAAGTGAAAATAATATGTAGACAAATATTGTTAGTACGACTAAATTTAGTTAGATTTGACTAAACTTGTATTTATTAAATTAAAATAATTTATAGATGAGTTCAGGAGAGTGTCTAAATTGTGGTTAAATACGTGATTTTTTCAACTAAGAATTCATGAGTAGTATATTTTTCTTGAAATCAAACAGTTAGAAAACTTAAAATTATGTCCTACAATAATTTTCATCTACCTTTACGCTAACTAGCTATATTTAAATGTCGCTAGTAAACCAAACAAAATTGTGTGTAAGCAAATTCGAGAAATAGGAGTTTTAATTGAAACAAACTATTCAATATAGTTATACAGTGCATTTTGATGGTGGCATAGGAGAATGTGATTCAAAATATCCGAGCTCGACTAATATATTATAGCAATTAGATATATTTTAAAAATAGTTTAGCAACAATATAGATAATTCACACTAATGTTTTACCAAAACTTAATTGTGAAATTATGATAGTAGTAGTCTGGTAAGTGATAACAGATCGCGCCTTGGTTTATGCCAGATCTCTAGAATGGATGAGTAACATGTTATGATCACTGCGAATACTTATCTAAGTTTGCTGCTTTGTGACTTCAATCTTGCATTTGTTGTGGACTTCAAGTCGCTTGAATCATCATTTAAACACATCAACTCTCGCATTTCTCAGTATTATCGTGCTGCCTATATTTTTCTTCATGTCGTCCACTTATTTATTATGGGCATGACTGACCAAAACTTTAGCAATCTTTACAGTAAGATTAAGCCCCGTTGTATCGGGGATCATTAATATAACAAAATATTCCTCCATTTTGCCCCTACTGAATAGTTTTATCGCCAAAGAGTGTTTCATTTTGCTTCTAGTGCTTCCTTTTACTTCCAAAGGTCATATTGCTTTTTGACGGAGATCCCTTCGTTTGTTTTCCAAACTCATCAGATTAGAACCAGAGAAGGGGACGGGGTTCCCAATGGCATATCACTAACTAAATAGTTCTTTGGGTTGACAACAATGAAAAGGGAAAAACGGAGTGTACTTCCCCCTTCTGTAAACACCACATAAACAACAAAATATATGATTATCACGATATCTTTCAAGAGTGTGTTTATGTGCGTGCATGAGTGAGATTTAACGAACAAAGAACCCTCGATTCGGGTTTGAATTTGCAAATAATTTTAAAATTTAAATAAAAATTAATGACACGTTTGATTTTAGAGGTTACAATGTCTAATTGTTCATGTTCATTTATTTGCTTCCTTCACTTACAAGTATGACTAAGATCGCTCTCTTGTTCAACGGTTGCAACCCTTTTTGAGCAACTCGGTTTGGTGGAGTGGTCCACATTATGCATAAGGAAAATTTCCCCCGTTTTCTCCCATTAAAATTTAAAAATTAGGAGAGTTTGAAGTGAGATCAACAGAATGAAAGAAGGTTGGATTTTTTTTATATCATGAGATATGAGAGGGTCTGGTGCAGAGAAAGAAAAAAGGGGAAGAAGAGAAACGTGCCATTCAAAGAAAAAAATTGGTATTAGAGCATTTTCAACGGTAAGGTACATGGCATGGTAACTTACATTAATTCAAACTAATTTGCATAGGTTTGTGCATAGCTCGTAGAAGTAGAAGGATGAAAGCAGACAAACCGGGTTGGATCAGGCATGATGGCATGCCGATTTTTTCTATTGATGTTCAGCCTGGTGGGCTAAGGTTTGCCACCGGAAAATGCATCAATTTATTAAGATCAAAATTGTAATTTAGTACAAGAATGTAGTAGGTGCAACAAAAAATGATATCTTCTTTGTTCTAAGAAGTTAACTGGCCAGAATGCAAAAGAGTAGAGCGCACAAAAGTATGGAACTAGAGTTTGTGTGATAATGTGTTTCAGAATAGAGTTTGAGAATATATAAAAGGTTTTTGCCTTTTTCTATATTGTATCGGTATCAGGAATTTGGAATAATAATAATTATTATTAGAGAGAAGATGAATTTGTATTAGATATTACACACACACACACACATATATATATATATATATATTACATAGTAATAATATATTATTAATTATATATTATAATAGGTTAATGGGTCTGAATATGGATGGATCCGGGTCTGGATCTTAATACCATATATCCGTACCCGTTTATTAAAATCTAGATCCAGACCCGATCCATATCCGATGGGTCTATAATTTTCGGATCCAAACCCGACCCACATGGTCTAAATCCGCAAGATCTGGAGCGGGTCCGAGACCCATGATCATCCCTAATACAACCCACCTTGGATGATGCGACTAGTATATCGGAGCGGAGGGTTGTTGATCCTCCAGAAAAAACTGACAGTGGCAGAAGAGGTTTCAGTTTCTTTGCCCCGTAGATCTTTGGGCCCTGATAGATCAGACCCCTTCAGTGTAGAAGCATACTAAATTCCTAACAACTTATTTTGATACCATAGCTAAAACTGTTGTCGAGCGTGTCAATACTCTGTTCTTGGTAGAAAATTCGGAAATAGCTCACAAATTTAAGGTGTGTGATGTGTTCTACAAAGTTCTAGTGGATACCACGTGGACGCTTCAATTTCCAAGGATGCATGTGAGCTGAACCAAGAGAATAAAAAGGCTAGATGATGTTATCAAACCAAGAGAAGAAAGAGGCACAAGATGAGAATCATACCTGAAACTGAAACTAAGTGCTACGACCAGTAATTAGTATATTAGCTGATCTTTGCCTGAAACTGGAACGAAGTGCTACGGCCAACGTTTAGTATATTAGCTTATATTTGACTGAAACTGAAACTAAGTGTTATGACCAATAATGATTATATTAGCTTATCTTTGCCTTAAACTGAAACTAAGTGCTACGGCCAATGATTATTATATTAGTTTATCTTTGCCTGAAACTGAAACCAAGTGCTACGACCACTAAATAGTGTATTAGCTTATATTTGTGGAAAATAGTGCTACCAAACTTTGGTTATTTTCTGACAATATACTTATTACTTTTCCCATGACGGCGACGAGTCATGTCCACAAAAGGTAACCATTGCATTAATAGATATTGTGTCACGCCTAATATAGTCATTATACGAGTGAGATAATTAGCAGTAGAGTAAATTTCTCTTATTCTAACATCACATGCTTATAATTTTTTAATTAAATTGTGTCTTTGATCTTTAATTTAAAGGATTCAAAACTCATTTTTCGCTTCATTGTAATAATTATATGCTTACCCGACCTGAACACCTCTTCCCTTTTTCAATTAGAAAATTCATTTATTAAGAAACTATCATCATTTGAACCAACCATTCTTTTAAGTTTTTGGTGGAAACAATTAACACCAAAAGCAAAAGGTCTTATCTTTAGACAAACTATAATCTAACCATGAATACATGCATGAGTTTGGTAACGAATTTCTCAACTAAAGAAAGGTCAATATTGCCTAAAAGTAGAGAGTAAGAAATGCAAGGTTTCATTTATTAACGAGGTTATTCAGCTTCATTAAAAAAACATAGGTTTACATTATTTCAGTGGAGATATTCTTCGTAATAAGGATCTGTTCCAAATGTGACAATAATTTTATTTATTGGTCCATGACTCCTGAAGCCAACATAAACATGCTCACAAAAAAAACCTAACAAGTTAAGAAACTAAGATGCACATACGGTCATACAGAGAATCAAAGTATAATGATTATTTATTAGAAACGGTATTATGATAAATTGTGAACAGAATTCAATACTATCATGTATTGAGCACTATTTTACACATGCAACTTGCCACTACTAGTATTATTTAAGCAACCACGACAAGTTCCCCAAAATTGATGTGGCCACATACGACCGATACAACACGATGCATAAGGACTGGTGGAGTACATAACCTATTAGATACGATATATTCATTAACATACTCCTTTTCCCAAAATTTCAAAATCCAGGAAGGTAACTAAGTCATGAGTTTCGATCAGCTATGAAGAGAAATCAAAGTAGGTTGGAAGATACAACTGGAAGGATACAAATACGTCCTAATGAATAACTGTGCAATAAATCCAGGTTACTACATGCTATGATTTTCGATTTCTCTCTTTATAAGTTTCATTAGTAGTTTTAGATCATATGTTTGTATTCGGATATAATATCCTGAAATGGTAAAGCAAGTTAAGGTGCGAAAAATAATTATAGAAAACTGGATAGATTAGAAACATTAATAAATAGACATGTAATATAGGCGTGATTGGAATATTATCATATAGTAATTGATTAGATTTGGACCACCAATCGGATAATGCCTACTTCGTGTTTGTGTTACAAGTTGCATATCTCTAATTAAGTAGCATGATGGTTGAAATCTGTTTCATCTTGTTATAAGTACTAGTGTGAAGATAATTGGCAAAAGGATTAGGTTTAGTGAGTGAAGAATCAAAGGAGTTTGACCACACCAAGAACAAAAGATGGAACCCAATGCTAACCCCATAATGCATCATTCATATGATCCACCAAAAACTGGCATCTTATGAACCAGACGTATTCAATATACTAAACCAAAATTTTTTATGTAGAAAATTTATTTATGATTATGGATGAAAGAGATGCGGGAGCATTTACATCTATTTATTATGTAAATCATACCTAACAAAATTATGATCAAGGAATACTTGGTACACCCCCGGTCCCGGTCCCGGTCCCGGTCCCGGCCGATTTATAACTGCATTTTTTCTTTTGAGAAATGTTAAAAACAAATTTCAATCAATATAATAATAAGTTCATGTAAAATATTTCCGGATTCAAAGTATAATCTATTTTCGCAATACGAGTACCAAATTTTTAGATATTGTCAACATGTAAAAATAAAATATTAATAATTAAATAAGTATTGAATAACTGTGAGATTGATGTCATGTCCAATTCAACTTATTGCAGCACATTTCAGTACAACACATCACTGATCAGCACTCATCAGCACATCACAGCACTCATCGTCACTTATCAGCATTTATCGGCATAGCACTGTTCGTCGCATTTTAACTTTAATGGACACTATTTTTATGTTTTATAAAAGTAATATTAATTAAATAACATATTTATTTATTAAGTAGTATAAACGTTAACACCATTCAACAATTTCAACACTATTCAGCACAAAATCAGCACATCACACTACCGATCAGCACATCTCAGCACTCACAGCACTAATCAGCACAGCACATCACTAAATAAGTTGAATTGGACAGTGCCTGAATAAAAACGGATTTAATTTTTTACGGATAACAAAATGAAACTATTCCAAATTTTTATATAAATACAACTTTCTAGCTAGCATGTAAATACATTATTTTTATTTTATATAAACTTCCTTAAGTAAAATTACAATATATCTCGGATAAGATAAGATTTAATTTTAGATAACATTTTTAATTAGTTGAATCTATCCTCATCTGCATGTATCTGATAGGAATTTAATTTCAGAGCATATTTATTCTAATTATTTTTGAAAGATAGCATATTATATAATTAGTTGCATCTATCTTCTTCTACGCCTATCTTTAGTGCCAATTTTTATTTTGGATCGCCAGTAGGATTTTAGTTTCAAGATATTATATTTTAACGATTTGAATCTATCTCTTTCTTGAAAATATAAACAATTAAATGAAAGAAACTAAATATAGCTAATGCCAGTTTGTACCAGTTATTGTTGTTTTTCCTCCATTTTATAAAACCTTAAATATATGTGTTCTCCCTCTTATATTAGCTAATTGAATTAAATTATAAATAAAAATATTAAGTTGAACTATTGAAAATTAGGATCTTAATTATAAATAACATAAAATAAATTAAATTAAAAATCAAATAAATTCTATCACATACGCAAATAGGAATCGAGCCTAAAACATCTCGAATCCTGAAAATTAAAAGAATATTTAAATCATACTAACCAAATATTACTAATGTTAGTAGGTATAAATGATGACCTTCTTTCTTCAATATAGGAGGCTTTACTTTTTTTTGACGTTCCTTCTGCATGCAAAATTTATATTTACAAAATACCTTTATTTTAAAAGGTAAAAATTAGTGTGGTTGTTCATCTTTTATCTTTTTGTTATTATATTATATAATTCTAATGACATTTTGGTTGTATAATCGCATGCTATCGTCAAATTTGGTTGTTGTTTATTTAAAAGACATAACCTTTACCAATATTAGTAGTTTATTACTACTCTAAAATATAATATAAATTTACAAATTTGTTATGTTCATTCAAAAATTTAGCAATATGCAAGGAATGATAGATTGATAGTGTGATCTGAGGAAAATCTGCGTCATGAATCATTTCCGTACTAATATTGAAATGTTATACGCAGTTCGATACTTTACTCAACATAGTCCAAAATATCATTGAAATTACAATATTGTCCCCTTAATATTGTTAAATTTCTCAATAAACCTAATATGTAAGGATATTTTCGTAAATTTTTACCGTATTTTAAAATATAAAAATAGAATACCGGACTGCGTACGAGAATACCCCATTAATATCAAGTAACATCTAACGTCCAATGGCATGTCTCAAAGTAATCATTCATAACCTAAGTCATGACTCGTGACTAGCAAATTGGACAAGGTTTTTTTCTTTTATTTAAAAGCAAGTGAGGCTCATCTCATTAATAAATTAGGAATATTACATCAATTTTCCTAGGATCTGACCGCGACCAGGCTCAATAAACAAACGTTACTGCTAATGAATCTCAATGCAGTGAAAAAAAACACATATACACTCACTAGGAATGGCAAAAAGGTGGAGGTTACAAAAGTAAACCAACATCAAATCGACTTTTGTTGTTGATTTCATGATTCGAGTTTGTGAAATAATTCCATTTTCTGTTTGTGGCAGGCAATATATGGTCTTTGAAGTGATCGGATATGATATAATGGGATATTGAAAAACCACAAAAGTGTCTTGTAATTACATGCAGCCGCTTTCTCTTCCACTGTGTGTAATGTGTGAATTATAATTTTTTGCATTTCTCACTATTTACTGTGACCTCTCCAAATCCTTTATTTGTTGCTATTCTGCGTAAGCTTCCATTTTTATTTATTATCCCTCCCAACCGTTCCTCTCTCTCAAAAGGGCCCTCGAATCTCTCCCCCTCTCTTTCTCTCTCTGCTTCGGGCACTGAAACTGAAAAGCCCTCCTTGTTCATGATCTTTGTGATGTACTAGGATTTTTTGATGTACTAGGATTTTTTGATGTACTAGGATTAAAGGGTCGTGCTTGGTTGATGGTAATGTGGTAAAAAGATTGGATTTTTATGGCAGCTGAAGCAAAGATGGACACTCCTTCATCTGATGGTAAAATTTCTGTTTTTTGTTTGCTGGTTTCTTGAATGCTAGCTGGTGGATTGTCTGGGTTGTTTTCCAAATATGCAAAAGTTTGCATCTTTGGACGTTTTTGATCTGTTTCTGGAGATTTGTGAGCTATGATGATGAGATGAATCGATTAGATCTCTGTGTTTATGGTGTTTTTATTGTTTTCTTTTTGTGCGTGTACTGTCAATGATGAACATTTGTATTTATTGTTTTACCTGTTTATTGATTTGTTGATATTATTATAAGTATATAGATTATTGGTGGTGGCTGCCCACTTTTTCATGGTTTCTAGCCAGCCATGTCGTTTTCCCTGCTAATGTTCATCTGTTAATTGAGGACGTTACTGAATTGAATATGTGTGGGTTATCTCTGGAGAACCAATGGCACAGAAAGTCAACATGAGAGTTGGTGCGTTGAGTCTGAATTTTTCTTTTCTCTCAAGCTGTTGGGTGGAAACCATTCGAAATGATTATTGTTTAGAGTTCATGTAGCTGACTTTTTGACGTTAACCTTTTGATATGATTAGTTTTTGAGCTTGTTGGGAGAAAAGGGTACAGTGGGATGATTCTATTTTCTATGCTGCATCTTCGAGTCAAACTTTCTGAACAAATTTTATGTTATGTTGTTTGTATCGGTTGAGAGAGTATGCTGGCTTTTGTTTCATCCCAAAGCCTGTATAATTTGTCGCTGTGACATTATTTGCAGTTGTTGGATGTGATGATGATTGAAAGTTTATTTCTTTGTGTGAATATGTGGGAGGTTATGGTTTAGTTTGAACTTTGAAGCGTTTTTTGCTTGTTTTCAGGGTTGGTGCGTGATTCACCGAAGACTAGTAAGTTGAGCATGGACGAAAAACGGGAACTTGTCTATGCATTATCGAAGTGGTCAAATGGTGCGCCAGAAGTGCTGCAGTCATGGACCCGTCACGAGCTTTTGGAAGTACTCTGTGCTGAAATGGGGAAGGAAAGGAAATATACTGGTTTGCCAAAGCTGAAGATAATAGAGCATCTTTTGAAGCTTGTATCTGGAAAGAGCTTGCCTGAGCATCCTGTAGGAGCCAGTCCTGAACCAAAGGCTTCACCAGAAGGTTCTCAAAAACCTGCAAAAAGACCAAGAAAAAGTGATAATCCCACCCGGTTATCCCTTTCCACAAATACTGGCTCAACCACTTTGGATGTCCCTGTAGTAGCCTTGGAGAATGTGAATTATTGCAAAAATTCTGCTTGTAAAGCTAGGCTGCTTGATGGCTATTCGTTCTGCAAGAGGTGCTCATGCTGCATTTGCCTCAAGTATGATGACAACAAGGATCCTAGCTTGTGGTTGAATTGCAGCTCAGATCCCCCGTTTGAGGGTGTTTCGTGTGGTATGTCGTTTCACCTCGAGTGTGCTCTCCGACACGAAAGAGCTGGTGTTATCAAGGATAGACTAGATAAGAGACTGGATGGAAGTTTCTATTGTGTATCTTGTGGAAAAGTCAATGATATTCTCGGGTAAATATTCCTTCTTCCTGTTTTGTCAGTTCATATCTTGGCCTTGTTTTTGTATGCTCTTGACTGCATCTTACTGTCTAGCATTATGTATCTGACATGGAATTTTTATAAACTTAGCTGTTTAAAATCATCGAGGGTGATAACTTGTAAATATTCGTAGGTCATGGAGAAAACAGATGGTTGTAGCAAGGGATACCAGAAGGGTTGACATACTTTGTTATCGGGTATCCTTGTGCCAGAAAATTCTCAATGGTACAGAACGCTACCAAAATCTGCACGAGATTGTGGAAAAAGCTGTCAAAGTGCTCGAAGCAGATATTGGTCCCTTAACTGGTTTGCCAGTAAAGACGGCAAGGGGCATTGTCAACCGGCTCTCTTCTGGACCAGAGGTTCAGAGACTATGCTCTTCTGCCATCGGGTCCCTTGACTCCATTTTCTCACGGAGCGCTTCCAGTTTGGTGCCTGGTAATGGTATTATAGTTCACCTTTCATTGAAATTTCTATGGAAAAAAATGATGCTAGATTACATAACTAGAATATGTTTCCTTCCACAGATCATAACACGGTTGATGCAAAACTAGTCACAGTTGCAGAGATCAGCGCTTCATCTGACACTGTGAGCCTTGTGTTAGGAGATTCATCCTTGGAAAATGTAGTGAGCTATAATCTGTGGTACAGGAAATCTACCGATTCAGACTATGCAGCCAAGCCTACTTGCACGTTGTTCCCACCCAAACCAAAGTTCATCCTATCGAGTTTAACACCCGACACTGATTATCTTCTCAAGGTGGTTGCAGTTCTCGACAGCGGCAGGGGATCAGGACTGCGCGAAATTCAGTTCAGAACCGCCAATGCTCGGGTTGAAGCTTCTAATGCCAACTCCAACTCCAACACCAACTCCAAAGAAACTGAAGCTGAAAGAACTGAAAGTCCAACAACCAATTGCAGCAGCCTCTCGAATCCCTCATCCATGGAAGATGAAACAAATGTATACAAAGGGCAGGAGAACGAGGAGAACGGCTTGAGCATAATCTGTGCTGATCCAATCACTGTGGTGGATCTCGAGAAGCAGCAAAGAGAAGAGGAGACTGATCACGAGCAGCTGGCTGAGAAAGAGTGCAGCCTTTCACTAGGCAATCCAAGAACAGCCTTGCCAATCACTCCATGCAAGTTTGATAACATGAAACTGGCGATCAAGGACGTTGACAATGGATCTGGCAAGGAAGACGAGCCACGAGCAGGCAGTTCTTCGAAGAAGAGGACATTTGAAGGGCTTGGCGACGAAACTTCTGCAGCAGAGAAGGACTTTGAGTACTATGTGAAAGTGATCAGGTGGCTGGAATGCGAAGGCCATATCGAGGCAGGATTCAGGCAGAAGTTCCTGACATGGTACGGCCTGAGGGCCACGCCTCAGGAGGTGAGAGTTGTGAAGGTTTTTGTCGACACGTTTGTTGAGGATCCCGAGTCCCTTGCCGGGCAGCTCGTGGACAGCTTCTCTGAGGTCATTTCGAGCAAGAGACCGAGCGTGCATCAGGGAGGGTTTTGCCTAAGGCTTTTCCACTGATATTTCTTCCAAGTTCTCTACTTTGGTCCTACGTTGTCCCAATCAAACGAGGGAAAATGCTTCTCTGATCTTTAGGTTATTATGTTTTGTTCAAGGTTCATTCAGATTTTAGTTGTAGTATGTTTTGTTCTATCTACGCTGTTCTGTCCTATGTGGTAATGAAATGAAACTTAGTTATGACTTATGAGAGTAGACTTCATTTCCTAGGTATGGTGTTTTATGTTTCATTCGGAAAATTACAAAACTTATAATGAAATGATGGAGTATACGAATGTCAATGTCATATAGTTAGAACGACTTAGAAGATAAATTACCTATAAATAACAATATTTTTGTATTTTAGTGCCGGATTAGGATTACTACTTGTTTACACGATTTAAAACTTGTTGGCTACACATTCTTTCAAAATAAAATAGTGCCATATTTAGAAGTTATTCTCATAGAAATGATAGAAAAGATGTCAAACTTCTATAATTTCATTATCAAATATCAATCAATCAATTAAATAGTTTCTTGATCACAAATCAAAATATGTATCTTCTACGGACTCTCAAGAAACCTCAAACATTTAGCAAACCATTTCCTTTACTCTATGAATAATATTTTGTTCTCGCGATGTTTGTCATAAAATTCTAATAATAAATATCACTATTATAACTTGAAATTTTCTCAGCCAAAATAGATTTTATCGATTTTCTACTTCTGTCAACTTAAATTTTAGGAAAAAAAAATCTCCATTTATTTTAAATTTATACTACCACCATTTTTATCACCATATTTTTGGATATAACCAAAATTTAGACATATAATATGGCTCAAAAATATAGTTACTTCAATTATTTAACCAAATCTCTCTCCTCAAACATAAGAAAATCTAAAATTGATTTCTTATTTCTACAACTCTAAAATTTGTTTTTCTCCTTTACAAATGAGGGTAAAAAAAGTTACAAGGTTTAAAAAGCCGTGATGAAAAGTCAAATAATTATGTAATATGGGACCAAACATGCTAATATAATATACTTTTTCCACCCCGCATAGTAGATAGTATTCGCATTCTTAACCCTTTTCCGTCGCAAACGTTTCTCTACCACCGCCCGCCAGGTATATTGCTTCCTTCTTCGTGTTCTTCTATTAAAGACTGTTAGAATCCATGGAAATTTCTTGCTAATTACATGTGCAATCTATTCGTTCCGAGGATAAGAATTAAGATTCGACTAGTCCAAGGTATCCTTGTATTGGAGGGCATTAGTTTGAGTTTAGGACTGGGATTTTGATTCTGAGCTCAAGATTGAAGCTTTGAGGAATTATTAATTGTAGATGTTTATAGTGTTTAGTTTTTACTTTGATTATCTAGGGGTTTTCAGGGTTTAATTGTTCAGAAATTAGTTTGCTTGATTGGGATTTTAGTTAAGTATGCTAAGAATTGAGCTGTGAAATTATAGTTTGCGTTTCAGGCCATGCCATGTTAAATAATTCCAACGGGCCTTCTAATGTTCTGAGCATATTGTTTGCCGTTGGTGTTTGGTGTGCTTCATACGCCTTGGTTGCGATTATTGGTGTGCTTCAGGTTTGTAGTTTGTTTAGGATCGGTAACTGATAAGGGTTTCGGTAGGTGAGACAAAGCTAAATCATGGGTTACGCACAGCTTGTGATTGGTCCTGCTGGAAGTGGAAAGGTACGGAGTTCGATTTGAAGTTTGAGTCTTGGAGTTTAGGTGACTCGATTATCATGGTTTTTGCTAACATTGTTTTTGCACTTGATGCAGTCCACTTATTGCTCTGCTTTATATGACCATTGTCAAACTGTTGGGCGGCAAATGCACATTGTGAACTTGGACCCTGCTGCTGAGAATTTTGACTATCCTGTCGCCATGGGTAAGTATCTCCCTTAGCAGGCCTTTGTTATAAAATCTCCTAGGTTTTCACTGACTGGAGGTCTGAAATGATGGAGCTTTTATATCTATGCAGACATTAGAGAGCTCATTTCTGTGGAGGATGTCATGGAAGAACTAGGGCTTGGTCCTAATGGCGGCCTAATGTATTGCATGGAGTATCCTTTGGAAACATTTCATTTTACAAAACACAAATAGTTTTGAAGTTAGCTAAATTTATTTTGTGATGAGTAGAAATATTTTGTTTTGCCTTAAATCTCAAAACTCAGGCACCTTGAAGATAATTTGGATGATTGGCTGAATGAAGAATTGGAACACTACATGGATGATGACTATTTAGTTTTTGACTGTCCAGGTACTTCTTTTGCCAATTTAAACACTTTTCCCTGAAAACGCAGTTTACTGATATCTTGAATGCATCCAGTATAATCTGCAATGGTGTTAGCACTTCTAGTGGTAATTATAAGAGCCTGTCGAATCAGAATAGTATTCATGTATTTTGAAGAGTAATTTGCTGCTCCTCAACAGAATTGTTTTCTTCTCTCTCGGCCCTTAAAACTATTGACAGTTTTCACGCTTGTATGCTTTAACTGTTGTCAAAAGTGTTAACTTAAATCTTCTGAATCTTGATATCATTTCTTTCTCCAAACACCACAGTTTATATAGTTAACTGTTGCACATTTCTTGTAATTATGGATTATGAAACCTCACCAAATGGTGAGTGTCACTAATATGTCCTAGACATTCAATTGTGAGGCTCACTTCCCCTGGCTTTTTTATACAGGTCAGATAGAACTGTTTTCCCATGTTCCTGTTTTGAAGAACTTTGCTGAGAATCTCAAGCGCCGGAATTTCAAAGTTTGTGTTGTGTTCTTGCTTGATTCACAGGTAATTGTTGTAATATATTTCATGGTTATTAATGCCGAACAACACAAGTATGCCAACATTTTTTTTTCTTTTTCTTTTTGGCAGTTCATTACAGATGTGACCAAATTTATCAGTGGATGTATGTCATCTCTTTCAGCTATGATTCAACTCGAGCTTCCTCATGTTAACATTCTTTCCAAGATGGATCTTGTGACAAACAAAAAGGATATTGACAAGTTAGTGTTACTAATCTGTAATGCAGTTCTATTAAATCTGTTACTTTAATTTTCCGCTCTCATTACTCTTCTCATCTTCTGCTTTTGCAGTTACCTGAATCCTGAACCCAATTCATTGTTGTATGAGTTGAACAAGCGCATGGCTCCTCGGTTCGAGAAGCTTAATAAAGCTTTACTTGATGTGGTACGTTTGATTAGTTTCCGTTCAGTTACTATGTATCAATGAGCTATCTTTCCATCACCTCAGAGTTTTTGTTCTTGGAATGACTATAAATCTTTAACTTAATTTGAGCCAACTAAATGTCGTGGTTGTCTGGAGAGTTTATTTAAATATATCAAAGAGTTTTGTCTGGAAATAGACAATTACTGAGGCCACTTTTTATTCTAACAGGTAGATCAGTACAGAATGGTCAACTTTGTGCCACTTAATCTGAAGAAACCGCGCAGGTACATTACTTGTTTCCTCTTTTATACGATCAACACTGTCTAGTTGTAGTAGGGGCAACAAAATTCAGCCTTGATATAATTAATGTTCATTTTATTGTGATGGAACTTGTGATATGGACTCCATTTAATTAATAATCAACCTTCCTCGAGTTTTTTGATATTTGAGGCATCCTTAGTAGAAGTTTTCTCCGGATATTTATTGTGCATTTTCACGATGCTCACATTTATTTTTTATGCTGGAATCTGCAGCATACAGTACATCTTGTCAGAGATTGATCAGAGTATTCAGTATGGAGAAGATGCTGATGTGAAAGTTAAAGATTTCGACCCAGATGAAGCAGATGATTGATTCCATATCGGGATATGCTTGGCGTGAATGTTGCATTGTCGTTGATGCATGATGCATTGTAGTTAGGGTAATATATGAACGATCTTACTACCAAAACGCTGATGTTGATTTGCGACAATGAACACTACTATGATTTTGGATTGTCTCGAAACAAATCTTCATTATTAAGTTCGATTGTTTTGATTTCTGCCTCCAAATATGTTTAAATATGATAAAGTTGATGATTACTATTGGTGCAAATAATCTTTTTATAGTTCATTTACTTAAAAGATGTAATTAATTACATTAGATGGGTTTTGTTTGTTTTTTTTGAACTCCTACCATAGTATTTATGTTTTTCATATTTCTTTTTGTTAGAATTTGATTATGATGAAAATTTCATTACGAGATTCTATAAATGATCGCGAGAATTATAATAGTTATCAACAAAATTGAATCTCGCTTTGTTCTCAAATGAATAGATCACATTCATCAAATTATTCCAAATGAATTGTCACACTTATGGGAAAAAAATTATTCACGTCTCTTCAACATTATATTTTTGGCGCAATTTTTGTCAAAATTCAACATACAACTTACACTTTATTAAAAGTCCTTCTTACATTATTCATTTTTTGGAGGATTTTATTCAGTTTAACATCGAACTCCATTATTTTTTTTTTCTAAATTAAAAAAGGTTACTTATTTATGCTCTTGAAATAAAAATGGAAAATTTAAGTGCAATACTGAAGCATAAAGTACACAACTAAAACCAAGGAATGTTTCTCCAAGAAGTCGCGGTTGAACCCATTACACAGACGATTGAATTTTGAGGGAAAGAGAGAGAGATGGAAGAGAAGAGAAGAAGAAAAGCGATTGAATTCATATGCTTACTTCTTCTAACATCTTCACCCCTCTTAATCTCTTCAGCTCCTGATTCCCAGGTACCCTTTTCAATTTCGTGTTTTTCTAGCTTAAGAACTGTATCGAGATTTTAAAAATCGATTCTTGATTTAGATTTCTTGATGATGATTGATGGGAACAGTTGTTCGTATGTATCCAATTCTCTTCTGATGATAGTAATGCAAGAATTGACTGAATGAATCAATGATGTTGGATTACTTGATGAATTGCTTAGTTTCCTGAATCATAGCTAGAGATTGCTCTTGCATTTTGATGTCAGGCCAGTTTAGTTTCGGATGTTTTCAAGTTTTAGTTGTAGTCAATCCCTTTTAGGTTCATTATGGAATGCATTGATGCTGCTGTATTTCATGGCATTATGCTATTCATTGTAAAAGATATCAGTTTTCCTTGAGTTTGCTTACTAATTTGTTCGTTTGTTATCTTGATGCAGGGGAAAGACCACGCTAGCTCTAGGTAAAATTCCTGTTTGAATTGTATTTTAATGGATGCAGTTGATTTGTACTTTTGTTCATATTTGAAAGTGGAAGCTACTGTTATCTCTGATGTAGCACAAATCATTCCGGCATATGAGTTTGATTAGAAAAAGATGACTTTTTGTTATGTTATCGGCCCAAGCTTCAAAATTGGTTCTTATTATTTTTCCTCTTCTTTTTTGTTCAAATTATAAGCAGGGAAGACTCTCACGTCCACGAAGTTCATTGTTCCAGAGAAAGAAGTCGGGTAGCATGGAATGTTATTCAGGAGGTATATGATCTTGAATTAGTATATTTCTTGCCTTTTCAAAACTCTATTATGCTAACGATAAACATGAACTTACTTCTTCTTCTTTCCTTTCTGCAGTATCTGATGCCCTTTGTGGAGCGAGAAAATTTTCAGCTTTCAAGCCAGTGTAAACTTCATCCGAGTAAGGACCTGTTTAGAGATCAAGAGGACCATAAGGTTCATCTTGACCTACATGAGTGGCGCTGTGGCTATTGTAAGAAAAGCTTCCGTGCTGAAACTTATCTAGATCAGCATTTTGACAACAGGCACAGCAATCTTTTAAATGTACGTAACATTATATTCTGGCCATTCATATACTTAACTAGCATGTTAATCCTTCTCAAAACATTGACTTTCTCTTAATGGAATGCAGTTTTATTTACTTATATGTCTAAATTACATCCTTTCAATTTACTCTCTATAGGCTCACAATACCATTTGTTTGTTTGTCTGAATACTCTGATTTTTCATTTGTTTGATGGCTAAGTTCTATCCTTTCAATTTACTCTCTATAGGCTCATACCATTTGTTTGTTTGTCTAAATACTCTGATTTATCCTTTTTATGAAATTTCATTGAAGTATTTGTTGATAAATAGTTTGACTGACTACTTTAGAACCTCAGGACTCGTTTTCCAATTATGTGTCCTTTTTATCTGTGACGTTCTGGTTAGTTTCAAAAAACAAGTCTTTCTTGGCGTGCTTGAGTTAATATTTTCATGATTGATTATCTGGAAGAAAGCTCCATAAAAGCCAGTTATCTTCATCAGTAGATCTTGATGTATTTTTGATATGAGAATTGATCTGAATGCCTGTAAAGTACCTGAACTCTTCATAGCACACAGTCCATACTATACATTCTATTTGGCAGTTTTCTGTGTTCATAAAATTTATATTTGTTTGAGCTGTTAATTGTCACACTCGATGTAGATACTGTTTCTGCTAGAAAACAATCTCTCTTCCCTGGTTATCCTCAGGCTGTATAATGAGTAAAACTCCATAGTCATTAGCAATTTGTCATTTTGGGTCATGGAAAGAAGCAAATTTTCTGAAAATTTTGCATTTTACTGGCCAATCTTTGGAATTGTTTGTTTCAAATCCTGAAGGTCTGTAGTATTTTGTACTTCTAAAAGATGACTTGCTGAATAAATGTAAATGTCCTCAAATCCATATGTTACATTTTAACTTGTTTTTCGGCTGCAATAATTGTACCTTAAATAACCTCGAGCAAGTGTCTATTGTGATTATTGTCACTATACATTGGGATAAGAAACTCTCATGCTTCCTAAAAAAATTCAAGTTCCTTGTGCAAACTTATGGTCATTGGTTAAGAGACGAAGGTGTGGAAAATAGATTTTTGCATTGCAAACTCTTACGTGATTCTTTACATTGACTTCAGGATAATGGGAAATGCCTGGCAGATTTATGCGGTGCATTGCACTGTGACCATATGATGGACCCAAAATCTAGTAAAAGGAAATGTAATCCTGCAGCAGCTGCGAAGAACCGTCATTTTTGTGAGGTAGTTGCGCTCTTATTTCCTTTTGATAAGTTTATTACTTACGTTTGACCCTTGATTTTTCTTTTTGCACACTAGAGTCTCGCAGACAGTTGTTTTCCTGTTAATCAAGGTCCTTCAGCTGCTCGTCTTCATGGTATATGATTATTCGTTTTTTCTTAAAAGCTACCAGTTTGATGATTTTTAATCTGGTATTAAACTTGATTTTGTTTTTTGATAGATTTATTTTTGCGGCAATTTTGTGATGCTCATACCTGTTCCAAAGGAAGTAAACCCTTTCCTAAAGGTGGCAAGGTAAGTTATTGATGTTATTTTCTTGTTCAGATAATATGTGTTAGCTTGAAAGTTTTAGAAATTCAAGTGTTCGATTCCACCCCACCTTTCTCCAGACTTCTCTTTCCTAATAATGTTTGTGTGGGATATTTTTTGGTCGACTAAGAAGCCAAACTGGGCTGTTAAAAATTCCTTAAGAAACTGTTTTCGATAGCATTTTCTTTATTACATGAATATGTGAGGATTTCAGTGACTAATTTGATCTCTCTTACGTGCAGAAACATAGAAGCATTTTCTACTTGGCAGCGTCCATATTGATTCTGCTGCTGCTTCCTATATACTACGTTTTGGTTTATTTGTACCAAAGGTGATCTTTCTTCACACACACTGAAATCAAATCGCGTCTAGATTTTCAATATGCCTAATCACACCAATTCTGTTTTTGCAGTCAAAGAAGACAGGGAACGCAACAACTTAGGCGCATCAAGATACTGCGACAGAAAGTAAAGCCCACATAAGCCCACATAATTTTAGCATGCCTAGTTTTGATGGTAAGCTTTTACACTTTTACCGGCAAAGAAGACTTAACTTAATTTGTAGGAAAGAGTCACTTTTACTAGTTTAAAAAACCATGTTTTAATATTTTTCGAATGTTTTGAATACTTATAGGTCGAGGGACCTTTTCTGGTGATCTTAGGAGATCAAAAATATTAATGGTAGATTCATCTCTTGAGAGGTTCAGCTAGCAAAGCGTTTCTGGATCGTTTTTGGTCGTGCCAAGGTAGCCGATCAATTCTTTGTAACGTTGGTTCACAAACAGCACCCTCTCTAAAGATTTTCGGGGGTTAGCCTAGGAGAGATCAATATCCGTAAATATGCTTTTCTACTGGTAAAGTAGAATTGTAATTTTTACTTGGTTGTCACATCATTCGACTATGATCTCATTTTTGTACATTGAGATTAAATTGTGTACTAAAAAGCAGTTGCGTGTTTGTTCTATTTACATTGGTATGAGATTTGAAGTAATGTTTCACGACAGGCACTGGTACGAGAACTGAAATTGACCTCTGAGCCCGGGTTAGCTTTACCTTATTAATGCAACTGTGATCACTCAGATACCTCACCCAACTAAAAAGGACAAGTATTATTGTTTAGTATTTAATTTGTGTTCAAAACTATTGGGATGAAATAAACTGAAAGGTAGAAAAAGAAACTAGAAAAGAGAGGAAAAAAGCTCAGAGAGTGATACTTGACAGTGAACCAGATAACGTTTTTCATGTGCAAACGGTTCATCTACGACACACATTGTAGATCTATAGGTTTTTGTTCTTCACCAGACATCAAGTGATCTTCCATTGCATCAGGAGAGGAACTACTTGGAGGCGCGGGTAGGCCTTGACCTCCGGTAAAAATTAGGCCTTTCCGGCCTTCGACGACCGCAGTCAAGTCATTGAACCTACCCTAAGATAACTTTCTGGTTCCGCCACTGCATGGCATGGTGGAGGGATATTTTAGTAATTTCACAACTATATTTACATTTCTTAAGAAAATTAGAATTATCGATAAACAAAAGTTATAATGTGAATTATGATAACAATCTCATTATTCAGCAAAAATATAGAAGCTTTCAAAGTATATGTTTTTTTTTATGAATACATGTCCTCGAAGATCCATCATGAACTTAATTTCAATATATGCATGTTCTCAAATATTCATCTTCCAATACAAACTGCTGATGATACTTTATTGAAAAATAGTACTATATTGGACTCACAAAGTATTAGATTATAAAATTCTATATGCTCATTAAGCATATATATATATATATATAGCTCTCACCAACACAAATCTATATATGTTAATTTATTTCAACTTGCATAAATCATAGATATCATTGGAGTCAGGGGCGTAACCAGAATATATTTGACATTGCTAAACAGAGTTAGAGTTCATTGGAATTCAAAATTATACTATATCTATCTTCAAACTACAATAATATATATGATATAATATGTATTTTGGATTCCGCTACGGATTGTAGTTCAATCACTGGTGATGGGAGTGACCGAAGATGAGCCATGCAATGAAAATGAAAGTCACTATGTGTTATTTCACGCACTAATCTCAGAAATAAAACAAAAGGAATAAGGGAAATAATTATTTCGAGTGGCCGCAGTATAATTCACTGCATGAAACAACAACGTTTTTCAAAGACGAGCTATCTCTCTCATATACCCGATCTCTAACAGCACAAGATCATAGTATCCACTCTTCACAAAGGGCGGGAAGAAGAGATATATACCAGTCCCCCACACGAACCCAACCGTGGCCAGAACCGACACCAACCGCGGCAGCATTCCCAACCGTCCGTTCAAACCCTTCTTCACGGCGAACTCCAAGACGACGCAAAACCCCTGAAGCACGAAAAACGATGTCGTATCCCACCCCGGCTTCGTCCCCGTCGAGCTGCTAAGTAGAAGCTCGTGCATCAGGCCGGAGACCAGGAACGCCGCCATGATCCCGGCCGCTGGAGCTAGATCTTTGCCGATCACCGCCGCGGAAGCTGACCTCACCGGCTTGTACACCGCCTCCTTGAGAACACTCGTCACCGGAATATTCCACCGCCGCCCCCAAAACTCTTGGAGAGACGTCGATAAGTAGGGCTCGTCGAAAGGAGGCTCGAGATCGACCTTCATTAGGGCAGTACCGATGAGATAATTCAAGAAGCACACAGAGCAATCAACGATCAGAAAAATGAGCATGCTAAACAACATGGTAGATATCATATTATGCATTTTTTCTCTGTATTTCAAGAAGATCCCACCAATAACAGCACATATCAGAACCTTGGTGGCATTATCATCAAGAAATGATTTTTTCCCCTCATGCCTCATCATCGATTTCTTCTTGTTTTTGAAGTCCTTTGGTTGGATCGGGAGAGCGGCGCAGGCCATGAAGATGGGGAGGGAGGTGGAGGAGGGCTCCGATGAGAGCGGGCCGCGCCCGAAGGCGAAGAGGATGAGCTTGAAGTTTGCTAGCCATGTGAGGAAGAAGGTTGAAACAGCTATGCAGGTGACAGTGGGGAGATTTTGAGGCATGGTGATGAAGAAGTAGATTACGGGGAGGAGAGAAATCAAGCGAGGAAGACCTATTGGGAGCCTTGAAGAAATGAAATAAGAGTAAGTTAGGGCTAATGAAACTGTTAAAGGTATGGAAACAAGGTTCTTGGCTTCCTCATCCATTTTGAGTTAAAATTGTGGTGTATTTTTTTCTTGAAAAAATGGTTTTAGGGTTTGGAAATTGTGATGGTGGAAAGCACTTATTTATACTCTATATGTTCATCTAATAATGTACTTACACTACTACTTTATATTTATTGTAATTTATAATTGGTGTTATTTAAAAATGAAAATGAAATGTGCGTACAATGGTACATGTCATTTTACATGCTACAAGAAATGATCTCAATAATTGACCACTCTCTCCATTTCAAAATAGAATTCAAAATGAATTGTGCACAACATATTGAAAAGATTGAAGGTGGAAGAGGGTTTTGTTGTTGGGGAAGAATAAGTTACAAAAATACCTGCAATTATATTGTTCATGGGAAAATTAAAAATATACATGACAATGAAATTATAATTTCAATGATATTTAAAATTAAAGTGAGTAAATTACCGAATTGCACCGAGATCTCCAGTTATTTTACTGGTTTACTGGTTATTTATTAAACTGTTGCATGCATGATGTTGAGGCAGTAAATGAATTAACAAAAGCAGGTGGATAAAAGAATACATAATATAATTGGCCACTTTTTTTGTTATAGATCTACAGAAATTTGTTACAGATCTACTTAGGAAATCCCTGTTAAGTGAAAAGTTGGTGGGTTTTTATACAAAGATGGAGACAGAAAATGACCATTGAGCTTGAGTTAGTACTATACTGTGATCGCTCGGTATACATGCCTAATATTTTTGTCTCTAGCCAATGGAACAAACAACAAAAGAACTAGTTCATCATTAGATCCTGAAATAATATAAAATATATAGGACGTTACATGCAAGATTATAATACACCCACTCTCGCTCTGCATTGTTCCAAAAGAAAATTTGCACGTAAATAGTATTGTAACTGGAAACATATGTAAATAAATGGGTAAACTAATATCATAAATTTATGGTGAAACAATTTCATCTAGGTGTATATATATCAGAAAATATCAGACGTTAATTAACTAAACCAACTACAAATTTTGGTGTGAGGTGAAAGTGATAGAGAACATATGGAATAAGTAGAAAAATTATGTAACCTGTTGATCAGTCACGAGTTTTGGTCTCGAATCTGAGTTTTCTTTCCTTGCACGTTTGTTCTTCTTCGATTTGTTCAGATCGGGATCTGTTTCGCCATCGATTTCGAAACAGGCGAGTGATGCCCAAACAAACTGTCGAAACCTCAACACAATTTGTTACCGTTTAGAGATGCCATGAGCGGGTAGTCTTCACCTCGCCATCCTGCCGGCGTGTTTTGTCTGATTTCTCTCTTCAATATGGATCGGGCGCCGAGGAATCAACCTTTCGAAAATCCCAAATCTCACATTAGTCTGTTCTCGGTCTCGCTAAACAGGCATGAGAATGCCACGCACCATCACTTAGGTTAGCGCGCAACCTTTTGGTGCCTGCTGTTGTTCTTGTGCACTTTGGTGTTTTCTCCATTCCTTTTCTTTTTTATTTTAAATTTCATTAGTTTCTAGTAGCGTTTTTTTTTTTTCATTTTTATAGTTTTTAGAGATGAGTTAATGGGACATGTTCTTGAAGAGTCTACTTTTGATAAGGTATTGATCAAATTTGTCGGTTTGTCAAGTCTTGATTTTTTCTGAAAGTCTTTCTGCTCGATTAAAACTTTGTTGGTTTCTGATCTAAATTATGAGAGGAAAGGAGAAATACAAATCAAGATAGTTTTAATACTTACTTATGATGTTTACTCTTGAATTAGATTTGTAGATCGTACAATTAGGTCTTTCACTTGATTTTCCAGTTTTGATGCGGTTGGACCAACTTTCACATACCTTGAATCTGTGAAATTAACTTGAAAAGACTCTTACTATGGGAGAAAATTTGAGATTAACCGGGATGGAATTGCATATAATCTCAATTTTAGTAAAGAAATGGAGAAGAAATAATAAGACTTGTGTTTATTTATTAGAGTTTTGATGCTCTAATAATTTGGACATCTGCAATCACAAGCACCGTGAGGTGTGCAGAGAGATCTAGCACCCGGTCCGTACAATACATTACATGTACGAATGCATTCCTGAGGGACTTCATTTTTATTCGGACAAGGCACCGAAGGCCAGACGCTTTTGCATAGGTTTTCAGACCTCGCTTCTATTGAAGGAATCAATATCACCAGAACTGCATGGACAAGTACCCAAAACACCATTAGTTTTTAAGTTAATACGGGTGCCCATCTGATACCTAGTATAGGGAAAAATAAGAACTCGGATTATATAGAATGGAGTTATACTCCACAGTTTCTCTTGTCAAACGTTGCTGGATGTTTTCGAACACCTTGACTATATGATATATATTTTTCCTTAAAATAAAATAAAATAAAATAAACTAAGAACATTTTGTTAACATGTATTGCTCAAACCACGAGTTTTTATTTTATTTAAAAAACCCCACTAATTAATATCGTAAGGATATTTCATTGAAAATATAAAAATAATTAGGTAGATATATATACCAGCTGAAAGTAGAAAAGCAACTGTAACCATCCGGCTAAATAGGATTTGAACCTTCTCCATGGAGGGTTATCAAACTGAACAAACCTGTTGAAGAAAAAGGCTTCTGATAGGAACTGGTTTTTCTTTTGATAGCAAACGCTACTCTTTTTGGTTGTATATATAGGTGGTGTTTGTCGTTTATAGAAAATTCTCGCATTAATTATGATATATTTTAATTCTATTACATTGAGATTATAAAAATCTCAACATAGCATATATGTGCATAAAATCCACTTCATTTTAAGGTGCATTGAATATATTTGATTTATCATTTTAAAGAAAAAATATATCATTTAGTTTAGTTTCGGCTTGAAATAAGATTTGATGGGCTTGGTACCTAATGGGTTGTTGAAAAAATATATCAACAAGTTCATCACTTATTTGGTCGATTTTCGAATCAACTTACATACAAAATATATTTCAAGAAATAACTAAATCATAAGGGACTCCGACAAGTCCCAACCATACTTCTCCTTGGATAAAGTCTGAGACTGCGAATTTAGTTGCATCTTCGCGTGTCATCAAATGAAAACCGGCTGCCTGAACTCGACCGGTTGTATTGGATCCGGAGCCATTGTTTTTGTACTCTCCGTAGTATACCGTACGGAGTCCATTCTGCTTGTTCTCGCCTCTAGTCCATGGGGACCATCCAGCCGGGGCAATGAAACCATCAATATAAGACTCCATAACTACCGTGGTAGAAAATGACTTCCACGGTCTTTCCAAAAAACTCTGAACCGTTACTCCAGCGCTTTTAAGATCTTCATCTGGTTCAATTGAGCACTTGTGGATCGAAATACCAGTGACCGGAGGAATGCCGCTATTCCTGGACTGAGCCGTGATCGTAATGTACTGTCCAGGTAGTGGCAGGCGGGAAATAATTCTTGAAGCTTGGATGATGGCGCGGCCGTTGCCGAATATGAAATCTACAGTCCCGTAAATTTCACATTCCCTGTAAAATTGCCGGCCGGCATGTACATACAGTGTATCTTGCCACCCTTTAATCGTGCATCTGCAGAATATACTTGTGTCATTTAAAATTTTGAAATAACATGTTCAATCATAAACTATAAATATATCACTAATTATAAAAGGTTGATTGATTTTGAATTTACAATAATAATTATACTGGTGTCATTTAAAATATGCAATTTGAATATAGATGTGGATTAACATTTTCACCTAACATATTCAGTTAAAAAAATGTTAATTACTTGAATTTTATACAAGTACAAAAAGTTCTGGGGTTACCTATACACAACGGTGAAATCCGCATTAATTTGAAGCGCCACCGCTTGCTGTTTTTGCGGACCAGCAGTATTCTCTATTGTCATGTCTCTTGCCAAGAATCCTTCACCACGAACTCCTAAAATGACACACATACATGTTAAATATGAGTATGTATAGATATGTACTTTTAGGTACAAATTAACTATGAGTATACAAATAACAGGATTAATTTTAGGTACAAATTAAAAGTGTGAGAAATATGTGTATATATTGAATGTAACGTACCAAGAGTCGCTGAAGCGGAAGTATTCCAGCCATCTACATACGATCTGCTTCCCGTTATTATCGTTTTTCCGCTTCCATCTCCAATCAGGGAAATTTTTCTCTTCCAGCTGGGAATAAAAACGTACTCGTGATAAATTCCCGTCTTGACGTAAATTGTTGTCCTGGCCTCGCTTTTATTCGGTGCAGCATTGACAGCTGCTGTAATGGTAGTGAAATTTCCAGTACCGTCGGCTGCTACAGTAAAGATTGCACCATTTTCGATTCTGGGAAGGATACTGGAAATAAACTGATCCCGGCTCGAAGATGGGGAAGATGCGAAGGTACAGAGAGCGAAGCAAAGGAGGGTGGCTAATATCAGAAGCTTCATGATTAATATTGCAAAATGGATATCAGAAGAGAAACTCAAATGTGCATCTAAGAATGAAAACCAACGCTCGTATATTATACAATTTCAAGAAGCACTCAAACTAAAAATATACTGAAAATGGGCAATGCATGAGAGGATGGTTATATTTAATAATACATGTATATTAATCGATTGTGACCTTCAAGTTCATGCACTGGGGAAATGTTTTTTTAGGTCATCTGTGTATAAACAGCAAAGAGTGTACGAGCATGAAAGTGTATAAACGACAAAGAACATATTTAATATCACTCATTTCTTTGCAAACAAGGCATGATCAGAAAATGACTTCCACTGCATTGACACATTGCAACAAAGAAACTCTGCATCAAGTTCAAAATGATATATTTTATTTTATATCTGCAACACCTGTTTTGATCTCAAATTGATATACTTCAATTGCCCTGATTGATTTTGAAATAATTATGATTTCAACTCAAAATATATAAAATTTTATAACATTAATTTGTCATGTTGTTTCAAAAATTAATGTGCTAAATAGAGGAGAAATTTGTCATGTTGTTTTCTTTTACAGTACATTTCCAACTCCAGATGAATGTCTCCAGATTAATTTTATTAAAAGATCATTAAACTAAATGCCAATCGAACTAATTAATTATTAGAATTGATCTAAACTAATTAGAACTGAATCGATCTTATATAAACTAAACAGATTAGTAGTAGCATGAGTGTATTAAAATTAGTAATAGTACAACTTAAACAAGTTAAATATCATCAAATCATATTTTATCAAAATTAAATTGAACTTAATTAACATGATATGATCAAGTGAATGAACGAATCTGAGCTGATTTGAATCACTTTGTACTGAATTAATTTGATAATAACTGAGCTAGTATGAAATAAAATGAATGTCTTCTCGAATGAACTTGGAATCATTTCCTTACATTATATTTTCATATAAAAAGTTATGGTATATCGATTAAGTTAAATCATATCCCTCTATATCACCCATTTTTGTTGTAGTACTTGAGTAGGCAAGATGGTCTAAATAAGTAGCTAAATTTAATTGGCTCACTCCTTATTTATGAGATAGCATTATTTCTGAAGACAAGATACAAAAATTCTCCCAATTTCTTATACTAAAACATGACATGTGAAAATTTTAACATCAATATCCATCCAATTTAGGGAGGTCACTTTGACACTTTACATAGTATAATGTCTCCCTCTTGAATATAGAGTAAATTGGTGCATTGAACATGATAGTTCACAAATATCATCTATATTTCAACCCAATTCAGTTACTTATTTGATTAGAACTAAATTAAACTGATTTAAAATATATTGAATTGAAGCTAAGTTACATCAAGTTTACATTTTATTTGAGATTTAAGAACAATTAGTATTTGCTATAAAGTCCCTGTAAAAGGAAAAAGAATCGTGTATAGGACTGACAAACGGGTATCCGGGTAAAATATGGGTTGGATAAAATGGGTAATATGAAAATATGGGTATGACCCGTTTTTTACCCGTTTTAAAAATTGATAAAACGGGTTCGGTAAAATACGGGTTGGATAAAATTCACGGATAAAACGGGTAAAGGTTATATTAAAACGGGTAAACTCGCGGGTTAGACCCATATTTTACCCGACCCGTTTTGACCCATATTTAAATTACTCGTATTTTACTCATTCCCACATAAATAAAATGATGAATTGCCAAGTCTAACATGTACAATAAACATGTATTATACTTGTCCATATCACAGTCGTATGTTGTTTAGTGGACTTCATGTTAGAGTTTCTTGTCATGTCCTTCTTAAAGTTTGGTTGTTGTACTGCCATTCGCCAATTTATGATTTCCTTCTCGTAAAGAGAGCTTCAAAATAGACAATAGGAATTTCGATCGTAAAGTTGTGCACTACAATTTTGCCTACATTTTAAAGTAAGTTTCAAAATGTATAAGTCAAACCTCTATCTGTATTTGAGTTAATTACGATGAGCTAACTACGAGTAGGCTGTGGTATTGGCGGAACCGGCAGTTATATTAAAGTAGGTTCGAAATATTAAAATAAATTTGGTAGAAATACAGGTAATTGAAATTCGACAACTTAGACTCGTTTAGAGACCGAAATTTTTTAAATTTAATCGAAAAATAGTAATATAGTCTTAGTTTCGAATTTTAAGATAAATCCAGATCTATCAGAGTCTGAGAGTGATTCCGCCCCTGAGTTACGGTCTCGCTTATCGACCAGTGAGTCGGAGTTTAAGAGTGAAATCTCGACCAGTGTTTCGGAATTTAGAAATGGAATGAGCAGTGAGTGGAATATTTATGCTATTTTGATCTATGACATGTAAACAAGTAAAATGTCGAAAGGAAAAATATGCACATTTGAGGGATAAAAAATGCAGGTAACAGGCCTTTGCACAATTGCTAGCGTGCTTTGTTCCACTTGAATTGATGATATGGTAAAAACAGTGAATTTTACGAACCGTTTCCCGTATAAATAGTTTTCTTTATCAAAATGCAAATAGTTATAATTAAAAATTACCGTGAGCTCAAATTTTATATATTTTATTGGATCCGAGGTATAATTGAAAAGAATTTGTAAAATTTTTATATTATAAGTGTACGTACGTACTTGCCTGATTATCAGTGCCGTTCCTGGGTTTTTTGAGACCCGAACCGAACAAGTAAAAAAGAGGCCCCCAATATATTTAATACATAGTAAATTTTACGAAAATTAAAAAATGCTAAATATCAAAATAAGATATAATAATTCAATTATTCAATTCAATCTACTTGCTTCTACGGAAGCAAATTTACTAATTAAATTTTTAGAATCAAGATCTTTAAGAGCAAGTCCAACAGTTTTGCTATAATAGCAAATTTGCTCAAATATGGAGAATTTGAGCCTTTTTTGAACTCCAACAGATTCTCCATCCTATTCTCCATAATAGGAAAATTGAAGAGAGAGAAGGTTTGCTTCTCCAAATTTAGAGAATGAGGTAGAAGATTTGGAGAACCAAAATTTAATGCTATCTGCATTGTTTTTTTTATTTCACTCATTAATTGTTTATCTTCAATAATTTAAATGATAATATCTTAAAATAATTACAATAAAATTTTATCAAAAATACATATTCTAAAAATATGCATAAAGACGATCGTAACAAGATCTCATATGACTATTTTTACATGTACATATCTATTGATATTTAATAATCAAATATAATCTATTTTTCAATATAAATTTACTAAATTTTAAGGTTATAAATATATTTATTTTGACGTTTTATATAAGTTATAACGTTTAAATTTAAATTTTTTACTATACATTTTATTTCTTATGGTTGAAAATAATAACTTGTAACAAAAAATTGAAAAGAGATGAGTCTAATTATTCATAATACATTACAAAAATAGTTATATTGTAACTCATGAGGATGTGTTATTTTTATAAAATGTAATTTTATCATTTTATAAGTTAGAGTAAGTAATTTCAAATATGAAATATTATTGTAATATGTATTTTAAATTAATTATTTATTTGTTCATCATTATTTGGACTTATTGAATATATGATCAAAAAATAGAAAACAATAGGATAAATGTATAGTAATAAATGTCAATAAATTATAGAGAATGGAAAATGGAGAAACTGTTGGAGTTGAGGTAAAAAAATATGGGGAATATGGGATTTGCTTCCCTATTATGGAGAATGTGACTAGATAATCTGTTGGACTTGCTCTAACTAATTCATTTTCAATGGAAAATGTAACTAGTCCACTCAACCTATGATTTTTAAATTCAAAATTGCTTACAGTCACTTTTTATGGCAATATATAAACGATTTTGATTTGAATTTGAAACTTAGATTTAGATATGAAATCATCCAAATTAGCAAGAGAGATTGAAAGACACCAAACTCAGTTTTGGACTTGGTGGATGGAGCGGCCGGAGGAGAAGAAAGAAGAAAAGAGATAGAAAAAGATAGAAAGACTCTTCATTATTAAACTATTTTCTATTAAAATTTAAAATTTTAATTTTACATAAAAATATGGAAGAGTAGTTTAAATACAGAAGAAGAAGAGTTAATTATAAGTTTGCTATTTTTAATCACGGACCCACGTGAAATTAACATTTAATTTAATTAATTTTTATATATACATGTATATTAACACGGCTAAAAATGAGGCCTTATTTTTTTTTGGCCTAATTTGAGGCCTCAAGCAAGGTGGTAACTTGCTTCCCTATTGGACCGGGCCTGCTGATTATAAATAACTTTGGAGCTTAGGGCACTGGTACATTTACAATGCTCGTGTAGATTTCTTTGACAGTACTGCTTCTTTAAATCTAGCTTTGAAACTGGATCAGAGGATGTGAGAAATTTTTTTGACTAGCTAGTAGCATCTACGAGTTATATAAAATCTTTGACACTACTTTAGTTATTTTTTAATATTTTTGGTTTTGGATGATTTTATATTTTATATAATTTAATATAGACGTTATTGATTTTACATTTATTGATGCTACCAGCTTCCAGTCCCGGTCCGGATGATGACGAGTCTCTGGGCCGGATGAGGCTTTGTCCGTGCTCCGCGCGCTCTCACCTAAACACCTGCAAAACAACGCTCCGGAGTATCCCGAGGATAGCTACTCTGGCGTGATGATGAAAGAGGGGTCTTTGAATAGGAGAGAGAATAAGGATATATTGAGAGAGTTTTTATCTGATAGAACATACCTTTCTCCACAAGTCCAAAGCTGTATTTATAGGTGTGAGTGGTCAGCTTCAAGCCCAGAGGCAGTGGTCCTGTCCTTTTGTCCTTACCCGGAGACAGGCCATATTCATGTCCCCTTGTCCCCGGATAACGCCATTCTAGCTGACGTCATATGGACCGGACTACTCTCTGGGCCGGAGCCTAGATATGGGCCAAAGCCCATATCACCACTAACCCCCCGAGACATGGGATCCGCCCGAAGGCCTCATCCGGAGGAGGGGTCCCGTGTCTCATCACGTCTAATCTAACCGTCGGGATCCGCCCGGAGGCATGCGATCCGACCCAGATCTCTATTTCCGGATTGTGCGCTGTGCGTTAGAACACGCGCTCGGCGCTTGGGTTTCCTGTGCGCGTGTTTATGGGCGCATTTATGAGGCGTGTTATACCGTCATAAATGAGCTGTCTAATCGAGAAATTCTCTTTTCACCCTTTTTTTCAAAAAAGGCAATCATGTTGTCTTGGGACTCGGTCCTCCTTTTCTCGCTTATGGGACTTCCCTTCTTATAAATACTGGTCCATCCCTTTCACTCTCATTTTTTCACTCTTTGCATTTCTTCTCTGTTTTCTCCTTTCTGCGCTGTATTCTCTTTTCTTCTACGAACACATAAACGCTTATCTGCTCATCAATATGGCTAATGAGAACGAAGAGAACAGGCAGCTCGCTGGTTTGTCTGGTGGGGATGTTCAGGTCGGCCTGAATCCGGAACTGGAGGTTGACGATCCCGCCGAAGGCGACGATGTCGATATTACCCCGGCGGTGAGGGAGCTGGTGGAGGCGATGGTGGTTCCGCTCGCCATCGACGCTGGGCTCAGCTCGTTTGCCGGTGACGTTACCACTGTTGCTGCCATTCCCCGGAGCCATTTTCTTTATGGGATAACTTTCCCCCTCTCCCCCCTCTACTCCGCCATCTTCCATCACTTCAGCATCTTCCCGGCCCAGCTACAACCGAACGGAGTCGCCGTAGTCCGGGCGTTTTTTCCTGAACTGCTACCGGTGCGGGGTGACGCCATCCTTGGACCTGTTCCGGGCCTTCTACCACTTGGAGGGCACTAAAGACGAGGGAATCTTCACCTTTCAGAGGCGGAAGGGAGTAAAGGATCCTAGCAAGGGCCGGCGCGACAGCTACTCCAACTGGCAGAAGCATTACTTCACTTTTAACACCGAAAAGTATTCGTGTCCGAGCTGGGGTCATCGTGCCAAGAAGGAGGACAAGACGACGTTCAGTCCGGAAGGACAAGAGGAGAACATCGCCAAGCTGGCCGCCAACCAGATTGACTTGGATCCGTTCTGGAAGGGAGGGAAGTACGTCTTCCCTCTAAGGGCATACGAGCCGGAGGTGTTCCTGAAATGTCGCTTCTATGTCCTCCGAGACCCATCAAGTAAGTCGCTTTAGAATCTTCTGTTTTGTATTCTATCTTTCTTGCTTTCTCATCCGTTTCGGATGTTGCCAGTATACCCTGAAATAGGGGATGGCGTTGATCCGGCCGGACGACAGCTGAAGATAACCAGCAAGGCGGAAAACCCACCAACCGGTTCGGTAACCGGCATGAAAATACCGACAGAGAAGTCGTCCGAGACGGAGAAGAAGAGGAAGCGCGTCCAAGAGGATGCTTTTATCAAAGAGAAGGAAACCGCGGCCAAGAAGGCGGGGGAGGCGTCCGTTAAGGAGAAGGAAGCCGCGGCCCGGAAAGCGAGGGAGGACGCGGCCAACAGGGCGGATGAGACCACGGCCAAGAAGGCGGATAAGAAGGCAGGAGGGGCGTCCATTCATACCACCGCGGATTCGGCCGGGAATAGGGCCGAACTCCTTCAAATCCGTGTTCCGTCCTCTTCCGATGAGGAGGGAGGGGAGTCCTCCCGGTCCCAAAAGCGCCCAAAGCTCCGGATTCCCAAATCTCCTCGAATTCCGGAACAAAGTGAGCATTCCCGCGCTGGTGATCATCAGGGGGATGGGAGGAAACTGGCGATCGATCCCGACAGTACACATCCGGAGCACACTCACAGCAGCAGCCGGAGCGAGACTAGCAGGGTAAGCGGAATTTCCTTTTCCGTTTCGATTTTCTCGTTCTGTTCGGAGCCTTATTGTTTTCTTCCTTTAGGACTTCGCTGCTTATCTGATCGCTCAGCCGGGGGTGTCCGAGGCTATCAACAAGGCCTTCCATGTTCAGCAAACAAGGCAAGCTCAGAAGCGGAGCGCACTTGAGAGGGCCAATGGGATTCTCCGTCGCGAGCTCGAGGCATCGAAGATCCAAGCTTCCGAGGCAGATGCCCGGATCAAGGAGCTGGAAAGTTTGGTTTCTCCGTCCGCTCAGCGAGAGATGTGTGTTGCCTTCACCAATAAGGTACTCCGAAGCCAGGCTTTTGAGAGCAGCTTGACCGGGCTCCTCCGTTCCTCCAACCAGATCTCCGCCCATCAAGTTTATCAGAGCATGAGGGGTTGGGTCCCGGAGCCTAAGAGGGAGCGGTTTGCCAAGTGCTACTAGAAACCAACAGCCGCCCATCAGTACAACTTCGACGTGGATCAATTCTACCGGGGCGGAGTTGAGAAGATGAATCCCTCCGTGCTGGGGATCTTCGAGGAGAACGTCGAAGAGCCGGTGTCGGCTGGGGCCATCCGTGCCTATGGCGAGGGGCTGGTGGACCTAAGTGTTGCTGTATCCCCACCCGAAGAGAGCGTCCGTCCGGAATCCCCTGTCAAGCCCAAATATCTTGAAGTCTTGAAGATGTATCCCTCTGTTGACGAAGATACTGATCAGGGCGAGGGTGGAGGGGACGGGGATGGTCGTCAGCCCGGTGGCACGGATAGTGAGGAGACTGATGTAGAATAACTTCCTAGTCTGTTTTTTTTTCTTTTGTAATTACCTCCGTCCTACTAGTTCTAATTTTGTTCTATTTAGTGTAGGAAGGATGGTAGCGACGACTCGGATGGGGATGACAACCCTCCGAACGATGTAATTCTCTTCTATTTATAAAACAAGTTCCCTTCTACTTGTGTGTTTATTCTCTTTATGTTGTGTTTATTCTTCTTATATCCGTGCTTGTCCGCAGCCCAAAGATTCCGGTCCGGTGCTCCGAAGCGGAGGTGCGGATGTCCGTACTTCACCTGCTAGCTCTCATTCAACAAGCCCTCCGTGCTCCAGATGTGCGGAGTTGGAGTCTGAACTTTCCGGGTGGTCGATGGGTGGAGAGCGGACTCGTGAACTTTTTATCCGCTCCGGAATGGAGCCTCTAATAGAAGAGTTCCAAGACATTCCGTCTCTGGCCGCTTGCCTCCGGGAAATATCAGAGGAGTTCGGCACTCTGTCCCAATGTCGGGATTTTGCTCGAGAGCGGATCAACGTGACCAGTGATGCGGACGAGACGATCTCCATGCTGCAAGTGGAGCATGAAGACTACAAGGCCAAGCTGAAAACCGAGTTGGACTTAGTTTGGTCCTTGCTTCCATTCTATGCCGAGAAGTTGAAGTGGCTGGCCAGCCGGACGGATTTTCAACGAGATTATCTGAAGCTGGAAGAAGAAAATCAAGTGCTTGCCGGCCGGGTGATGGTCCTCCGGGAGAATCTGATGACCTTGCAACTGTCATACCATCTGACCGGACTCCGCCTCGGACTCGTCACTCCGACCATATACCGCAACTTCCCTCGTGACGTCAGTGCTTTGATCGTCCGGATGTTTAAGTTGGGGTGGAACGATCGGGAGTCTCCGTATCGTCCTGCGTTCGAGGAGGCCGTTGAATGGTGGAAGCGGATGCATGCTGGCAGTACCCTCCCTCCCTCGCTGACCCTAATTCCGAGCCAGGTGGCGATAGACTTCACCTTCGAAAGGTATACTGGCATCCAGGTTTCTGTCGATCCGGAAGAGTCTGCCCGTCGTGTAGAGCGGCTCCGTCAAGATGCCTCCATCATCCGTCCCTTTATCATTAGGGAACTAGCCGAATTGGCGAGGCGACGTCAGGCTCGTCTCCGGGGGGTCCAGAATACTCGTGTCCGGGCGAGTCAGAATGCTCGTGGCGGGAACAGTCGGGGCCTCAACTGTGTCCTTAACCGAATGGCGAAGCAGGCAGCACGAGGAAGGGGGAGGGGTGCCTAGCAGGCGGCAAGGGGAAGGGGAAGGGGAAGAAGTATCCAACCAGCTCGCCGTCCCCAAGTCCCCGTTCGGATTCGCTCTCCTTCACGATATCCGAGCCAGAATCCCTTCCGTCCGTCTCGAGCTGGACCTCCGGTCAAGGGCAAAGGGAAGGCCAAAGCCACAAAGGAGACCATGCAGTCCTCCGATTCTGACTCTGACGAGATCTTTGGCTCTGATCCGGATGGAGCTGGTCCATCGGAACTTCCGCCCATTCCTCCCTTTCCGTATCGAGAGCCAGTGGGTCAAAGCAGTGGGAATGAGGTCCACAATCTTGAAGACAACACTCCGGAGCAGACTCCTACTGCCCTGAATCAGGAAAGGGCTCAAGACGCAAGGCCTCCGTCTCCAGAGAACGGAGCTATGTTACCTCCTACTCCGGAACCTCCTACTCCGGAGCCCACCTCTCCCCCTATCGATTGGGATATACCGTGGCCGAATAGATAGGTTTTATTTTTCTTTTGTTTCTGCGTCCGTCCGGACGTAGCAGATTGTACAATTGTATCATTTATTCAAATGTAATTTCTTTGTATGTCGAGATAGCTTATTCAAGCGTTTTTCCTTGTTGTTTGATCAAACCGTTTTATCCTTTTGTTTTGCTCACCTCCGTTGGTTTATTCAAACACTTCGGAGGATTTTATTTGTTCGACTTTGCTCACTCCGTCCGTTTGTCCAAACGATCCGGAGGATTCTAATTGTGCGGAATTGAAAAATAGTACATAGTACAATTGAACAAGTATAAAATTTAACAACTCTTCATTCAAATAATCGTACTCCGGCTAGACATACCCTTTGTCTAAATGCGGCCGGAGCCAAGTACATAGTAAATAGGACGGAACGGAATCCTAGGCTCAACCCTAGCCAGAGGACCCGGAACTACATACTTGCTGAAAAGAAAAGACAACTTACAGAACTCTGTCGGAAAGCATACCTACTCAGGATGCTCCGTAAAACCTTCGCAAGTTGGTGATGTTCCACCTTCTGGGGATTGCACGTCCGGACTGATCCGCCAGCTCATAACTCCCACCCGGATATGAGGCTGTGACTTGGTACGGACCTTCCCAGTTTGGTGCCAGTTTGCCAGTGGCCTCCTTCAGACTCTTATCATTCCTCCTCATCACCCAATCTCCGGGGACGAACGATTCCTTCCTGACACGCTTGTCGTGGTAACGCTTCATCCGCTCCTTCACCTTGGCTTCATGCAGCGCTGCCTGCTCTCGCTTTTCCTCCAGGAGGTCCAAATCCAGCAGCCTGCTTGATCCGAGCGGAGAGCTCCGTCCGGCTTGGTCTTCATCCCAAGTGAGGGTCCGGAGACTGGGGACTCCCACTTCAGCTGGTATGACTGCCTCCGCCCCGTATACCAAACTGTACGGCGACTGGCCCGTGGCGGATCCTTCGGTCGTCCTGTATGCCCAAAGAACGCTTGGTAGCTCATCGACCCAGTTTCCTCGTGCCCCTTGCAAACGAGTCTTCAGTCCGTTCACCACTGTCCGGTTGGTAACTTCCACTTGACCGTTGGCCTGCGGGTGGTAAACCGATGTGAGTCGCTGCGTAATTCCGTACTCCTTACACCAAGATCGAAACGGGTCATTCTCAAACTGGGCTCCGTTATCCGTGACGATGTACTTGGGGATTCCGTAGCGGCAGATGATGTTCTTCCAACAAAACTTAACACAAGTGCTACCACAGATGTTTGTGAGAGGTTCGGCCTCAACCCATTTGCTGAAGTAGTCGATTGCTACTATCAGGTACTTGAATCCTCCCGGAGCGGAGGGGAAGGGTCCGACCAGATCGATGCCCCATCTATCAAAAGGCCACGAGCCGGTGATCCCGACCCTTTCTTCTTGCGGAACATGAATGAGCGGAGCAAACCTTTGGCACTGCACACAGGAACGGACGTACTTCTGTGCTTCTTTGAACAGGGTCGGCCAGTAGTAGCCTGTGCACATTATCTTTCTCGCTATGGTCCGGGCTCCCTGGTGACTGCCGTTCGGGCCTTCGTGCATTTCCTTCACAATCCGAGCTGCCTCATCCGAGTCTACGCACCTTAACCACGGTTGGAGATATCCTTGTCTGAGCAGGGTTCCATCAACTATGGTGTAGTGCGGTGCCTTCTGTCGGATTTTCCGTGCCAGTGCCTTGTCTTCCGGGAGCTTTCCGTGCTGCAAATAGTCGAAGAAGGGGGCCATCCATGACTCCTTTTGCACCTCCACTGCTGCCACTAGTGGGACGTCATAACTCCGGGCGGATAGGGTCTCCATCATTAGGTTGCTCTCCGCGTCTGGCTTGATCTCAGAAGAAGCAAGTTTGCTCAAAGCGTCCGCCTTACCGTTGTCCTCGCGAGGGATCTGTGTTATGGTAATGCCACGGAACTTGGCCAGTAATGGCTTAACCGCCTCAAGGTACTTCTGCAAACTCCGTTCCTTTGCCTCATATTCTCCATTCACCTGCTGAACCACTATCTGAGAATCGTTGTACACCTCAACGTCCGTGACCCCTATCTCCAACGCCAGTCGGAGTCCGGCCAGAAGTGCCTCATACTCTGCCTCGTTGTTTGTTGCCCGGAAAGCGAACTGGATGGCATACCTGTACTCCATTCCTTGTGGGCTAGTAAGCAGGACACCAGCCCCGCCTCCGTTAGCATGAGACGACCCGTCCACATGCAACTTCCATTTGTCAGAGGGTGGTTCCGATCCGGACGGCTCTCCTGAAGGTTCAGTCATTTCTACCAAAAAGTCCGCCAGGGCTTGCCCTTTAATAGCCTTCCGGGGATGGTACTTGATCTCGTGCTCTCCGAGCTCAACTGCCCACTTCATCATCCGTCCCGAGGCTTCCGGCTTCAGCATGATCTGTCTCAACGGATGATTCGTCAGTACCGTGATCGGGTGGCCTTGGAAATATGGTCGGAGGCGCCGAGAAACATGGACCAACGCCAATATCAGCCTTTCCAAAGCGGTATACCTTGTTTCCGGACCCTGGAGTGCCCTGCTCACAAAGTAAACCGGACGCTGTACCTTACCATCTTCTCGGACCAGAGCAGAGCTTATAGCGTGTTCCGTCGCCGCTATGTAGAGGAAAAGCTCTTCTCCGGGCAACGGCTTGGAAAGGGTAGGGAGGCTTGCTAGATGAGCCTTGAGATCTGTGAACGCTTGGTCACATGCCTCCGTCCACTCGAACGGCTTGGCTCTGCGGAGTATGTTAAAGAACGGGAGCTGCTTTTCAGCCCCCCGAGCGAGAAATCGGCTCAAAGCGGCTAGCGACCCGGTCAGTTTTTGTACGTCCTTCACCCCTCTCGGAGGAGGCATCTCCATAAGGGCCGATATCTTCTCCGGGTTGACGTCGATTCCTCGAGCTGACACCATGTAGCCAAGGAACTTCCCTGCTCCCACTCCGATGGTACTTTTTCCTGGGCTGAGCTTGAGATTCGCCGTCCGGAGCACGTCGAACATCTCCCGGAGGTCGGACAAAAAAGATCCGTACGTCCGGCTCTTAACCACCATGTCATCGACATAGACCTCCAGGTTCCGTCCCATCTGGTTCCGAAACAGCTTGTCCGCCATCCTCTGGTACGTTGCACCTGCGTTTTTCAGTCCGAAAGGCATTTTCCTGTAACAAAAAGTACCAAAGTCAGTGATAAAAGATGTTTTGGGTCGGTCATCCTTGGCCATCGTAATCTGGTGGTACCCTCGGTGCGCATCAAAGAATGCCAACACTTGGTAACCAGTGATAGCCTCGACCAACTGATCAATGGAGGGGAGCGGATAGCTATCTTTCGGACAGCATTTGTTTAGGTCTGTGAAGTCAATACACATTCTCCAAGAGCCATCGTGCTTCTTCACCAGAACTGGGTTTGCTATCCACTCCGGGTATGATATCTCCTCCACGATTCCTGCACTCAACAGCCTACCCACCTCCGCCCGGATCTCCTCCACGCGTTCCGGGGCGAGGGGCCTCTTCTTCTGCCTGATCGGTTTCAACTCCGGAAAGACATTGAGCTTGTGGACTGCGATCTCCTCCGGAACGCCAGTCAGGTCCTCCGTCCCCCAAGAAAACACATCCTCGTATTCCGCCAGCAGGCTTTGCAACTCCATTTTAACGTCATCCGGCATGTTCTTCCCCACACTGACTACCCCCTTCTGTCCGACCATCATATCCTCCACTTCATAAGACGGTGCTTCTCCATGGATGGCTCCCACCAAGTCCGCTTTGGCTTTTCCCTTGTCCGAGGCGGACAGCTTGGATTGGCCCTCCCCGGACCGGGCGTCCTTGATGGCGGTCAGCATGCAACTCCGGGCGGTTTGCTGGTGGCCCCGGACGGATGCAATACCGTTTTCCGTGGGGAACTTCATAATCAAGTGGAAAGGCGAACATATAGCCCGTGCCTGTGACAGCCAAGGTCTTCCAATGATCATGTTGTAAGGGGAAACAGCATCAATGACGGCGAAGTTACACTCCACCGTGGCCCGCTTCGTCGGGTCCTGGAAATCCGTCAAGGTGACTTTCAAAGGGATGACTCCGAGCGGATGGACGGTCCGTCCGGTGAACCCTGAAAGGGGGGTCTGACATGGTTTTAAGTTTTGTCGTCCGATCCCGAGCTGATCAAAGCATTCCGTGAACATGATCTCCACACTGCTACCATCATCCACGAACACTCGTTTGATCAGTACTCCTTCGACATCTGCAATTATCACCATTGGATCCGAATGGGGAACCTGTGGCGGTACCGGATCCTCATCCGAAAAGGTGATAGTCTCACTCGGCTTGAACCTCTTTTCTTGTATCTCACCCGGAGGCACGTATCTGCTTTTGGCCTTGATCGCCGTCATGGAACAAAGTCCGTCGCCGACGATTCCGTTTATCACATTGATCATCCGAGGCTGAGCTGGGGGTTGAGCCGGTGCGGCCTGTCTTGGTGCCGGGTTTGCCGGATTAGCTTGGTTGCCCCCTCGGGGGCGATTGTTCCTATTTCTTTTCCGACCCTGTCCGGCTGCAGCTGCCGGGGCTTGGGCCGGGCGTCCGAGTCCTTCTCCCGCCACGCAATCTCTTAGCTGGCCTGCTCCGATTAACCTTTCAATATCCGAATGAAGCGCCCTGCATCCCTCCGTGGTATGTCCATGTGACTTATGAAACTCACACCACTTATCCGCATTCGCTGGTGCCGGCACGCCAACAATGGGCTGCGGATCCGTAAACAAACCTCGGTGAACCGCAAGGATCTCCGTACGGGTCTTTGAGAGAGGGGTGTAGGTCGGACGAGCAGCGGCTGCCGGTGCTGGTGCTGCTGTCGCCGGGGCGGGTACTCGTCTGACTTGATCCGTCCGGGCCGGAGTCCGTGCAGCAGTGGTTTGGGTCCCTGTCACCGTGAGAGACCTTTGCTCGAAAAAGCCCACTGTTGTCATCCGGACTTGGTTGGCGTCATGCACCGTACAATGCATCTCTACTACCAACTGGAGGTGGTAGTATGATGTAGGCATATTCTTCATGAGCTCGATGTAGAAAGCGTTGTCCCTCAGTCCGTTGACGAAGTTGTGGATAATGGCCTTCTCCTGCAAGTGCCGATCCACCACCTTCATCGTCGCAGCTATGTACCGGGTGTAGAATTCCCAGGTAGTCTCCGTCTCCAGCTGCCTCATTGCCAGGACCGTGGCGAGGTTCACAAATGTGTGCTTCATAGCGGAATAGCGCCGGACCAGGGCTATGGCGAAATCCCAAAAATGTCGGAGCGTACCGTTCGGCAGACCCTTGAACCATGTTAAGCAGTTGCCCCGCAAGTATGAAGGTACCATCTTACACTGTAGCTCTTCCGGAATGTCCCTAGCAATCATGATACTTGCATAAGTATGAACGAACTCCTCCGGATCGCCTTCTCCGTTGTAGGTAGGTAGTCCGTCCGGAGCCTTGGTTCCGGCTGGCCCCTTGAAACTCAACACCTCCGGAACCCAAGGTGACTGTGGCCCGATCCCATTCCGTCCGATTAGGCGATTAAGACGGTCTTCAATGGAATCCGGACAAAACGGTGTTTGAAAACCAAAACCTCCGGGGAATCCTCCTCCGGCAGGCGGCATCCCATACATCATCTGCTGCTGACCCCCGGGTCCTCCGGCAGGTTGCATCCCAAACATCATCTGCTGTTGTCCTCCGGGTGCACCCATCCCGTAGCCTTGCTGGGTACCGTATCCCTGCTGGGTTTGTGCTCCCCAGTAAGGTGGTGCGTTCGGATTCAAACCAGCAGTCTGCTGTTGATGTCCGCCCGGGTATGGGTTTAGGTTTGGTGCTCTCGGTTGATCCGGAGGCGGCTTGTCCGCTTCACCTCGTTGAGCTGCCTTCCACTCTTGGAACTGTTGATACTCCGTCATGTTTGTCCTCAGGATGTTGCCTCCAAGTCCGGAATCATGACGCTTACGCTCCTCCCGTCCGGCCTTCCGCCCAACTCGGGGTCTAATCGACCGGCTCTGAGCATCGTCTTCCGTGCTATACCCTTCCGGAGATTCCTCAGGTTCATAATCCTCGGCTTCCTCAGAACCGGATCCCTCAGGACGATCCGGATCAGGCGTCTCATCCCCTTCCGACGACGCCTGGTTATCAAACTGGTTCTGATTCCGCGCCTCACGTGCCGCTCGCAAACGCTCCCTAGCCTCGCGCTGTATGTCAGCCAGAGTTCGTTCGGAAGCTGGCTTCTTCCCTTTCGCCTTTTCCGTTGCTAGGCGCTGTCGCCGACGCTCCTCAGCCGCGGCCCTTTTCTCTGCTGCCGCCTGCTTGGCTTGGAGAATCCGTTCCTTCTCGGCTGCTACCTTCTGAGCTCTAACTGTAGCGGCTTTTTTGGTTTTTGGCCCTCCTCCCGCTTCCTCCTCCGTCGGGAGAGGGTTCTTTCTTGGTCGTCCGCGCGGCATGGACGTGACTTGTAACTGGAAATATTTTTTATGAGGTCCCACCGGGCGTGCCAACTGATGCTACCAGCTTCCAGTCCCGGTCCGGATGATGACGAGTCTCCGGGCCGGATGAGGCTTTGTCCGTGCTCCGCGCGCTCTCACCTAAAGACCTGCAAAACAACGCCCCGGAGTATCCCGAGGATAGCTACTCCGGCGTGATGATGAAAGAGGGGCCTTTGAATAGGAGAGAGAATAAGGATATATTGAGAGAGTTTTTATCTGATAGAACATACCTTTCTCCACAAGTCCAAAGCTGTATTTATAGGTGTGAGTGGTCAGCCTCAAGCCCAGAGGCAGTGGTCCTGTCCTTTTGTCCTTACCCGGAGACAGGCCATATTCATGTCCCCTTGTCCCCGGATAACGCCATTCTAGCTGACGTCATATGGACCGGACTACTCTCTGGGCCGGAGCCTAGATATGGGCCAAAGCCCATATCACCACTTATTATCTCTGGATAATATATAGTTTTTTATTTATGATTTAAATTTCATTATTTTGTTTAAGTAGTTTCATGTTATTTTAACATTGGAGATGTTATTTTGTTAAAACATTTGATGATTTTTTCGAATTGTTTTAAACTTAGAGAACCGCGACTCGCGGTATAAAAAATGCTAGTGTATTTGGAATATGTTTTCTTAAACATACCACAATTGTTTCTTTATTATTTTTGTTTATGTTAGTTTTACAATTTGCTTGGTTCAATTCTTGTTATTTTAAACCTATTTCGTAATTATTCTTTAATTTTAGTATTATTGGGTCAATGTTGGTGATTCCGAAAGGTCCGATTCCGGCAACTCTGGCGAATGCGTCTCTCCATTTCTTCATAGGATTGCTGGAATGGATGGGCTCAACGGGGACTTCTTTAATTTGTTAGTCGATAAATTTGTGGTCTAATTATAATGTACGAAAATTTATGGGAGTAATACTAATTAAATTTTAGTTGAAAAGTTATTGTAATTTGTAATATGGCTCCTGCATAAATGTAGGAGTATTATTTATGGAATCAGTTTTGAAAGAGTATTATTTTGGGAATTATAGTTCCAAAAATAAGGTTACTCAGGCAAAAAACTCATAAATTAGTCTGGATAGTATTGCAAAAAGACCCACTCGAAACCATATCCCTCTAAAAAACAGATATATGTAAATTAATATTTGTACTAGAGCAATTCCAACCAATTCTGGTCTGATTGACTGATGGCCAAATATTGGACGAAGCAAATGTGATTTAACACGATATAAGCTTATAGCTTAACCGGTCTACAAATCTAGAAACAGTATCGCTAACAGTTAGTATTCAAACTATTTTGACTTGGATTTCTCCTAACTGTAAAAACTAGATCGGAAGCTAATCAAAGTTTTGCTGAGCAAAAGGACCCGTCAGAAAACTACGATTACCAACTCACATTCAATCCCATATTTTAGTACAAACATGAATACACATATACCTTTTAAAAAAAAGAAAAGTAAATTTTAGAAAAGGAAAAAAGAAATAAACCCACATTTTTTATCTAATGGGGCCAGATCCGTGGAAGTCTGACTGGTCCTAATTTCCCGACCCGACCCGGCTGGTATGACCCGACCCAAAAATCTTAGACCAGCCGATCCATCCCAACCCCACCAGTCCGACCAGCCGGCCGAACCGGATAGGGCTGGTCTTGCATGTGTCCGCCATCGTAGTCATTTGAGGTGTCCGACATCATGGTCGCCGTATATGCTCGTGGTCGCATGCTGCCTCAGGCCATCGTGGTCGCCGTCGGTGGAGAGCAGATCTCACCGTTGACTCAGGCCGCTCGGTGACAGGGCTGTCGGTGTAGAGCAGATCTCGTCGTTGACAGGGCTGTTCCGAAACTGAGAACAGATCCTGTCGTAGTTGAACCCCTGAACGCGGTTGCGACCCGATCTAGAGAGCCCATCATGTGCTTCGCCGGCAGCTTACCACCGGAGTTGGGGGAGCTTAAGACTAGAGATCAAAATACCAGATCCGTTGATTGTCGAAAGAAAAGGGGGTTTCTGGTTTATGGGTTAGGATGGGAAGTGGAGAAGTTTCTAAGGTTGAGGGATGGAAGGGGTGACCATCATGCGTTGAATGCTTGTCGTATGAGAAAATTTGGGAAATCGGGTTTAAATTTCATTCGGTTCCCTGAGAACTCTGCAACCTCATGATTTATGTGCATTACCACAACAAAATGCTACAAGATCTTGTCAAACTGTTCAAGGTTCTGGAAGCGTTTGATAGGAAACCGCCTGAAAAATTCAGTGTACACGATGCTAGCGGCGCGTTTGATGGTGGACAACCTGGCCATCACGTAGGATAGAATCATCAGGTTTGGATTCATCTCTGAATGGTTAAAGAAATCGTCGGGGTATCAACAACACATTGTTATTATCATCGCGATGATCGAGGAGAATAAACTACACATTGTTAAGCATAAATTTGATGGTAAGAAATAAAATATGTTAAGCAAGGTGGATCAGGATAGACAATCGTACAACTGTTCTTATTCTGTAATTGATGTTTATGTCCGTTAAGTAGAGAGATTCATCTAGTCGGATTCAGAGCCAATAAAAAATCTGCCCGAAGATTCATCGTCATTGCCATTGACCGCCCCCTCAAGCCTTTCCTACACGGGGCTAAACGAGGCCTCAAAGTGATTCGAAGATGGGGATGATGTGGCTAATAAGCTGCTCAGCCGGAATTTGATGCCGTAAGAAAGTATATGGGAGAAAGTATAAAAGGATTTTGGAAAATTGCACATGTGGAAATAAAGAATTGTGTGGCATGTTACATGGCAAAAAGAGTATTTTTTTTGAAATTATAATTGAAAGTGTGTTAATTTGGGAAATAGTTTGAGAAAGAGTATCATTTAGGTAAAAAATTCAAATATATTCACTAAACCTTCAAATAACATATAACAATCACCTTTCAAGTATAATTTTAAACAAAGATCAAATACATTCACTAAATCTTTAAATAACATATAAACTATACACCTTTAAAGTATAATCTCTAAAAATATCAATAATATTCACTAGATCTTTAAATAACATATATAATACATCTTTAAAGTATAATTTTATAAAAATGCATGATTCTTTGAAATTGTTCAAATCTCAATTATTAAATGTCATAGAATGACATTATTCATACGAGATTCCTAGAAAGGACTACGCCCCGTATAAATTCATCCAAAGATCAAGAGAGTAGCATATCATCACAACAAGTCGTTTATCTTCAACAAGTTTTCTTAATCTTAAATCCATGGAGAAGGTTCAGATCCATTTCAGTCACATGGTTACAGTTGTCTTTCTTCTTTCAGCTGGTATATATGCATATGCTCTTATATATCTACCTACTCCTTTTTCTAATGTTTTATTGCTCTACCATCTAAGTTCTTATCATTTTTTTAACATTTCGGTGGTATTTTTTGCAGCTCTGGTGATGATTCCTTCAACAGACGCAAAGCCTGAATGGCAATGTGTAACTCGTTGGGGTGAAATACGTTGTCCAAACAAAAATGATGTCCCTAAACAATGCATTGATCAGTGTGTTGGATTATATGGACCGGGTGCTAGATCTTTCTGCAAACCTAGTTTTATAGGCGGATTCTCTTGTGAATGCAAATGTAAATTAGATCATGAAGTTTGATTTAAACATGTTTGAGGAAATTGTATTTTTATTTTCTCTATAATAGAGGTTTTTTCTCTATGTTAAGAGATTTTGAGTATCTTGTCTTCATAAATAATGTTATCTCAGTAAACGTTATCGAGATTTTGTAAATTTCATCGTGCAAAATTTTAACCTTCAATAATTTCTGTAAATACAGGAGTAATCGCTAATACTCTCCATGGCATCACCATGAACTTCAACAACCTTTGATAGGTGCGATGTATGTGATCTCATTGGGCCTCAAATTTAAGAGGTTCAAAATATTATATATATATATATATATGTATATATTTCATTATCGATGAGGTATAATTAGAGAGAATTTGTAGAAATTTTAAAAAATAATCTAGAAAGAAATAGAATTAGAGAACAATTGAGGGGTTCAACTTTTTTATGTTATGTGTATATTTTGTTATGGCTGAAAATATAATCACTAGTTTCTTGTGTAGACTCGTGATCCAAAATAAAATTGCCAATCTCTAGCATCGGATGAAGTTAAGAAGCGTGAAACATACAACAATAATTGACATTTTATGACCATGTTCAATTTGAGACATTCTTTTTATCACTCTCCAAGTACGTTTCAACTATCCAAATTCACCTTCGATTTTCATTCTTAATGAAGAATGTTGTTTTGTTAAAATTCTCCGCCTTACCTCTAGGTGGTGCTTGTCTACACTCCGGTACATGTTTTCTTACTCTTGAACGGAAAATGGAGCCATGTATCCAAGAGTGTTTGGGTTCCCAGAATCAACCAAATAATATTTCCCCACATAAATTTAACAATGCAAACGACGTTGTGGATTTGGACGAGGAAAAATAAAATAAATTAAAAAGAGTGGTCAAAAGAGAATAGATTATATTGGGTGCCGGATACATTGGATGTTAAGATGATTCGGATGAATTTTATAAAAGGGAAAAGAGAAAAAATTTGAGATTTAAAAAGTGGGAGAGGAAGATTAAAAAGTTTTAAAAAATATTTAGTCCATTTAAAGAAAGGAAGGAGGAAAATTACTAAATTTAATAAACTTTTGCTTAAAATTATAAAATATTTAGTTATGTGCTTAAAGTTATAAGATTTAAATAAAAATATTTTTTAGCCTATTTCAGCAAACTACAACGTGTTTCAGCAAATTGCAGACCCTAACACATATCCCACTCTCCTGTATAGTGGCACAGTTCATTAACCAATAGCAGGTCTTTCTACCTCAACTTGAACATGCTTTGAGACAGGATCTTCTATCTTTTCTCTCTGAAGTTGTAATCTATGAACATAGGGAGGATAGGTTGGTATGGAAACCATCCATAACAGGCTGCTTCTCTTTTAAATATGCTTTTAACACTCTCCTTGATCCCAGAAATTCCTCACCCTCCTAGCAAGGTTGTGGAAAGTACAGATCCCCAAAAAAATAACATTCTTTATGTGGAGGTTATTCAATTCCCTACTGCCCTTTGATGAGATCCTAGTCCACTATGGGTTTCAACTGGCATCTAAATGTCATATGTGCAGTAATGAGGATTCCATAGACCATTGGTTCAGTGGCTGTAGTTTCAGTAGAGGAATCTGGGCAGAAATGCTTGCTTCTATTGGTATTCTGGATATCCACTTTTCATGTATATGAGACAGGCTCTCTTATTATATCACACACACAGGTTTATCTAGTCTACAAGCTAGATTGATAAAAATGTTGTGTGGTATAATATTCTGGAGCCTTTGGAAAGTAAGGAACATACTTTTGTTTGAAGAAATTAAGCCCATAAGGACATACATTATCAGAGAGATCAAAGACTTAATGAACTTCTCCCTCTCTTCACCCTTTAACTTCCAGAAATCCAATTGATAATGATATAGCTTCTGCTGCCTATATACCCATACTGCTGAAACCACCAAGACCCAAACTGCAACCAGTGGTGTGGAAGAAGCCTCCTTTTGGTTTCAAACTAAACGTAGATGCAGCATGGAAAGGCTTACAATGTGGCATTGCTATGGTCCTTAGAGACTCTTGTGGTGATATTGTAGCTGCAAGAACAATTTTATCCACAACCTGATCATCCTTAGAAGCTGAAATCAAGGCAATCAGAGTTGGTTTTGACTTTGGCTTTTTCTATGGACACAGAAACTTCATTATTGAGTCTGATTCCTTAAATGAGATCAATATGATCCTCAATCCTATAACAGCACATTGGAAACTATTTCAAACATGTATGAAGATAATAGGAGTATTTCTGTAGGCCTAGTACGCACTTTAAGGCAAGAAAACCAAGTAGCTGACTTCCTAACTAAGCTTGCTCTACAAACTGGCCAGTGCACAACAATATACCTGGTCTGAACTCCCAGCTCAAGCAAAGGCTCTCCTTCTGCTTGATCAGTTTCAAACTCATACTCTTAGTTGCTGATGTTGCTCCTGTTCAGATGCTGCATTCTCATCTCTGCTGCTCAGCTACAAGTCATGCTTATCCAGCTCATATATCCTGACCCTGTGCTCTGGAACAGGTTGGGGATTTCATGCACAGCCTTTGCATTTTTTTTTGCAAACAGTGCTTCTACTCATACATGCGTGCTCCTGTCCTAAATCTATTCATCATCATTGATGATGTTGGCTCTTGTAATTATAGTCTGAGTTTTTTCTTATCCTATGGCTGCCTTGTGTTATACTTAGGTATTTCGCAGATAAGCTCCAAGATACCAGAAAAAATTCTCTACAGACTGTGTACTATTAGTGGTCATATGGGCTTTAGCCCATACCTGGATTCCAGCCCATTCAGTGGTCCGGTCCATGAGTGACGTCAGCTAGAATGGCGTTACGCGGGGACACAAAGGACATGAATATGACCTGTCCCCGGATAAGGACAAACAGGCAGGACCGCTGCCTTTGGATTGGGATCTCGCCACCTACACCTGTAAATACAGCTTATGGAGAAAGGTATGTTCTATTAGACAAAAACTCTCTCAATATATCCGTATTCTCTCTCCTATTCAAAGGCTCCTCTTTCATCATCACGCCGGAGTAGCTATCCTCCGGATACTCCACGGCGTTGTTTTACAGGCCTATTAGGGGAGAGCGCGCGGACCACAGACGTGATTTTCTATGGACCGGCGACACCTGCTGTACTCCGGACCGGAACTGGAAGTTGGTAGCATCAATTAGATTCCAGGTAGCTTATCTCCTTTGTTTCTTCTTTTTGAAACACATTCCTATGTATTTTAGAGTCGTGGCTCTATTTTGTAAACCAGCCTTAGGTTGGTATTTTACCTATTTTTAGGTCAATTTTTTGGTACGGGAAGCCGTAAATAATTCCCTCCACTATAAGTGGATTTATTTTTTTTTAAAAAAACTGCAGTGTGCTTCAACGAACTGCAGCATACTTCAGCAAACTGCAGCTAACTTTAGCTAAATGCAGTTGGTTTCAGCTAATTGCAGCGTGCTTTAGTTAAGTGCAACTTGTTTCAGCTAATTTCCGCGCAGTTTTGTTGAAAATAAGCTGAACTTGACAGGGCCATAATGTAATTAAAATGTCAATTTTGGTAAATTTGGTCCTTTCAATTTCATTCAATTTTGATATCTCTTTCTTAAATACGTCATTATACAATTTCTTAAACCTGTATAAAAATATACAATTTCCTAAATCTTTATAATATATAAAAATATGTTAGATACGTCATTCATCGTTAATCAATATAGCATCAATCAATACTATTTTGTATACATCGAATAAGTATGAAATATGTTTTTTATAATTTATTGGTTAAGTGGCAGGTTGATTAAACTAAATAGATTAATGTTTTTTTATTGAATATTATATTATAATCTCAAGTTTAAATCAGTATCGTTATATTAAGTAATACCTATTCTGACATATATATTATATTATAATTATCAATATACGTGATTAATATATATTTTATTCACCCTCAGCACGACACGCCGAAAGATAACCTCTAGTTTATTAAATTAGTAAAAACAATCAGGCAAATATTTTCTTGTATTGTATTGTATTGTAATTTATAATGATGAGTGAACTAATTTCAAACAGATATCAAATATATTCACTAAATCTTCAAATAACATATAATATAGACCTTTAAAGTATATTTTTAAACAAAGATCAAATATATTCACTAGATCTTTATATAACATATATAATACACCTTTAAAGTATAATTTTATATATAGAAATGCATGATTCTTTGTAATTGTTCAAATCTCAATTATTAAATGTCATAGAATAACATTATTCATACGAGATTTCTAGCAACGATCGACTACACCCCTTATAAATATATCCAAATTAAGATCCAGATTGTACACACAAAAGAAGCTCTCTTTGAACTCGTTGATCTTGAACAAGTTTTCTTAATCTTGTATCCATGGAGAAGGTTCAGATCCATTTCAGTCACATGGTTACAATTGTTTTTCTTCTTTCAGCTGGTACTTCTTCTTCCCATGTTTTATTTCTCTACCAACTAACTTTTTTTTTTTGAATTGTTATGAAAAATTAATATAATAACATTTTTTTTTTTTTTTTTTTTTTGCAGTTTTGGTGATGATTCCTGCAATAGACGCGAGGCCTGAATGTGTAACTGGTTGGGGTACAATACGTTGTCCAAATAAAAAGGATATCCCTAAAGAATGCATTGATCATTGTATTGGACTATATGGACCGGGTGCTAGATCTTTCTGCAAACCTAGTTTTATAGGCAGATTCTCTTGTGAATGCAGATGTCCAAATTAGGTCATCAAGTTTGATTGAAACATGTTCGAGGAAATTTGTATCTGTATCCTCTCTATGATAGAGGTTTATTTTTATGTTAAGAGACTTTGTAAACTTCATCGTGCAAGATTTTAACCTTCAACAATTTCTGCAAATTTCTCAGTAATACTCTCCATGGCCTCCGATCTGCTACAGATCGATTCCGGTTGCTTGAACAGTGAGTATATTTGTGTCTTTAAAGTTGAAAATCAACACATTCGCCAAATCACACCTTAAAACGAGGTGGATTTTTATGCATATACATGCTCTTTTGAGATTTCATAAATCTCTCAATTTCATAAAAAGGGAGACGCAATAAGTGATAAGGAGATGATCGATGCACAAGTTGATGGGGTTGCTAGTTGCAGGCTACGATGAGCTTCCCCATATTTAATACCATGTCTTTCAGTTTTCTAAAAAGAAAAACATTATCTTGCAAATGTATATTTTTTGAATACTTGTTTCGCATATAAATTACACATAGATTTTTTTCAATCAAATTTATTAAACAATCATAAATAAAATACTATCATCTATGTGATTTCTGTATTGTACTTATAATATTATAACATGTACGTGGTTCCTACATTTGTTTTGGTCTAATTAATTAGTTAATTAATTTCGTGATAAATTTTTCGAATTCAAGCTCGCCTAAGTTTTTGTAATGAGTTTGAGCTTGGATCCGCAACTCGACTCATGAGCTTTTGATTATCGAATTTAAACAAGCTTATCTAGTTAAAGTTGATATTTTGCTCATTGAGCTTAGAATTACCAATAAATGACGTTAGTCTCTCTAATTTATACATATATAATAAATATCAAATTACATAAAATATAATATTTATATAAGTGCATGCTTGTTAAACTTGATGAACATGTCAAAAACTAGTCAGGGTGCTCAAATTTGAGATAAATCCATTTCTCTTTAATTTCCTAGATATTTATTCCATCAAACTCTTATAATTTCCAGTAATGTAAAGAAGATGGTTTTTGAGACAGATCTCTTGGAACCAAAGCATAAACCTATGGAGAAATATGAAATTCCCCTCATGGTATAGTAATCTGAAATACTTGGTGATGCAGACATCGATTAAACTCAGGATCTGCTGAGGTGATGATGACCCGTTTTCCGGCAGTATTTGCTCGGAAAATCTCGCAATACCTGCTCAGATACTCCTAATTAAGTATTTTGTAAAAAGTCTCTCAAAAATTTTAGGCTGAAGGAAATAAATAGTACTGATCTCTGATCAATTAAGTACCTTGTGATTCTGTTTACGAAAAATGGTGGAAGGTGAAGAGAAGATCTAGGAAGAACTAGTTGGAGGGTTTCTTCGCCGATCAGCGGGAGATTCCCGGAACCAGGATCGAGATCTCCATTGCACCTGCAAATGCAGGCAGTTATCAGAATAGCTACCAGGGATATTAATATAAGAATGCCAGCCATTTTCTAAATATAACCGCTGAGAATAATGGCTTTTTATAACCAGCTTTCTATACATTTTATAAACATTTTATCAAAAAGTGAACTAAGAGCAAAATTATAAGTGCATATCCCTCATTTTACCCCAAGTGATTGTAATAATTTTAATTTATTCATTACCGTCTTCCCATCATTATTTTTTAAAACTGTTAATTAAGGAAGTAAATGAAACACAAAATCAGCTGGATAATGAACACATAATATCATAATTAATTGTTTAAAAAATATATCTAGAACGATCATGCTTGTGTATCACGACAAACTTCTGTTCTTATGGTCATTGTTCTCCCAATGAACTGATAATTAATGTATGAGAGCTCTCACCAAGTTTAGAGACTGAAAATAACCTTGAGCTGAGTTAGCGTTACCTAATAATTAGTACTATTCTGTATTTACCTAATTTTGCCTCTTGTGTTGCTAAAAAACAAATATGAAGAATGTAGCAAATTAATGTATTAAAACGTTGTTGTCCTGTATGATCTTGTTTTTCAGCAATAATTTGACCGATTCATTAGCCGGATATGCTAGAAAACAGATAACTAGTAGACCAGAGAATACTCCTCTCACATTCTTCTTGTCAAACAATTCTGGACGTTTCCAGTAACATGATTATGATATTTTTTTCCTAAAATTTTTTTTTTTTATGATCTTGTTTTTGAGAAAAAAGATGCTAGAAATGAATAAGGGTGTATTTGGTTCGCAAAATTTTTGAGAGTCTGGATTTTGTTTTGGATTTTTGAGAGTTTGGGATTTTGAGGATCTGCTTTTGCAAAATCCTTATTTGATTGGGTTGAGTTTGTGAGTTTGAAACAAAATTTTTGATTGGTTTTTAGGATTTTGCAAGTCTGGATTTTGGAAAACTTGGTGAACCAAACAAGATTTTACAAAACTGGACTTGGATAGTCCAAGTTTTGCAAAAACTTGTCCAACCAAACACACCCTAAGACTTTTCCACAATTATGACTGAATTGTAACCTGTAAGCATTGACACACACACATATATATATATATATATATATATATATATATATATATATATATATAATACAAACATTTGGGCTCCGTATGCATGATTCATGTTGTGCAAGTAATAAATTTAAACCATATATCTATATGACCATTGGGTGGGGAGAATTTCATAACTATCACGGGGACGAATCTTGATGTGGAAATCTAAACTTCATATATGTTTAATTGAACGTAATTTGTATGAATATTGTACATAATAAACTAATTGAGCAAACTTTGTAAATTTTATCCACTAGAAGAATGGTGAAGAAACTTTGTAAATGTTATTCACTATATTTCAAAATCGGAAAATGATAGTAGCACACGGGATTTTCCCACCGTGCATCCCAGGTCACGGGTGGGCCTTCCCGCCGTGCTATCTTCATTTCCCGCCGTCCTTCCTACCTAATTCTTCCTACCTAATTCAACCAGTGATCCATTTAATCTATTAGTTTAATTGAATTTAGATTACTATAATTGTGATTAATTAAGGTCTAAACCTCTACGTGTGGTCACCGCGTACCATAATTAGACGTATCTACTTCTCCATTAACTAACGAAATTGTAAGCCCTCTGTGATTCTCTGTCCACAACTATGTAATACTCAGTAGAACACATTTAAAATCCCATCTCCAAATTTCACTTCTCGTTCTACAGTGACATCGATGATGATCCATGGGAAAATAAATATACAAAAGGCCTAGGCTAGCTATACACACTAGTACTGTGCACAAACAAACTTATATTTTTCTTCCGAACAAAATATGTGGAAGCTGAAGATCGCAGAAGGCAGTAATGAACCATGGTTGACGACCACCAACGGTCATATCGGCCGGCAGCACTGGGAGTTCGACCCCGATGCCGGCACACCGGAAGAACGGGAACTTGTAGAAAACATGCGCCGGGAGTTTAAGAAGTACAGGTTCCGATCAAAACAAAGTGCCGATCTTTTGATGCGCCACCAGGTGAGTTCATTTCATTTCATGATTTGTTGCCCTTAACCTTATAAAATTGGTTAATCATTTTCGATCTTTTTTCATGCAGTTAAGGATGGAGAATGGAAGTGTCACAATACCAGAAGCAGTAAGAGTTGAAGAAACAGATGATATAACAAAGGAATCAGTCACCATCACTTTGAAAAGAGCAATTGGTTACTATTCTACCATTCAAGCTCATGATGGTCACTGGCCTTCTGAATCTGCTGGCCCTCTTTTCTTCCTGCAACCATTAGTAAGTAGTCTAGTCTCATTTTATAAAGTAAATATGTCGATAACATATGTTAAGGAATATATTAGTAGATTTCAACTGTCAGAGAGAGTTAGTGGTCCGAGTGAACGAGTAGCATCATCGCAGTCCATCTCGCCTCTACTCTCACTAATTATATCTTTACAGGTGATTGCTTTGTATGTGACTGGAGAACTTAATAGTGTCCTATCACCGGAGCATCAAAAGGAGATCATCCGCTACCTCTACAATCACCAGGTAATTATTTAGTTCGAAACTCCAAATTAAGTTTGAATTCATGGAATTATTAATTTAAATTATATGCCTGGATCTCTGCAGAATGAAGATGGAGGCTGGGGAATGCATATAGAGGGGCACAGTACAATATTTGGTTCAGTTCTTAGTTACATTGCCTTAAGGATATTAGGAGAAGGAACTGAAGACGGAGAAGATATGGCGATGGCTCGAGGTCGAAAATGGATACTCGATCATGGCGGTGCCGTTGGGATTCCGTCATGGGGAAAATTCTGGCTCACGGTATATACATATACATATATGCATACATATATATAACTAGCATTATTTTTGTTTTTAATCTCTCAGGAATTAATTTGTTTGATTTTCTTTTTCTTTTTCTTTTACAAATGGTATGATACTTTGATTTAATTCAACAGTAAGCTGATTGATCCCAAATTAATAATTTATGACTACAAAGTAAGATTTAAGTAATGCTGTAATTTTAGTGACAGATAAACAAGTGTCGATTTTCTCATTTTTAGTAACTTTAAACAAGTGTCAATTGTGACAGATGTTTTTTGTATTTTAGTGACACATATAAATGTCGCTATATACTGTGACCGGTTTAGGTCCTAATATACGTACTGCATCTAAAATCGTTGCTATTTTAGACGAAATTAATATGTGACTATTGTCACTTTATCTAGAGACTCTTCCGAATTGAAGTACATTTAAAGCGTTATATATTTTAGTGACACATTGAGTGTCAAATATAACAAAAGATTGCCCTAGTATTGGAACTCTAACTCTTTTCTCATTTTAAATAATCGGTAACATTTGTATAGGTACTCGGAGTTTATGAGTGGGAAGGATGTAATCCAATGCCACCTGAATTTTGGTTGCTTCCTAATTTCTTTCCCGTTCATCCACGAAAACTTTTGTGCTATTGCCGGTTAGTTTACATGCCAATGTCGTATTTATATGGGAAAAGGTTTGTCGGAAACATCACAGAATTGGTGCAGTCTCTAAGAGGAGAGATATATACAGAGACATATCATCAAATCAATTGGAACAAAGCACGCAACACTTGTGCAAAGGTCAGCTACCAGCATTTTTAAAAAAATCATATAAGTTTCAACATATTTTTAAATATCTACATGTTTACTTAATTAGGAGGATCTATATTACCCACATCCTTTAGCACAAGATATGTTATGGGGATTCTTACATCATTTCGCTGAACCGGTTTTTCAAAGATGGCCATTTTCGGGTATGAGAGAAAGAGCTTTGCAGAAAGCCATGGAGCATATACATTATGAAGATGATTGTAGTAGATACCTTTGTATTGGAAGCGTGGAGAAGGTATATATACTTACATAATTGAAAGTAAAGCAATTAGCCTAGCTAATTGTTCCCTTCATCTTCATGCAGACTCTCTGTCTCATTGCTTGTTGGATAGAAGATCCTAATTCAGACGCATACAAACGCCATCTTGCTCGAATACCTGATTACTTTTGGGTAGCTGAAGATGGCTTGAAATTTCAGGTTAAGTTCCCTACACAACCTTTTTGGCTATTGTACATTTCATTTGCTCATGAATTTGCGCCATAAAGCTGCATATATATAACTCTACTCTACTCAGGGCTTGTTCTTTTATCTTTCTATAATCTGAAACTAATCCAAAAGAAAACATCCTTATTACAGAGTTTTGGTAGCCAATCTTGGGATGCAGCTTTTTCCATTCAGGCAATCATAGCCAGTGATCTAGCTGCAGAATATGGAGCGACACTTAAGAAAGCGAACGACTTTATCAAAGAATCACAGGTATAATTCATCATATGACCGCACCTGATTTGTATAAATTATATCATATGTTATTTATAATCCAAATCTCATATCATTCATAATTAGGTCAGAGATAACCCTTCAGAAAATTACACTGACATGCATCGACACATTTCAAAAGGAGGTTGGACATTCGCCACACAAGATCATGGTTGGCAAGTTTCAGATTGCACTGCTGAAGGACTCAAGGTATATAATGCCGAGAGTACATTCATTACTTATGTATTAGGTACATAATGTCGCTCTTTTGATTTTAATAGGCAGCAATTTTACTATCTAAAATGCCAGAAGAACTTGTTGGGAAAAGTATTGAGGATGAACAATTATTTGATGCTGTCAATGTTATTCTCTCTTTGCAAGTAAGCAATTATCGTGCTAATTTTCTCTTGATTTCTTTTTATTAAACATACAATATAGTATTCTATCTTTTATGCAAACATATGTAGAGTGGTAACGGTGGATTTACCGCATGGGAGCCTCTGCGAGCTTATCGATGGATGGAGGTAATAAATTTTAATCTGTGAAGCTGATTAGATCGTCAATGTCATCAGCATCTTCATAGCATTTCATTTAATTTGACCTAGAAACATGTATTTTTCCAGAATTTTAACCCGACGGAGTTTTTCGAAGATGTTCTGATTGAGCGAGAGTAAGGGATTCAAATTTGTTTATGAATGTGCATATGCATAAATTGTAATTATTTGGATGAACTAATTTTGATTTTATGCTCGATATTACAGATATGTGGAACTCACTGCTTCCTCCATTGAAGGACTGTCAATGTTCAAAAAGTTGTACCCTAAACACAGAAGCGAGGAAATAGAGGACTCTATCAGAAGAGGAGTTCAATACATTGAGAGCACACAAGAGCTTGATGGTTCATGGTATGTACAAATTGTGTTATGTTATGCTAATTTTATATGCGAAATCTTTATATTTACTTAATTACTATATTTTTTTAACACACCCATCATCATTAGGAAATAAAATAAAATAAATGTCCATGTGACACATCATCTAAACAAACTTAATTTGTCACAATGATAGGGGAAACCATCTGTAATATGAACCTTGAAACTATGTTAGAAATTCAGACGGGGATAACAGAGTTGTCTGTAAACTGGAAGTGTAAACTCAAACAGGTCACAAGGCCAAGACACATTCAACACACAATCTTAATATAAGTTCATTCGTAAAATCAATTTGTAATATTGTCAGAAGTAACTTATCAAACTTATATACTAAATTTCAGCGTATCATCTTCTAATATGGGTTTAATTTCAACAAAGTATATAATTTTTGGTGTAGTAGAGAATATAATTAGTTAAAAATTAATGTAATAAGAAATGTTAAAACATGGTAAAATCTGTAGGTACGGCAGCTGGGGAATATGTTATACCTACGGGACTTGGTTTGCAGTCAAGGGCTTGGTTGCTTGTGGTCAAACCTATGATAACTCTGCTACACTTCGCAAAGCATGCCAATTTTTACTATCCAAGCAATTAGCTGATGGTGGATGGGGTGAGAGTTATCTTTCAAGCTCAAACAAGGTAATTTTAACTCATGATATTTTCATCCATGGTATATAACAAATTCTTTTTCATCTTCAAGTTTAATTAATGCTATTTTATTAAGAGTGTTGCTATATACACAATACAGTATTATAAATTTGTAGTTCAAAGTACGATATAAATTTGCAAAATATATTTTCATATACGCAATTCCTATTTGCAAGTTTTGTTTTACTAATGCAGTCTGTATTTTGATTAGAACTGACAAGATTGCCCTTATCAATTTATTTGGTTCAAACTTTAGCCACTTGATCGACGGCATATTCATCTTTCCTGGAAATAATACAGACTGCAAAAGTAAAATATAACCTGCAAATAGCACCGCCCTTTCATATATTATGTTTATTGGGAAATTTAGCAACATTCAGGGATGATATTGTAATTTTAAGAATTTTGAACTACGTAGAGTAAGACACCGGATTGCGTATATCATTCAGTTTATTAATTATAAAATTTGATTTCATTTTTTTGTTATTAAGGTATACACAAGCTTGGTTGGCAATCGTTCAAATCTAGTCCAAACTTCTTGGGCTCTGCTAGCGTTGATTAAAGCTGGACAAGTAAGTTAACCTAAACTCAGCCTTTTAAATTAAAAATAATATATATGCGCACGTGTTAATCTAGGTTTAATTATTTTTTTACCAAGGGGAAGATCGATCCAGCACCTATACATGATGGTGTTAGAAGATTAATCAATTCACAGATGGATGATGGTGATTTTCCTCAGCAGGTAACTTTTAATGTAAATATTTAAAAGAAAACAATTACCTACCAAAAGGTTCAATAAAAAAATTGTGACATTTTGTTTTGTATGTTAATTTTTTTCAGGAAATTACAGGATCATTTATGAAGAACTGCACGCTGAATTATTCAGCATATCGAAACATTTTTCCCATTTGGGCTCTGGGTGAATACCGACGCTTCATTCTTCTTGCATGAGGATATGGATTATGTAATTTTCTTTTATGTATTCAAATAACATTCACTAGAAACCAAACAAAAACAAAGTTATTTATAGTTAACTCATGAAATTTTATTTTTATTGAGATATTTCTTATTTTTGATAATTATATACTTATATCAGTATTGATTATATTATTGAAAATGTTATATCATTGTTAGTGTAATGCCACCCATTTTCAGGTCATTAACTAATGTATGTTAATATTTTAACTAAATATATTGTGTTTGAGATTTTAATTATGTATACTTGTAGTTTTCGGTCCTGTGTGCTCTGAGTTCTTGTGAGATTTGGATCTTGAGAGTTTTTGACAGTGTACAAACTTTTGAATTTAGAGTGGATTTTGTAAAATTCAGATCTGGCAACATCTTGTATGATATAAAGATTTGGTTTTGGGTTTTGCAATTTATTAGTAAAATAATAGTATATTGTTCTTCTATTTGGAGTAGTTATTTTGGAGTAGATGAACCCAACATTTGTGAAAAATATATTGTAATATAATTTTAAAAAGTATAATTATATTATTTCATATAATTTTTTTATTTTTTACATTTTGGATCAAGGCAAGTTTACAATTTTTATTAAAATTGGATGGGTTCAAAAATTATGAACTAGTCTAATTTATTTTTAAAAATAGAATGGAGACGGTAATTTTGACCCGGCCCAATTCAAAATTAAATATCATGTTCGAGATAATTATAATAATATTTATAATATTTTAATTTTATTCCAAAAGTAAAATCAACATAACTAATATAATAATATATTAAATATAAAACAAAAAATGTAGCAAAAAATGGTTGGATTTTGAGATGTACGAGTGAATCCCAAAACCAAACCTTGTGCAAAACATACAAGATTTTGAATTTTTGAGAATAAATCCCAAAATTCAAAACCTCCAAAATTCTAGAACAAATAGCGCTAAATGATTGTAAAATGAATGTAGAAAGTTGAGTTGGAGAAAGCAGCATATATGTGAAACGTTTGGAGATTAATGAATGAATTCTACTAAAAAAATGTACAAATTGAGATGAGACTGCTAAATAAGAAAATTATCATTTTAGCATGTATGGTTCAATATAAATCAAGGGAACTATTACGGAGTAGTACTTACTCTATATAGTTCAATATATATATCAAGGGAACTAATCCATACATGAAGAATATTTAATTAGTCAATGGTGGATAATCTGTCTTATTTATGTTAATTAATTAATTCATGATTAAATATTATTTGGTTGATCATGAAATATGAAAGGATAAAAAAATCCATTTTTGATATAAATTAACCCCATTAATTACCAATTTACCATACATAATATAAATTATTATTCATTTGCATAATCAAGTGACAGTAATAATAATGGCCATTTAGTTATCAATATTCGGAAGTTGACCTAATTGAGATGATCAAAAGAGGCAGCATCTTGTTCAAGCATGTGAACCCAGACCTCCATGCCTTCTCCAGATCTAGTAGGCATCATACACACAAAATTCTTCATCCCTGAAATGCCAGAAAACACCCAAACAGGCTTTCCCCAACCATAATCAACTTCATACACAGGAAACCTGGTCCAACTACTAAAACACCAAGGTTCTCCCTTCAAACATGTAGCCCCAAAGCTGCTGAGAAGACTGAAAAACCCACCCCAATTCTGTAGTTTCTTGACAAAATCTCCGTCGATTTTCCTCATCGCATTCCTCAAAACACTAACCAAGTCTTCATCTTCACCAACCAGGCCCATTGCACCGCAAACAACGTTCCCGAAGGCGTGGTTTGGAAGAGGTGGATCCATCCTAGGCCTCAGGTTCACGGCATGTACAAATGCGACACCCTTCTTCGATCCTCTAGCTTTCATAACATCGCGAAATCGCTTCAACAAAAAAGATGAAACTGCTTCCACTCGGGTCGGATCCTTGATCAGATCTGTTGCTTGAAGTTTGAGGCTTTCCATTTCTTTCTTGTTGAACACTAAGCGTTTGGCGACCAATTTTTCTGTGGAAGATTGGAACCAGTTGTGTGCCTCTGCAAAACATGAGCTAACCATGGCCATTTTTGGAGGAAATAAGTCTGCCATATCAAATCTGGGAGAAATTATTTTGTGATCATCGCCGCCTCTAAAGACTGCAGCCCAAGCATTCATAAAACTCACTACAGAGTTTGCATCAGCTGCATTATGGTGCATCTGTACGGCGACTGCAATTCCTCCGCAATCAAAGAGGTTGACTTGAACAGCCAAAACAAGGATGTTTTCAGCCTCTTTATTACTCGATCCAATAGGCAGATACTTTTGACATTCATCTACGGTCGGATTTTTTATAACCTCAACCATGTTATCATGAACTTTACATTCAATAAACAACGCTCCCTCGTCGTTACAATTGACTGTAAAGTTCTTCATGGAGAGCCTGCCAGCAAGAGGGTAAAATTCCGTGAGCACATTTGATAGGGATTTCTTGAGAGATTTTAGTAGTTGATCGGGATGGTTCACTTGATCGTAGAAAAAGATCAGATCTACATAACATGGAACTTCAATTTGGTCAAGGAAGGATAGTTTGAGACTTCTAAGGCGGTGGGGTGTGGGGGATGATGGTATTATCATCACTTTCGATGTGATTTCAAGAGTAGATGACATTTAGTTTTTCCTCTCTAACAGAAGTGTATGATGGTGATAAAATATAGCCTTGGCCTTCTTTTATACTTATAAAGACTATATATGGTGGTGTTTGGCATTGATTTTTTACTGGCATTTTACCAACTTTTGGTACTTGACGATTTTACTGGCATTTTACCAACTTTCGGTACTTGATGTGTTTTTATTTGGTCAAAATGAAATTATTACGTATTAAATTGGAATTGTATAACATACAAAAAGTATTAGAAGAATAACTAAATTACGCATCAATCAAATTGATATCGTCTGTAGTCTGTACCATCACAGATCTAGGAGACCCAATAAAATAAAACTGCAATACCATACTTGGGGATATTAACTTGCTGCTGCGATAACCATCAAAACTGCTTGCCACAAAGGAGATTTTATGAATCAATTATTATACCAAGTATGAATTTTGTACAACTGCGACACCATTTGATCTAGAGCAAGATCTAGGTTCTCCAAATCGCAAAAATTTTGAAAAACACAAATTACGAACAAATACACGATCTGTTAACTAGATCAAGTTCTAGACGCGCCCTCTAAAACCTGGTCGAGAACCAACACCAACTTGAAAAAACAGATCAATTAGTATGGACACGAAATCTGATCGATCACCATCGAAGAACAATACCGACAATTCACACTTATTCAATTGTAAGAAAGTAATTGATGTGGACAATTCACATTTAATCGATAATACGAAACTAACTGATGTGAATAATTTACAATTTCAATATTCTTTACTTCCGACGTTACAACATCATTTTAAAACTGGAACATTAATTGCTTGGATTATGAACTGATTTTTTTTACATTGATTATTATCTGAAACGGTAAATTACTCCCCATTACATTCAGAGTTACTGGGATGCTGGCATGAGTTAAAATGTCTCTCTACTTTGCAAACTTGTCATAAGAGGATCCAGATTGTCTATTCAATATTGCAACACATACTAATGAGAGTTCTACATCGATCCCATCTCTTGGCGGGTTCAATCTTTAGTTGAATATATCAAACTTTTGTTATGAAATAGAATAGGATCTTTCTCGGTTTACAAAATTGACAGACAGTAGTTTAAAAAGAATATCTTCGAGCAACTGCATTAAACCGAATCTACTATGCTCTTATTTCTAATAATATATAAATCTACTCTTGTTTTTTTTAACGGCAAATTAACAGGTCTTCTATACGCAGTCCATATTTTGCTTATTTGCAGTCCGTATTTTTATTAAATAATCATTTATACAATGATAATGATATATAACTGATTTGCAAATGTATGCAATAGAAGTAATATATATGATGCATATGTCTGATAAACATAATTATTGATCATATTATATATATCGAAGACGTATTTTTATTTTAGACTGCAAAATAAGTAAAATACGGAATGCGTAAGACAGGCACCTAAATTAAACTACTGATTTTCAGAAAAAAAAAATCCCAAGCCATATTGATTAAACGGAGGCCTAGAATTCAATTTCATCTTCAATTAAGGCCTAATTTTATAAGTACCTCTCAGTGGTAGATATTTGACCAACCTCAGTAGGATTCGTATATCTGGCCTACCTATGCTAATTCCTCTATGTTGAATTAGTGGGTTTTCATTTTTTTTCACCTACAACTATCCCGGTCTTTTATAAATAAATTTTAATGTATATTTAATTGAATTGATTTGCACTAATTTCGGCAAAATTCTAAAACTGGTGTGTATATATCAATAAATTTAATTATAATAAAATAAGTTATAGAGAAAAATATAATGAACCAAACTGATCATGAACTGATTATTGAAGTGAAATAAATGTAAATATATTATATTTACTAAATTGAACTGAGAAAAAAAATTATGAATATATATAAGTACCGAAATGATATATAAAAAAGTTTAGGAGACAAAGCTTAAATGTTAATCCTATTCTAATAGGTAATTTAGTTGTTGGTGTTTAAACCAAGAGTAGACTTAGACCTTATCCAGTTCAACTTATTGCAGCACATTTCAGCACAGCACAGCACTCATCAGCACAGTACAGCACTGGTCAGCATAATACCTAATTCAGGTCAACATATTTAGGCTTTAAATGGATAATATTTTTATGTTTTGTAAAAATAATATTAATTAAGCTTTTAGTTCTTAAGTAATAAATATTGTGTTTTTTCTTCAACTCAAATGAACACTATTCAGCACAACACAGCACTGATCATCACAGCTCAGCACTCATCAACACAGCACAGCACCAAATAAATTGAACTGGACAGAGCCTTATAATTTGAATGAATCAACGAAAGGTACAATTAAACAAACAAACCAACTTATTAGCCGCCCATAAATAAACAAAATACATTTTATTCCATTCAAACAGCCAAAGTTCGTGATTCCTTTTTCCATAAAAACTAAATAAAATAGAACAACGAAATATCAGAAACTGATTATCAAACTATAAACGTCACAAAAGTAGAATTCATTTGATCATCAGAAGCCCCGTGATCTCCAATAAATTCCAAGTGGCCAAATATTCATTCACACATGCATTTAATAATCATACGACGTCGGCCCGCCCAAACATCATCAACAAACTTTTGATTTTGTCCCCCCATGCATCAACTTTTTACATTTGCCTTTACTTCCAAGTGAAGTATTATGATGCAAACCCTAATTTACCCTTCCTTTACTTTTTACTAAGGAGACAAATATATTTAAATTTTTTAAAAAGCGAGTTGGAGATTATCGAAGTTTAAAATCATGCTATACTTTTCTTTCAAACTATAACAATATTTTGGGATATGTCAACGACTTCCGTACAATCCTGATTTCACCTCTGCCATCACGTAAAACAAGCTAGACTGTTACTCCTCTGTTTCCTTTCGATTGGTACAAGACTTTTTGTCCAATTTTATTGCATGTTTGATTACCAATTTATACTTATATATAAGTAATAATAAGGTGTTGCTATACGTAGTCCACCATTTTACTCTTGTAATCCAAAATACGGTGTGAAAGTATGAAAATAACCTCAATTATTTGATTTTTGAGAAACTAACCAACTTGTAGGGGGCGGTAGTGTCATTTCATGGGTATTTTGAACTACGATAAGTAAAATACTGGACTGCATATAGCACTTCAGTAATAATATTATAGTTTTGAATAATGTAAGTGATGATAATATCATATAATTTTACCTCCTAAACAAACTAATTGATACATCAAATTTTATTGCATAACATCAAAATCTAAAATTAATTGATATATAAATTATTGATAATCAAACAAACAAAAGAAAAGTAATGCTATTTTCTATGCCATGTATAAAGAGAAATGGCTGGAGTACGGTAAATCACACCTAGTAGTATTAGTTAAAAGTAGAAATAATAAATATTTAATTAAACAAGAGCCGGTCAAATTTGCTGTAGGCGGCCAAACGGCGTCGTTACAGCAACACTTGCGTGATCCTTGCAACTAAGCACCCTTAGAAGATGCCAAGAGCTTGATGAACAACGAACCCGGTTCACAAGGACCTTCCCGTCGCCGTCAACCGGTCCAAAAAATGTCCCGGAGTTATAACTATTCCGGCGAACCTGCCGGCTCTTTATGTCGTGAAAATCCATCTCCGGCGGAAATTTCAACGCTCCGAACATCATATACCACCGTGGCCTTGGAGAGGGGACTATCTTTTCCTTGGTGTGATCAAATCGACTCCTGGTTGATGAGCTTCTTTCAATCTCGAGATTCTCCGACCACCGATGAGAAGAAGACTTGTTGCCGTACAATTTTCCGTAGTCTAACGAGCGGCTGTTCCTCATGCTCTGATGCTGCTGAAGTGCAGAGTCGGAACGGCAGGTTCTTATGTCGTTTAAGGACTCCGATCGTCGGCTGTGGTAACTCTGTCGCTTCTGATCAAATTTGAGAAGATGATGATCTTTTTGGTGATGGCGTTCTTTGTAAGGGATGAGTTTACCGCAAAATATCATGTCTTCGGCGTGGGACATCTCAGAGTTCCGATCGTGTAAGAACTCAAAATGATCGGCTGAGGAGGATAACCTACCTTCATTTTGGTGTCCGAGTTCGAGCTCGAGATTGATCGGACTTGAATTCAAGATGAGATCCCTAAGAGAAAGGGCTTCTTCATCTTGATCTTGATGATGAACATCTTGATTATGAAGATTAGAGTCCATTTGGATGAAGAAAGAATTTTAGAATTCGAAAATGATAGGAATTCTACCTTCTTGGAAATATGTGATCAATTTATATACTATATTCGTCACGATTATAATAATATAAATTAGAAATGATTTCAGATATGTCATATGTGCATTACATATTTAATGAAATTAAAGGCTGTGAATTTTCCAACGTCTTCGTGTCATTCGAAATGATGAAATATTAATTTAGGCAGAGAAGAAATGAATGTAAACAACAAAGAGTATGTGACAATATTTGTTGCATCACATGTTTCTTTTGAGTGTTGATATTATTACAACTATAATAATAATTATGGGTGATGATGATATCTAGAAGGACAAAATGGTACCTGACTTGGGAATTAATAGATACAGTCCAATATTACTTATATATGCAATCTGTATTTGTATATAAACTACTTATGTTCTTATTAAAGTGGTTCATGATCAAATACGTTTGAATTCCTGATCTAATTTTTCGACGTGTTCGTCTTTTCTCTCGAAAATGATATAAGAACCATAAATATGAGATCTATGTTTATATTTTATTAATATAAAAATATTTGTATCAATTCAAACAAAATATAGATTAAATAAATAAATTGAATTGCACCTAGTAGAAGGTTCATCTCATTTTGGCATATAGTGGTAATATCACTTTGCTTTATTAATGCATGTTGTTTTCGGAGATCAGCCGTCGTTTGTGTCCATTGAGGTTAATAGCTTCTTTTTCTATTTTAAGTTTTTATTTTTGGTTTTTTAAATAGCTTTCAAATTTAATTAGGCTGATATGATATTAGAGCTTCTTTGGGTAAATATCTAGATTCGGCCATTTTTGCCTATTTATTTTTTACCATGAATTACCACCTCTTTTCTTTCAGGATCGATGATCTCATATACTGCACTTGAAGCGAAAGTTATGAATAGTCATGAATTGATGAAACGTTTCCAGAATATTTTCTATTTTAAATATTCTATGTTTTTTGTTTCAGTAGATCACAACCTAATTATTTTAAACTGTAATTTTATTTCTGATTAAAATTCACAACATGATGCTGCAAAGTGTATCTTTGGATACATTTCGTTTATGAACCCCACGCCATTTGGCGCATATATAAAATCGGATCTCTTGGCGTATTCATCTTAAACTTTTTACGGTGGTAATTTATTTGATTAAATTATTTATTAAGTTTAAATTAAAGAACATAAAGATTGTCAAAAATAGCTATAGAACAAAGATGGGTATTCCAATCTATTCTTTTCTATGGTTAGTAGCGGATTTAGAAATTAATATTAGAGTAAGTAGTAGCACAGAACGACGAAAACGTTACAATAGTAATAAGCTAAAAATTACATTTACAAATTTATCCGACGAATTTTGGAGCAGGCTGACGCTACTCTAACCTTAGCATTAATCTACCAATGTCTATGGTATGGAGTTTTATTAATCGTTGCTAAATGTCTTGTGATTAATTAAATATTTTTAATATATGATTAAGGAGATGAAGAATTGAGTGATATATTTATGTCATTTTGAATCGCTAGACAAGTAATATTATTGCACATCTTTGCTGATGCAAATGCTTGGACTGAGAGAGTTTCAAAAGTCCTTTCTACAGGTAACTTATTAAGACCGTCAGAGGTGGGAAGAAAGATTCTGTTTGATGCTGGTATAGCAAGGGACTGTGCAGGATTGGGGGTAGTGGCAGTGGATGTGGATGGATCTTTTGTTCGGGCTGTGAGCAGAAAGATAATGGATGTACGAGACCCCATGTTTGCGGAAGCAGAAGCTTTGAGAGAAGCACTGAGAATGGCGGCATATCTCCAATGGACCGATGTTGCTATTATGGGAGACTCATTGAGTCTAATGCAGATCATACATGGAGACCTGCCCTGAGTTATGCCACTCAATCACTGAGGAGATTCGAGCATAATTTGAGCAACAAGCCCTTAATTTGCCATGCTGGATACCAAGAACTGAAAATACGGATGCCCATCCGGTAGCTAGTATAGGGAAAAATAATAGCTCGGATTATGTAGAGTGGAGTTACACTCCACAGTTCCTCTTGTCAAACGTTGATGGACGTTTTCCAGCACCTTGAATATGATATCCAATTTTCCTTTAAAAAAAAAAGAAAAAGTAATATTATTGCACATTCTTTTATATATTACATATGCCATATATTAAATGTATTTGGTAGAGTAATAGACTAATATATCACATCCAAATTTTAAACAATTCTGAACGTTTTTCGACGTATTGAAATATGATTTCTATTAATTTACTGGTTCTCTGGTTTCACGTCAACGTCTTCCAGAAAGCCTGAGTTGGCTGGATAGGGAATAAGGCTATCAAGGGTATACGGAGCTATGCAGAATAAGACAGACGGCGGTAGGTTTTCTTTCGTTTTCCACAACGATACGGCGATATATACCTTTCTTAAGTTTGACGGGATTCTTAATAACAAAATCCATAACGGGTGGGAGTTAATTATTAAGGTTACAATGTTCTTAGAAGCTTTTAATGATAAACAAAAAACATAAACATAAACGCGTGGAACATAAACTAATACGTAATTTAAATAAACAGATTAATTTTCCATACACCAAAAATTTTGAGGGGAAGTTTGCTAGTTTGAATGGAAGAATCTATAACTCCCCAAACATAATATTTGAATAAGTCATACATCGATTCATGTATGCTGAATTACAAATTATCGGGGAGACTGTCTTACCTTAATTTTATGGTATGATTATGATTACTCATATTTACAAAATATTTAGGGTGGTTCTAAACGCAGGTCCACATTACTTTTGCAGGTCCAAATTAAATTTGAAATAACAATAATGTCCCTCTTAAATATTTATTATAATTCACAAAAAAATAATTTATAATTTGGATACGTGTTCAATCATTATGTAGATGGGTTTATGCATTCAAGGTTAGGGTTTTAGAATATATTTGTAAAAATTAATAAACGAATGAAGGGTAATTATGGTATTTTCTAACTTTCATTGGACCTGCAAAAGCAAACAGAACCTGCATATAAACAGAGCTGTGTTTGTAACCTTTGTTTGTCATTCTAACTCAATTAATTCATTTTCAACATTAATGTTTTTAGAAAATTTAGCAAACGCATGAAAATACAACAAAATAAAACTAATGACACAAATACTTGAACTAATCACATAAACATATTTATGACATTTAAAATGATTTTTTGTTAAAATAAATAATAAAAAAATATCATTTTAATTAGAGTCTAATAGAACAAACACAAAACTCAGTCTAAGGAAAAATGTGAAATAAAGAGCTATATTACTGAATTTATGATAGAATCGTCATAACCAAAATTGTCTCTTTTTTTAATAACAAATTCATTACTTCAGTAAAATTGTTTTTTAATATTTTATAATTCCTTCATGGTCTTGGAAATTGTCCATGCCATCAGTGAATACAGTGGAATTCATATCCAATTAAATTCATCTATCACATAAGTAATTGAATTACATATTTATTGCACAGAAATCATCTGTACCATTACAGATTTAGAGATGAAATCCGATGACCATGTAATGTTGCCCTCGGGATATTAATTTTTGCTACTGAGAAAACCACTAAAACCGCTTGGTAAAGAGGTGCTTTTCATGCATCAATCATTATGCTAAGTAGAGATTTGCTAGAACTGCAATACCAATTGATCAAGTGTATGATCCATGTTTTTCAAACTACTAACATCATGCATCAATTACCAGTAAAGCATGACCTATGTTCTCCATACGGTTAGAAAACACAGATCACGAAAACGCCAAATAGGGATCTGTTACAACTACAACACCACTTGATGTAAAGCATAATCTACATTCTCCAAACTGTTAACATTTTGAAGAAATAAATCACGAACGAAAGCACGACATTTAATTTAATTACAACTAGGTCAAGAATCATCGACATGAAAAATCAATCTAATAAAAACTATAGACAATATACACTTATGATAGCAAACAATAATCAAATTGTTACAAAATATAGACAATTCACACTTAGCTAATAACAAGACTAATCAAACTGTTACCATTGTGATAATTCACACTCATCAATAACAAAATCAAACAAACTTAATTAATGGTTCCTTCTCTATCTTCCCATAATAAAAACAAGTTTTCTAATTATGTTTAAATTATAAATATCGTAAATGAACTGAATTGCGTAAGAAATGGTAACACCAGGTCTTTCTAATCAAACTTTTAAGAGTATCAAATACCAATTTAATATGTCACGTTTGTCCAGTTGAGCAAGGCGCCATCATAGATGTTAAAATATGCAGTTTCGCAGTTCAAACTTCTATTTGATTATTTTTTATGATTTTATTCGATTCACGCGCTTGATCCTTTTGTTTATTTCATAAGCAATTCTTGTATATATATTTTATATTTTTCAAATAATATATATGCTCTAGTATATATCACTACCAATATTTTAGTATTATTATAGTACTATAGCATATGCACTCAACATCAATCATCAATTCCTCTTGCATGTGATCAGATTAATAATCAATTTTAGGTTTCAGTCTAATTATAGCTCACACTGTACCAAAAACCCATGTTCAAACTTATCTAATTATTATTCGTAAAATACATATCATATATATAAGTATTAATTATATGGATAATAGTATCATCTTATAATATACTTTTGGAATGTTTGAAAAATGTATTCTCAAAATTTTATAATTTTGCATAACTAATATTATTGATAGTCAAAACTACCGTTCTGTTCAAATTCTGCCATTATATAAAATTCGGATGTATCATGATTTTGATTTACACCACTTGATGAAAAAGTCAATGGTCATCACACAGTTGAATCTGTGCTGGACTTGAATCTTTATAACAAACACAACTTTAACGAACTCAATAATTCAAGCTTTATATCACTGTTCTGAGCCCCCTTTTTATATAAGAACGAATAGCATGGAAGACGAAGAAGCTAAGCAAAAGCAAAATGAAAGAGTGGAAGACGACAGCAATAATGGTGATGCTTCAGGTAATTTACGCTTGGATGAACATCTTACTCAAACTTGCTGCTAATGATGGCATGGATCTCAGAGTTGCTGCAACCTATCGTTTCATTTTCGGATCTCTTTCCATGCTTCCTCTTGCATACTTCTGCGACAGGTACATGTTAACAACTGTTTCGCATCAGTGTATATATATGTATACTATGTTGATCCGACATGGCAGTTTAGTGCCGTGTTCTATGTTAGATATGTGTCAGACACGACATGACATAAAATATGATATAACTGTTTAGTGCTTGTGTCGGATATTAGGATAAGACACGACTCACAATCCATGTGCGAGTAACATTTAGTGTGTGTGTGTTTTATCATTGTTATTATTCATGCAATTTTTTATGATCAGGAAAACAAGAGCAAAACTAACCTGGAAAGTGTTCTTCTTTGCCTTATTGGCTGGATTATTTGGGTAAGCTGCTATCAAACAGATTTAAACACTGCTCTATTTTTGGCAGCTTCGAAAATAGATCTCTGTTCATCAAGAGAGAGAAGGTATAAGAGGAACTGCACAACAAACTGTAAAAATATTTCTTCTATGACTTATAAAGTTGTAAAGATAAATTATCTAATAACTAAAAAATAAGCTTAATTTTGTGTTTGTTCATTTATATTTTGATACAAAATTTATTTGATGGTTTATATTGCATTGATTAATAATGACTGGTATTTTAAGTCAGTTGTTTAAAAAACACACTGTAACATGCAGTTCAATATTTATTTATGCAGTCCGTATTTATTTATGAAATGATATTAATATTTTCAGTTTTTATGCAAAGTAAATGTGATTCCTATAAACAATTTACTGTTAAATTTCGATAGTGATACTTAATATAATACAGACAAAGCAGTGCAAGTGGAAAATATATGAATAATTAATTAGACATGCAATATTAATATAATGCTAATTTATTTGTATTTACTATTGAAAAATGTAAAATGTTTTGAATGAATAATCGCAGAGGAGCGCTGGGTCAAAATTTGTTCCTGGAAAGCTTGGTGCTTACGTCAGCCACATTTGCATCAGCGATGCTCAATCTACTTCCTGGGGTTACGTTTCTTGTTGCCGTCTGCTTGAGGTTTGTTTAATCTGCCACCACATTTCTTATTCTAATTAGAGTTGACGTTGATCCAATCGAATTAATTAAGTCTTTAATTATTTTTAAATATACTTTCTTATTCATCCTTGATCCACCATTTATCATGATGAAAATAATATTAGAAAGTCTCGAAAGAGACCGTGCAGATTATAGACGGGACTGAAAAAAAAGGGTAATAATGTGCGGGGGCTATATTGAAAATAAAGCTAATATGCGAGGGTCTGTTTGCAATTAGCCTAAACTACAATTAATATAAATCTGAAATTTCCATTCATAACCACCCACTTTCCTCCCCCAATTCCTCCGAATTCCTCCATTCATAATCGTCTCTCCCAGTTCCTCCCCCCAAATCCAAAACCTATCGTCGTTCCCAATCGTCGGTTTTCCGATTCATGCATCAATTGCATAGCAAAGGCAGTTCCACCGTGCGCAATGGCAAGTAAACTCCCCGATTTCTTTGTTTTCATAGCGTTCAAGAGCAAATCAAAGCGTTCTCGGTTATACTGATTGTAAAAATCGATAAACTCGTTTGATTGTGTTGATTTGTTGCTTTTTCATTGATTGATAATGTGATTTTGATTGGCGACTCTGTGCTCCTGTGATTGGGCATTGTTTTGCTTGTGTTTTGCATCCGATTTGCATCCGATTGGGCATTGTCTGGTTTGGTTTGATTTTACTGCTGGAGGTTTGATTTTATTTATTTGTGGTCATGTTCGTGTTCATGTTTTTGCCTATAATATGGACCTTATGTGCTTAAACCCCTATGTTCTGGGCTGCTTGAGGTATGAATGACTAGATCTGAGGTTTGGTGTGTGAAAATTGGCTAGTGTAGCATTTTTAGATGTTCGTGTTCATGTTTCTTCCTATAATGTGGATTTTATGTGTTAAAATCCAATGTCCTGGGCTGTTTGAGACATGAATGGCCAAATGTGAGGTTTGGTGTGTGAAAATTGGCTAGGGTAGTATGTTTAGATATTTGTGTTCATGTTTAGGACTATAATGTGTACCTTATGTGCTTAAACCCAATATTCTGGTCTGTTTGAGGCATGAATGGTCGGATCTGAGGTTTGGTGTGAAAATTGGCTAAAATAGTATATTTAGATGTTCATGTTCATGTTTCTGCCTATAATGTGGACCAAATGTGATAAAATCTCAATGTTATGGTCTGTTTGAGGCATGAATGGCCAGATGTGAGGTTTGGTGTGTGAAAATTGGTTAGGGTAGTGTGTTTAGATGTTCGTGTTCATGTTTGGTACTATAATGTGGACCTTATGTGCTTAAAACCCAATATTCTGGTCTGTTTGAGGCATGAATGACCATATGTGAGGTTTGGTGTGTGAAAATTGGTTAGGTTAGCATGTTTAGATTTCATGTTCATGTTTCTGCTTATAATGTAGACCTTATGTGATAAAATTTCAATGTTATGGTCTGTTTGAGACATGAATGCCCAGATGTGAGGTTTGCTATGGGAAAATTGGTTAGGATAGTGTGTTTAGATGTTCGTGTTCATGTTTGGAATTATAATGTGGACCTTATATGCTTAAAACCCAATGTTCTTGTGTGTTTGAGGTATGAATGACCATATGTGAGCTTTGGTCTGTGAAAATTGGTTAGGGTAGCATGTTTAGATGTTCATGTTCATGTTTCTGCCTGTAATGTGGACCTTATGTGTTAAAATCCTAATATTCTGGTCTGTTTGAGGCATAAATGGTCAGATGTGAGGTTTGGTGTGTGAAAATTGGCTAGGGTAGTGTGTTTAGATGTTCGTATTCATGTTTGGGACTATAATGTGGACCTTATTTGTTTAAAACCCCATGTTCTGGGCTGTTTGAGGTTGAATGGCCATATGTGAGTTTTTGTGTGTGAAAATTTGTTAGGGTAGCTTTTTTAGATGTTCGTGTTAAAATGTGGACCTTATGTGTTAAAATCCCAATGTTGTGGGCTGTTTGAGGCATGAATGGCCAGATGTGAGATTTGGTGTGTGAAAATTGGTTAGGCTAATATGTTTAGATGTCCATGTTCATGTTTGAAACTATAATGTAGACTTTATGTGTTTAAAACTCAATGTTCTGTTTTGTAAATAGTTTTGGGACGTGAATAGTGCGTGCGTGAACAGTACCGGGCATGAATAGTGCGTGTGTGAATAGTACTGGGTTATGAATAATGCACGTGAATAGTAATTTCCTAAAATTGCAATTAAGGACCTCCTTATTTTTTATTCAAACATACTTTTACTACTTAGTCCCCGGTTTATAATATAGACAGTCTCTCACAAGACTACCTCAAACAATATATATGTAGCTCAATATCTTACGTTTTTTCCTAATAAGTAATGTACTTTGATTCTATCCTAACATGTGAAGCAAATTCCTTCACATATCAACACTAACATATCAACACTAACATCAAAATCAGATCATATCAGATCAGATTAGATTGATAGAATACGATTTGAGGACATGTATAGATTAATTTAATACCACGGTTGTTATTTTTATTTTTATTTTAGATCTTAGTATAATATCACCTAATTAGTTTAGTTCAGTTCTGACTGAAGTTGACTAAACGAAAAACTACCATAGATATTTCACATCTCATAATCAAGAGATCATCATGATATATGCATGTATCAGGCATCAGGCACAAATCAGATAGTAACACGTCAGCTTAAAAGTAATTATAATTAAATCACGTGTTCAATCATTATCCAGACGAATTTACGCATTCAAAATTAGGATTTTAGAAATTTATTAAAAACATCTTAACCAATAAGTAATGTACTTTAATACAATCCTAAAATGTAAAGTAAATTCCTTCACATATCAATACGAGTTTCAAGATCTATTCAGATCAGTTCAGCACAGTTTTGATAGAATACGATTGAGAACTTGTACAGATTAAATTAATTGTTCGGTCGCTACTTTTATTTCATTTTAGATTTTAGTGCAGTATCAGTTAAGTTTAGATATTCTGACTAAAGTTGACTATATATATAAACAAAAAACTATCACATTTTTACATCCCATAATTTCTATTTGCTATGATTTCAATTGTTAATCCAATGAGATCCTCTTGTAATCTATTAATTAATAGAAAATAGTTATATATGTGACATATAATTTTCAAAATTGGATGTTATATTTCAGGTTGGAGGATCTAAAGTGGCACACAATTGCAGGTAAAGCAAAGGTGGTAGGAACCCTAGTAGGAATAGGAGGAGCAATGGTGTTCACATTTTACAAAGGTCCAAATATAACAATCTGGAAAACAAACATAAACCTTCTGAGTCTCACAAGCACTCATCATCATGGGACATCGAATTCTAATACACAGAGTGGTAATCCCCTACTTGGTGCTGTCTTAGCATTCTTGTGTTGTGTTTCTTTCTCCCTCTGGCTTATATTTCAGGTGAGGTTACTCATTTGAAAAACTAATAACAACTTGATCTTCCTTTTTATTCACTATATAAATAGTTTCACGAACTGAACTAAACTAAATTTAATCGAACAACGGGACACAAAGCACTACTCTCTATGTCCCAGTTAAATCTGCACAAGTCACTATTCATTTGTTAAAATTGATTATTTCAACGTTTAAATTGAACTAGCGCTAGCAATATATTATTAATCATATATGATCATATGATATCTTGTTAGATTTATTGTAATGTGTAATTTCATAAAACCAACACTTCATTATACATAATTACATATAAATAAATATATTAATGGTAAAATATTTCCGCTCAAATTGAAAAACTCAAAAATTACAGATTTGACGGGGATAGAGTAGTACAATTGCGGGTGCTCGAGCCCCCACTTGCCAAATAATTAGGACTATAGTTTTTTTTTACAAATATAGTTATATTTATCTAAATTTATCACATTTTTATTAAAATCAGCACTAAATTCATTCACAAATTTATGTAAGTTTATTTTTAGTCCCACTAAAAATATTTTCTGGATCTACCCTTTCCATCTTAACTAGTTTCTTGGATTTAATCTCTCAACGGGGTAAATTCCATTGCTTTTTTAATTGATTACACTCTCATCCAAAACTAATTTGTATTTTCTGAGACTAGGCTAAGGCTGCTAAATATTACCCTTCTCCTCTCTCCTTCACGGCTCTGGTGATTTGGATGGCAACGATCTTGAACTTCATTGCAACAGCATGCATGCAGAGAGATTGGAGCCAATGGAATTTAGGTTGGAATATAAGACTTGTGGCGGTTGCTTACTCGGTATGTATTTAATTTAATTTAATTCCACGACAAAATAAATTGCTTCTTTGAAAGGATTAAATTGGATGCTGAGAATGTTCTGTATATATATAAACATTTCAGGGAATTTTTGGGACGACGATAATGTATAGCCTGACCACCGTGATTATTGGAATCAGAGGGCCAGTTCTTGTGTCAGCTTTCAGTCCTTTGATGGTTATAATCGTCGCCACCGTTGGATCACTTGTCTTGGAAGAGGACTTGCACTTAGGAAGGTAACTACTTCTCTTCGACTTTTCAGTTCGGTTCTGTTCGATTCAATTCAATTTAACTGTATATAAAGATTTGATCAATATTTTTCGTAAAATCGGAACAATTCTGTAAGAGTTTTAACTTATAAATTTGCTTGATTTGAATAATAACGTCCACAAAACTATAAATGGTCCCTTATACTAATTTTTTTTTCGATCGTGTTAGCTTGCTAGGAGGTGTTCTAATGATTGGTGGTTTATACATAATGTTGTGGGGGAAGAGCAGAGAGATTAAGATGATTGAAGATTCTAAATTGCCAGAAGAAGATCAACAAAGCAAAGTTTGATCTATAAAAGAAGATTGAGAATCAATAGGGCACTTAAAGTACATACATGTAATAATTGTGGGGTTCATTCAACTTTATTTCCTATATATGAATATTAATTGTGCATGCATATATATGATTGTTGTTACGAGGATAGTACGGTCGTATTCAGCTGAGATTAAATGGTGTTGTACTGTACAATACCGATGGGTACTGATCTGTTGATCAGTGACGTGTTGAACTGAAAGTTAGAAGCTAGCATTGAGAATACCTTCCCTTTATTATTTTAAGTCACGTTTCATCAAAACTGAATAAAACTAAATTAAACTAAACATTCATATAACCGTGGAGGCCCTACATCATGAACACATAACTTAAACGCTAGCTAGCAAAGTTTAACATGATATAAAAAGTGATGCAATACGAATTTAAACACCATATCATTATTCGTTCAATGTCAAATCCTTTTTCTCGAGAAACTGTATCATACAGGCTTTAATGCCATACAATTCTAACGAAGTAGTAGTTTTAACCCCAGAGCAAAACATTCGAACAAGGCTGTGATACAGGTGGAGATAATCCGATCTTCAAGTCCCTGCAAACCGTCTCAAATATATACTGGCGGCTATCCTCAAATATCGTGAACTGGAGCTTCAACTCAAAACCACCAACTGTTCCATTGTTCATCTTCAACTCCTCCACCATGGATCGCGCCTCTGGATAATCCAACAGCCCTTTTAAATCTACAACCAGCTTCGTTTCTTCTGGCTTTTCATAGAAGTATGGAATTGTGGCCTTATCAGACAGAAGCTGCTGATCTTTACATATGAAGGCTTGCATATTTTGAATGAATTCCGCGTATTTAAATTTGCTCTTCGCTGAAATCTCAATGGTCCAGTTTGCTGGAATATTATTCGAATTGTTTCCACTAGTTGATAAGTTGAGAGGCGACATGGATATGGAATCAACCTTGAACTGTGTATCGGTAAGAGGACTGGTATTCAAAAGAACAATAAATGTGAATAATATCAACACAGCTGCTTGTAAACTGTATCTGATTGCTTGTAAACTGTATCTGATTGCTTAATTAGAATAAGGCAAGAGCATGCCTATATATAGTTACATACAAGGGCCTAAAGCTAAATACTGAAGCTAGCCAAACCCTAGGCACATAAGTGCAATATACAAAGTACATACATAATTAATAAATCAGTCCTCCAATTCTTCTTGTATTGTCACACCCCCCTTCAAGCGAAGCGTCGGATTGACTGAGACGCGAAACTTGGACCGAAAGAAGTCGAACAGCGCACGATTGAGCCCCTTGGTGAAAATATCCGCAACTTGTAAGGATGTCGGAACATGACCAACTCGAAACTTGCCAGCACTAACAAGTTCCCTCACAAAATGATAGTCGATGTCGATGTGCTTAGCTCTCTTGTGAGCAACTGGGTTCTCCGCAAGAAAGATAGCACTGTTATTGTCACAAAGAAGCACCGGAGATCCCTGAAGTGGGAAGCGCAGATCCCGAAGAATGTGTAACAGCCATACTACCTCCGAAGCAGTGTTCGCAAGAGCCCTGTACTTCGATTCAGAGCTTGACCAAGAGACTGTAGGTTGCTTCTTCGCACTCCATGAGACCAAGTTGCCACCAAGGAAAACTGCATATCCATAAGTAGAGCGACGTGTCTCCAAGCAGCGTGCCCAATCAGCATCAGAGTAGGCTAGTATCTCTGAAACACCATCAGTAGTAAAGGTCAATCCACAATGTTGCGTGCCTCGAACATATCTGAGGATTCGAGTAACTGCAGCAAAGTGATCATCCCGTGGATCCTGAAGGTATTGACTCACAGAGTTGACAGCAAAGGATAGGTCAGGACGAGTGATGGTGAGGTACTGAAGTGCACCTAAAGAGATCGATACAACTTCGGATTATGAAATGATCCACTGGTACTGCTGTGTAACTGAGACAACGGAAGAAATGGTGTAGAGACCGGTGTAGCATCCAACATCCCAACTCTCTGAAGAATATCCCCAGCATACTTGGCTTGACCCAAAAACAACCCGGTAGAGGTGGGTGTAACCTCCAGACCAAGAAAGTAGCTGAGGTATCCGAGCTCCTTGACAGAGAACTCCCGATCAGCCCGAGCTATGAAACTCTGAATAGCAACCTTATCATTCCCGGTAAGAATGATATCATCGACATAGATGAGAAGGTAAAGGATGATTGAGCCACGGGTGAACACGAACAGAGACGGATCCGACAAACTGCCAACAAAGCCAAGGCCTTTAACAAAGGTACTGAAGCGATCAAACCATACCCTAGGAGCTTGCTTAAGACCATAGATAGCTTTCCTTAGAAGACATACATGATTAGGACGGGCAGGATCCTGATATCCAACTGGTTGCGCCATGTAAACTGGACTATCAAGAACACCATTCAGAAAAGCATTCTTGACATCGAGCTGATGAAGCGGCCATTTCCTCATAGTAGCAATAGCAATCACTGTTTGGACAGTAGTAGCCTTGATAACTGGACTGAAGGTGTGATCAAAATCAAACCTCGAAACCTGTGAGAATCCTTGAGCCACCAGACGTGCTTTATACCTCTCAATAGAGCCATCCTGTTTGTACTTCAATCGATAGACCCACTTGGAACCAACCACATTAACATGTGGAGGGCAAGGCACCAACTGCCATGTCTGTTGCCGCTGAAGTGCATCAATCTCTTCGTCCATAGCAGTAATCCATCGTGAGTGCTTTACTGTAGCCTTGAAATTTCTCGGTTCCTTCTGTACCAGCAACTCAGCAACTAAACCTGTAGCCACAAAATCAGGTCCAAGACTGTGAGCTACTCTTATTCCATCCTGATGATGAGTGACCATCGAGTGAGCTCGAGGAGCAGGTGGGGCTGCCGGAGCCTGTTGAGCTATGGAAACAGGAGGAGTCAAAGGACCACTTCCAGGAGAGACTGAATCACCAGTTGAACGCGAGGATACTGGAGAGGGCGCTGGAGTGACTGGTTCCGGTTCATCGGCGATTGCTGATGTTGCAGTCGAAGAAGGCTCATGACACACCGTACAGGGCTGCTGTGGTGGAATGATCTCGACAGAAGATGTCTCTAAATCGGGATTAGTGGGGTCAACAAAGGAAGAGACATCCAAAGAGGAGAAATGAGATTCTGTGGATGCTCTCGAGAATGGAAAGTGACCCTCATTGAAGCGAGCGTGGCGAGTCATATAAATGCGACCAGAAGTAGGATCCAAGCACTTAAATCCTTTGTAGTTCGCACTGTAGCCCAAAAAGACACATGGTAGACTGCGAGGGGCTAATTTATGTTCAGATGTAGGCCGAATATAGGGAAAAACACGGCACCCAAATGGATGAAAGTTTGAGTAGTCCGGTGAACGCCCAAAAAGTACTTCAAAGGGAGACTTGTTATCAATCACCGGAGTTGGCAGCCGATTGATAGTAAAAACAACAGCACTGAATGCGTCATCCCAGTGAGATAGCGGCAGATGTGAATGAAACAACATGGAGAGACACATCTCCGTGATGTGTCTGTGTTTGCGTTCTGCTCTACCATTTTGCTCAGGTGTATATGGACATGAGACTTGATGATGAATACCGCGAGTTCCAAAGTGAGACTGCAACCTGTTGTTGATGAATTCAGTGCCTCCATCACTCTGAAAAACTTTGATGCGAGATGAGAATTGGTTCTCTACGAATGCTTCAAACTGGAAGTAGACATCGACGAAGTCTGACTTACGACGTAGAGGATAGAACCACGAAAATCGCGAATAATCATCTACAAACAAAGCATAATAAGAAAAACCATTTCCCGAAACAACCGGAGATGGCCCCCACAAATCACAATGAATCAAATCCAAAATATTCTTAGCCCGTCTGGGGTTCTCAACAAAAGACAGTTTATGGCCTTTAGCCATAGCACACGGTTCACAAATACTAGGTTTTGGAAGTACAGAAGTAAGAGACAAAAACCCATGTTTGTTCAATAAAGAAATAACAGCAGAGGACACATGTCCTAATCGAGCATGCCACACTTCAAAAAGATGCTCTATTATTATTCTTCTCCACCACTGAAAGAAGTGCTGCCTCACCACGGTCCAGCACATACAGCCCATGCTCACTGTGTCCCTGCCCCAAGATTGCCCTGCTGAGCTTGTGCTGAATAATAAAAGACTTGTCATCGAAAGAAATAATAGCACATAGCTCCTTGGTAAGCTTACTAATCGACAACATGTTTTTAGTAATAGTAGGCACAACCAAGACATCAGATATATGTATAGAAGGGCTAACTCTAGCATCACCAACAGCAGTAATAGGAAGAGAAGCACCATTACCAACAGAAACAGAGGTATTACCATTATATGGAGCCAGAGCAGTCAAGGTCGAAGAAGTGGCACTCATATGGTTGGTAGCCCCTGAATCAAGATACCAGTCTGAAGCTGTAGGAGCAGTAGCGGGCTGAGTCTGAGGAGCCTGGTAGGGCACATACTGCGGTGCATACACAAGTGGCTGAAGAGCCACTGCCGCAGGAGCAACCGGAGCAGCATAGGTCTGAGCAACAAGAGCCTGAGGAGCCGATGGAGTCTGTGCCGACTGAGGGACATAAGTCTGGTACTGCTGCTGGCCATAGGGCTGTGGTGGTGGAGTCACATAACTTGGCGTAGAGTAAGGACAAAACCTAGAGATGTGTCCGAAGTCTCCACACGTGTAACACTGAATCTGAGCACCCAAAACACCAGATCTGGACACACCAGGACCTCCAGGAGCTGTCCAGGGACGACGACCGCCACGGCGACCGCCGAACCGGCCGCCGTCGGCCACGCGTGGGCCCCACGCGCGGCCTGTCCAGGCGTGTGAGCCCACGCGCCGCCTTCTGGTTGCTGGGCGGCCGGGGCAGGTTGCTGGGCGGCCGCTACAAAGGCTACTGGACCCGCCGGAGCCTGTACCTGCACATTCGTTTTATCCAAATTTGCCAAAAATGCCTCATAGCCTTTCGCTTGATCCACAACAGTAATATACGGGGGCAAGGGATCAAGAACAGCAACGGGTGCACTAAAATTCTTATATTCTTGACCAAGGGCAGTGAGAAACCACATAAGTTTGTCGCGGTTATCCGCAGGTTGGCCCATAATGCTTAATTGATCAAAATTTTTTACCAGAGACAGATGAAGATCATGAATCGTACCAGTCTTGCGGAGGAGGTTAGCCTGCTGTCGGAGGCTGAAAACACTAATCGAGGTGCTATGTTGATAGGTTCTTGCAAAAGTGTCCCACATCTCCTTAGCAGTAGTACACTGCGTGATCTCATTCAACGCATCAGCAGTGCATGAGGAGAGAAGCACGCTACAAAACCTCTGATCATCCACGATCCAGGATTTGTAGGCAGCAAGGGCAGTGTCGTAGGCGGCCTGCTCCTTCTGGAGAGCGGCAGAGTCCGGTGGTGAGGAGGAGAAAGAGGCGGCCGTTGGCGGCACGGGAACGAGAGGACGAGGAGTAGAGCCATCCAGATGGCCAAACAAGCCTTGGGGCATGAACACATACTCTGCCTGCTTCTTCCACTGCAGGTATGTTGAAGCTTCCAACTTGGTATTGAGAAGATGAACCATCGTGTTGATCGAAAGAGTATCATCCTTGGTAGCAGCCATCGTCTTGTAGAACAACAAAAAAGAAGGCAGAATAATTTTTGAATTGAAAAGGGAGGGAGAAGGCTGTGTGTGTGCGTGCGTGAATGGGGAGAAAGAGATAGAGCGGCGGCGGCCGCATAAGAAAATAGAGGGAGAGGGTTTAAGAACCCTAGGGTTTAAGGAAAGAGGATCGTCAGGCGACTGATACCATGTAAACTGTATTTGATTGCTTAATTAGAATAAGGCAGGAGCATGCTTATATATAGTTACATACAAGGGCCTAAAGCTAAATATTGAAGCTAGCTAAACCCTAGGCACATAAGTGCAATATACAAAGTACATATATAATTAATAAATCAGTACTCCAATTCTTCTTGTATTGTCACACTGCTATCGCTAAAAGAATGAATAATATATAACAAAAGCACGTACGATCACATCTTTCTTTTCCGGTGCTAATTTTTACGGTGTTACTCATCTTTAATAGTGTTGTGCGGAATATGAGAAAACAGCAAATTAAACGTAAAAGGAAAAACAAGAACACAGAGATTTATGTGGTTCACCAATGATTGGCTACATCCACGGGAAGGAGACAGATTGTATTAGATAGGTAACCAGATTACAATGTTCCTAACTCGCAGTGCTAACTATTACGGCACCCAACTATTACGTGCTCCCCCGTGCTAACTCGCAGTAGCGGCTATTACGGCATTCAAGGCATATACCAACAAATAGAATGTAAAAACCCACACGGACTGAGGGTGTCTCGTTGTATTGATATTTATAATATAGTATAAGGGTAAATTAAGAATACAGTTGCAGTCATAAAAAAGAATACGTACACTCTTATACCATATTTATAATATAGTATTAAGGGGTAAATTCAGAATACAATTGAAAGTGTCTGATTTAAACTACCTGATATACCCTTATTTATGAGAACCATATTTACTTTTAAATAAATACGGACTGTATAAATAAATATTAGACTGCATATAACAATGTCATATTTAAACTTGTATCATTTTCTCTATTTATAGAAGCAAAATATTTAAATTTGTAACAGACAGTAGAACGACTTTCAGAAATTCCTAAAAGAACAAAAGCTTACTGTATATTGCTCTCCATGAACAAATTATTTTCTTAAAAACGGAACAATTATGATAATTTTAACTTAATTAGATAGTTTAAAAGCTTGTTAGTTTGTAAATTAACCAACACTGCAAATGATCATTGCCAACCCTAATTTCCTTTATTCTGTTATTAATGAATAAAGTACAATATGCAATTGTTTATTAAATTTGAGCGGATGGACGTTTACATGCTAGTTATAGATTTGTTTTGTTCTAAATTCGTATTTTTAATTCGTATTTTTATATAAACAATTTAATGAATTAGTGTTTGGCTCATAATTCTAATTGACTGATTTGGGTTGAACACGTTCCAAAGAAACACATAAACGCTAGCATTATCTAAGATGATAGTTAAATTCGCTCCGTCTCAATCAAACTTTTTAATCAAACGTTTTGTATTTTTAAAACCCAGACATAGAGGACTTCCAGTACTAACTAATATGAATATTTTTAAGTGTGCATTAAATCATAAATAATGTTAACTAACGTATTTAACTTTATGTTTCTCCTATATGAAATAATATTTTAATTTAAAATATAGTGTTCAAAATTAAACGTAATGATAATTTGATAGCACTTAGAATAGTTGGACTTTTGAGAAGCTTTTGCCAAATTTATATCTAATTACTTTTATCTATACGAACTATACTAGAAAAAACTTAAAATTAAAAAGAAAATTTGAAATGGAAAAGAAAAATGCACCATCGGGTGTTAACATCCAACAACGATTAAAAAATCTTTTCATTTAAGATGTTGGATATTTCCCAACAATAATAAAATTAACATTCAATTTAATAATCCTATCAAAAAATAATCAACTAATTAGATAATTATAAATAAGAGATCCATAAAACCCTTCAAAATTTTTTTTTAAAAAAAAAGATCCATAAAATTGTAATAATGCCCTCATGAATTGTAACCAACTTTCGCATGAACCATGAACCACTTAGCAAGAGGTATGCATCCAAATCCAAACAACCTTGTTAAGCAAAAATCTTCAACATATGCAATATCACGTACACGTTGACCCTCATTCATGTGTAAACACCTTGATCCAAACTATAAACGCATTGAAAATACGAAACAACGCATCAAAAAACCAGATCAGTTTCAATAGACGAAACGCAAAGGTCTCATTCTAATCACAAATTCAGTCAGGATTTTGATTATAAAGACCGGCAAAAATGAACACAACTTACTAAAAATCTCATATCTAATCTTTTGTATGGAAATTGTATTAGACAAATTAATTAGATTAGTTTTAATATCTCAATACATTAGTTTTCAATATTTTTTGTGCCAAAATATATGTATATATACATGGAGAGTTGAGTCACTAAAGCTCGGCACCCAAAATTGTTTGTTAATTTACTTTATTTATTAAACTATGATTAATTGTGTTATTCTCTTCAATGATATGAATTTTAAAAATCACAGTGTAAATAAACGAGACATACTTAATTAAATGCATTACATACATTGTTGATGCTTAAGTTCAAATGTAAGACTAGATAATTAGCACAAACACAAGTTATGATATGACTTATTAATGGTGAACAACATTCCAGAGATCTTAAATGACATTGCAGCAACAAATCTCTAGAAAAGAGAAGCTGCCCTTTCCCTTCTTGTCTTCACCAAGTACTTTGATAAAACTAGGTATTTTGACGGCCTCTGGTTCATGCTTGGAAAATATTCATTCTAGCACTCCAACTGGTGAGCCTCCAAAAATTTGTCCTCGACCATATAGATTTCTGGAGACTTTGCATAAGCGCGGGTCCGGGATCGCTCAAACTATCAGACAGTGGGTGGATGAAAATAGAGATGTGAGTGCGACAATGAAAGTCTTGAATGGGCCCTTCTATGAATGGAACCCAAGGGAAGTTTCTCTGTACAAAGAGACAGGTGAACAACGAGCAATGCTCAAAGATTATACCTCTAAAGAGTTGAAAGTGAAGATGCAAGAAAAAAATGGAAAGCACTCGATCACTCCATATATGTAATTCAGAAGTCTTGGGGGCCGGAATGGGAAGTCAATGACCATAGAAAGATTAGAGCTGATCATATCACTGAAACCGGTTATCCAATCGAAATTTGTGTTGATGATGATGTGTCTGATGAATGGTGGGAGGATAAGCACCATGAGATTATAGCTGATGAATCTTTAAAAAGAAACGAAGCTAATAAAGAAGTTAAGATTGCAGCAAAAATAGAGGATGAAGAATTTATCAGAGGTTTATAATCAGCTGCATTTTCTTTTGTCCATTAGAGATTACAAACCAACTGAGGAGGCCTCAAATAAATTACTCATCTACCGTTGGACTAAAATCCCTGGATCATCGAGTCGAATTTCTGAACAAGATCCCTGAATCTTTGTTCGTTTGCTTGGTATTAGCCATTTAGCTACTAGCATTTTATCTGTTTGCATAGTTTCAAAGTTTATAGAGTATATAACTTGACTTGTGACATCAAATTGAGTCTATTATAACTTGGTTTTAGAGATTATATTTAATTATGCATATTCATCCACCCAACTTTCACTTAGTATACATAGGGTTCTTAAATTCTTAAATGTTTTTAAAACTCATAGAATAATAATTTGGTAAACAATTTACATTACTACTGTGTAATAACTATCTAGCTACGGATATAGCCGTCTTCAGATGAGGTGAAAAAGTGTTATGGGAATCGTACACAATTCCGTTAATTCCATGTGGATGCATTAACATTATCGTCCGTTAATACATCCCAAAGTAGCACTTGCTTTCCTGAACTAGCAATAACCGCTCACCCTGGGTACCTATCAGAAGCTGCATCCAACACATCACTTTCGCATATTCCATTTACCTAAAAGTATGAATTACCTCCGTAAGCACATAAGTGAGCTGCCAAATCTTGATTTTTCTATCAAAAGAAGAAGTTGCAAATTTATCATCCTCACAATTACAGATTTCCACGACATATTCCTTATGCGCCTCAATCGCATACCTCAGATTGTATTTTATTGACATGTACAAACAATAGCAGCAACCAACAAGTTAGACACAAATTAAACCTGCAAGTTCAGTTCTAACATATCATTACTAGCTAGCTAGCTTTATCAACTATAATTCACATAACTAGCTAGCTAGCTTTATCACACATCTTCTTAATTTAATTGGTAAATAATTTAATGTAGCAATAAGTTGGGAAGGGACTACCCAAGAATGTTGGCCGATGGTAGTTTTTCATGAATATGTGGTTTCTGTTGGGATTACTCATCGTGCAACTGGTTTCTGAAGGTGTGATCCATAATTACGATTTCGGTGACGATAGTTCAATGTTACAATAGTTTAGTAGGACGTCTAAAAAAATTCATATAAAACAGAGCACAAGATTTCGTTGTGATTAAATTAATTTTTATATGAGAATATCTTCTAATTTAGTCTTATTATTAGGTGGTTTCTAAAGGTGCGAACATTGATTATTTGATTGAGCACACCTATCAATAATTGAGAATAAGCGAAATAATTTGGTAGGGACTACCCAGTAATATAGGCCGGTGGTAGCTTTTCATGAATATGTGATTTTCGTTGTGATTACTCATCGTGCAAGTGATTTAGTTATGAATGTGTGATTCATATTTACGATTTTGGTGATGATAATTGAATGGTATGGTTTAGTAGGACGCCTAGAACAATTCAAATAAAATAGAATAGAATATTTCATTGTTAAATATTTATATAAAATATCTTCTAATTAAGGATTACTATTAGGTGATTTCTAAATGCGCGAAAATGGATTACAACTACATTATTGAGGGTTCCAACATGTTCTTAGGTGGGGACGATAAGATTTGAATTTAATAAAAGGTTTTTATGTAGTGAAATTTCTATTTCTTAGGTTAAAATAATTTTGAAAATTTCATTTTTGTTGTAGATGATGTAATTGCCTCCAATTAATTTTGAAATTATGGTTACATAGAAGTATTATATATCATTGTGTATAGTTCCAAAATGATCTTATGCATAAATAATTTGATCTTGCAAATATAGTAAAATTTGAGACTAAATGAAAGCGTGTGATTTTGGCAATGGACTCATGCATAATTAATTAGGTAAAGATAAAATTAGGTAAGAAAATGCAAAATGTGAAAGGAACACACGAATCTAGAAAAAAATGAAGATCATTTGCGAGACAAAAATGGGAAACTTATGTATGGACAGGGAAGAATATTTTACTGTAACCTCGAATATATATTAACTTGGTTGTTAGCGATTGCGATATATTTGTCAACAATAGACGTTGAATTTTCTCCTCCGTTTGCAAATCCAGTCTTCTTATAAAATTTCGTCAACACTCACCTAACTAGTTGAGCAGTGGCAGAATCTCGTGCCCGTTGGAAGAGTTGAGATTCGCATTTGCGATCCCTAAATTACTTGCGGATATGAGTCTTCTCATCGGTAAAATTGGGTGTCGCTTAGTGAACCCTAAAATACTTGTGAAAATATCGACATTGATGTATATTAGAATCAATTTTAGAATCACATGATTTCAAATAGTTATTTGTTATCTTATCAATAATAAACAAATTATATGTACTTTTACCTTTATAAATATATATCACCCCACTCTGAGTGGTTTTTTTGAAAAAAGAGTAGTGGCAAAATCAGGAGTTGCACAAACGGTGCCGGCAACCCCAAAATATATATTATATCTTATATTACTGTAGTTCGAAACAAAAATATAATACGATTTTAGATTTCGATAACCCCAAATACTATTTAACAATTCCAAATATGCTTTTCTGATTTCATCCCTACCCAATCTCCAATCAATATTTAAAGTAGCTATCCTAATTAATAAATTATCGAAATTCACTTCAACTTTAAATTATGAAAATATACGGTACTTAATTAAAATTTCCACATATTAAAAAAGTGTAAAAATGTATGCATTCAAGAAGAACTTCTTGAAGTCCTCCTTAATTTCCATGACTAAATGGAAAGTCATCTTACTTTCTAATTTATTTCTATTGGAAGACATCTTATATTTACATATATCCCAACAATTCATCTTCTTCTGAAAAACACAATTATATATGAGATAAATTGCTTTCGTGAAATGAAGAAAAAGTTTTGCTTTCCCATTTCTTGAGATCATAATAGTTTAGAAATAAGACCACGCGGTTTACTCATTTTGAAAAAAGTAAAAGTGTGGATCGCTCTTAATCGAGTCAGTAGGTTTCTTTGTTTTTTCTTTGACCAATGTATATAAACAAAGAAACCTACTGACTCGATTAAGAGCGATCCACACTTTATATATATATATATATACATGCATATTCTTGCATGTAGATGCAGATCGAGCTGATAATGAAGAGTGTTGCAGGCAGATGGAAGATGATGATCACAGTGCTGATGGCGGTGCAACAGATACTGTATTCAGGGATGAACATACTGTGGAAACTTGCAGCAAATGATGGGATCGATCAAAGGGTTTTGGTTGCATATCGGTTTATTATAGGTGCTGCTTTCATGATACCCATTGCGTTTTTCTTTGAAAGGTTAGACTGCAAGCGTTAATTTTCATACACTTTGATGCATTTGTTTAGTTTAGGGTTTTTCAACTTAATCTAACTATCTGATTATGTTTCGATCAGTTGAGTTTGTTTCAGTTTTAAAAATTCGGTTTTCATGAAATATAATTTAATGAAATTCGACTTAAATCCTTTTGCTACATCGATTAATTCAGGAATAAAAGGCCAAAATTGACCTGGAAAGTGGTGTTTTATGCTTTCTTGTGTGGATTATTTGGGTAAGCCTTTTATTTTTCTAATCTTTCTTTATTTGATGATGATATTGATATGTCCATCCTCATCTTCTAATTTATCATTTGTAATTCATAATTAATACAGTGGAGCACTGGGGCAAAATCTTTTCCTGGAAAGTTTATCACTCACTTCTGCAACATATGCATCAGCTATGATCAATCTAATGCCTGCTTTTACAATTCTGGTAGCCCTTTGCTTCAGGTGGGTTATTATGTGAAGATATTATTAAATTTATGCATTCTATTATTCAAATGTCATATTTTTAAACGTGCAAATAAAGTTATTATTGATATTAAAAAGTGTATATATAGTTTAACTCGATATAGATGGAATAATGATTTGAGGTAGAATAATATTTATAAGTGGAACAAGACGTTTGAGATTGCTAAACAGGGTTGGAATTCAAAACTCCCCCACCCCTCCATCCCGAAATACACCAAACTATCTCATAATATAAATTTTGGATTCTGGCGGCCCTTGCAAACTCTGGTTCCGCCACTCAGTTTATTAAACAACATACATTTGTTGATTAATTGCAGGGTAGAAAGGCTAGGATGGCATTCACCATCGGGCAAAGCAAAGGTGGTTGGAACCCTAGTAGGAATAGGGGGAGCAATGTTGTTCACATTTTACAAAGGTCCAAATATTACATTCTGGAAAACAAACATAAACCTTCTGAATCTCACAAGCACTCATCATCATCACGAAACTCAAGGTGCAGAAAACCCCATACTTGGCCTTATCCTAGCATTCATGAGTTGCATCTCCTTATCTCTCTGGTTTGTTATTCAGGTAATTAGCTAATCCAGCTGATGAAGTACTAATATCACCTTTGGTTGTTGATCGTCGTATCTAAACATAAACTTTGTTGTAAAACAGGCGAAGGCTGCAAAAATATATCCATGTCCATTATCCTTCACAGCTCTGATGGTTTTCATGGCATCAGTTCTGAGCTTCGTTGCCACAGCCTGCATGCAGCATGATTGGAGTCAATGGAGATTAGGGTGGAATATTAGACTTCTGACGGTTGCTTATTCGGTATGGCCTCGTGAGCTTAACTCTTTGCTGAACTGAATTGAACGGAACTGATCTACATGTTAAGGTTAATAAAGAACAGTGCCTAAGACCTTAAACTTAATAATAACTGGTTTTACTTATTCATTAACAGGGAATTATGGGAACTACTGTAAATCTGCTAATCACACTGGGAATAGCAACCAGAGGTTCAGTGTTTGTGGCAGCTTTCAACCCTTTGTCGCTTATAATCGTGGCCGTCGTTGGATCCCTGGTTCTACAAGAAAACCTGCACTTGGGAAGGTAAATAAATACTCTTGTCAGAATTTAATAGAGACCAGCCCAACAATTGTAGTTTTGAATTATAATTTAGTCCTTTTTGTGTTGCATAATAGCTTGTTTGGAGGGATCCTGATCATCTGTGCATTGTACGTCGTCCTGTGGGGGAAAAACAAAGAGAAAAGTGACGATCTAAAGTCGAACAATGTGATGCCAATACAAGATGAAAAGGTTGAAGATGAAGAGAGCCCAAACATGGAGAAAAAAGAACATATATTAGTGCTGGATTAAGTCGTAAATTAAGTCACACATACTTTAGGGACACTTTTATTTGCGACAGATTCAGCTGCTCTTAATATTTAGCAACTATTTTATGCGAAGATCCCGTAAGTTTTTGTGACACTTGTTAGTTGTGACTAATATTTTGACACCATTAATTCTGTTTCGCCAAATTGTGATCGTATATTTGATGGGTATATAATCATTAATATTATCATATCGTATAATGTTAGATTCATAATAATATGTGATATTTTAATATCATATTTTATGTGACTTTAATACATAATTAATAAAAGATATTAGTATATGAAGAAATAAATATTTTTAGATGGAGAGCAATTTACAAAGCAATCAATTGCTGGACATTTAAGGGGGTAACAAGTGGGCGTGAACCAGTAAAAAGAGTATTAACCACGATCTTGTTTGCGGCTTGAGTCGGATGAACTCGATCCCAGAAAAGGTGATCTGATCTGTTGGGGCATAGTGTGGTCAGGGGTGAGCAACGCAAAACAGCATTCAGTTCACCAGATCCACAACAAGCTGTTTTTACCTCCTTGAAACCTTCACAGAAAAGTCAGAAATCAGATAGATTAGGGCATATGTTCTTCTAAATTTATTTTTTGCTGAATGATATCGAACTGATAATTAATATACTGAAAATTAGAATTAGCATGTTTAAATTAACCTGAATTTCATCAAATTAAAATTTTTTGAACTCCAATATGTCTACCTATAAATTGCAGAGAAATATAGCCTTTTAATGATGTACTTGGCATGTTTGCCTGAAATTATTCTTTACTGAACTAAATTGAATTCAATATTAGATAATTATATAATAAACTTATATGAATTTCAGCAAATTATATTTTTACTGAATTTATTTGATTTACTGATAATTACTTCAAGGTCAAGATGTTAAACCGAGTTTTCCTTTCATCTCATAACCTAATGAACTAAACTCAAATCCTTTTTAAATAAGATGGGAGAAAGGTTCTCCCCCAGCATATTCATTCAAAATTGAATTAATTAGATTGAATTGGATTTAAAATATTCAACTAAATTTTGATAAAAACTAACGTATTGAAGATATAATAGTATGACGGAACATTATAACATTTTATTTTATCATGACTAAATGAAATAGAATCTGATTTAAACTGAAAAAATTCAGATAAGCAGTGCGTCGATATATAAAGACAGTAACTTTTATGAGTTTTACCGTATTTAGCAGGGTTCTGGATGATGTCGTACGAGAAGGTGTAATTGTCAAAATAGGAGTATTTGAAGTCGTTGAAACTGGATTTCAGTTCTGCCAACATTGTAGTAAGCTTCCGATTGTAGCTGAGAGCCATATTGTTCACATTAGTATAGCAATCGTCGGAGGTGCTGCTAAGTAGTCTCCCCGCCGGAGTACACCCAAGGCTTGCCAATCCAGGCACAATAAACTTGCGAGCTCCCAAACTGTACATTTTCTGTGAATCATCGGAAGAAAAAAAAAACCATTGAACAAAATTGATATACAAATGTCTATATTTATGTGTGTATATATTTACCTTCAAGAGGCCTTTGAAAACGGAAACCATCTCGTCGACGTACTGGTCAGGATCGGGCTTCATTAACAGTCGGAAATAGGCTGAGATATCGTTGCTTCCGATGACTACAGTAAATAGTGATTTACACAGATGCTGCTGCGTTGCCGCTGCTCCCATGCTTTGCACCAGTCGGCCCTGCAGCGTTGTAAAGTAGTCCACTTGCGTTGCTAAAGAAAGAATTTTCATCTGTAAAAGCCAATATACATCTTAAACTATCAATATAGTAAAGTGCTACGTCTTATTCTTATAATTCAAAATACAATATGAATGTACAAAAATATCTATGTTCATCAAAAACTTTATAGTATTCAGGAACCAGGGCCGGGTCTTGTGGGGCCCAAAAAAATTTAGGTGTATTATATATATATTTTAAAACTTTTAAAAATGTAGTTAGTGGAATTATTTTCTAAAGAGTCTCTTTCTCTTTGAATTTTGGTCTTTTATTTCTCTTGAAAAGCTTTTTCTTCGTTGAATTTGGACTTTTTAAATTTTAAAATATTTATCTAACTAATTTTTATCTTTTGGACAAAACCAATTGAATTCCAATATATAATATTCTTAATTAATTAGTAATATTTTGAAATATTTTATTTAAGAGGGGTTTAGAATTAGATTTTCACACCAAACCTTAAAATAAGTTGAACCGAGCCTGTCGATCGAGAATGGTATTGTAATTTAAATCATATATTATGTTGAGTAAAATAGTGGAATGTATAACATTTCAATTTATAAATTGGTATAAGGGATACCCAAACTATGATAAAATATTTGAAAGTATAGTCGCGTTAGTATTGGATGTAAGTGGATGTAATGATTTCAATCAAACAATTTTGTAGTAAGATAAGGATGTTGTTATGTGCAATTCGATATTTTATTTTTATAATTTAAAATATAGTATGAATTTATAAAAAATAACCTCATTTATTATATTCATCGTTAAATTTAACAAGATTTAAAAGTAATATTATAATTTCAAAAGTATTATAAAATATACTGAATAAAATAGAAGAGTGAGATAAATGTATGTCTTACAAAGAAGTTAACTTGTCCTGTGTTGTTGAAGATTCCAGAGCCTCCGGATCCAAAGCTTGCGCCTTTGAGGAACAGATAACTTGTGTTGGACAAATATGGTGGAGGTGTAGGCAGTCCCAATTTTTCAGCTGTCATGAATATAAATCCACAAATAGTAATTAATTAATTAATTAGACGATGGATTGTACTTAATTAATTAAAAATGAAATAGAATAATTCTTCATCTTCCTCATGGGCATCATGCAAAATTTTCATTTAAAAATACATTAATAAATGAATATTTTCAAGTATTTCAATTTAATAATTGCATGCTCAATTGAACTTTTTTAAAAAAAATGACAGTAGAATCATTCTTTTTATCTTTCTGGGCATTATTTTACGAGCCTGTGATCATACATAGTTGACCTCAAGTCGTTAGGTAGAAACTAAAATAAATAATGAATCCATTTTTACAAAAAAAATAAAATCAAAACTAATATAATTTAAGAAATATATAAATTTCTGTAAACAGATATCTGCATGCAACACGTACCTAAGAAATCAGCGGTGTTCTTGCCGTTGGTAAACCTTCCTGTAGGTCTGCCGCCAGGATAATCAATGCCATAATATGGAAAATTTGCTTTGTGAAGAGGGGTATTTATGTAATTGTTGTTTCCCACGTCCACTAGAGAGTCACCCAGAACATAAAGCGCCGGCACTGTGGATCGCCGGCGCCCTTCCGACGAACTGAATGCGCATATCAGAAAGAAGCAAAGAAAAGCAAGATTGATCCAAGTCATTTTTAGATAGAGAGAGAATATTTTGTGTTGATGATAGTAATGGTGCTCCGTGAGTTTTAAAGATAGAATCGGATTATGCGTGTAATGGCGAAGCAGCTTAGAAATAATGGCATCCTAGGTCTGTATTTTGTTTATTTCTCGTTCGTATTTTTATTATATAATTTTAATATATATATATATATATAATAATAATTTTGTAGTTAATGTGCAATTATTTGTAATAGAAGTAATATATATGATGTATGTGTCTGATATATATATATATATATATATAATTATTGATGATATCATATATATATTTTATTTTAAATTGTATATAAGTAAAATACATACTACATAACTCAAATACTAACTAAAGGAATGCTAGACTGCATCTAGCATGCCAATGGGTGGAGCAGTGATTGCAATCGTTTGATGGATATGGATTATGCAATGTGATGTGTTGTATATTACTTATTTGCGGTCCGTATTTTTGTTATTTAATTATAAATATAATAATTTTGATGTATAACTGATTTGCAATAGAAATGATATATAATGTATGTCTGATATACATAATTAATTATGGACCACGGTATATATATATATATCGAGTATTTTTTTTACTACAAATAAACAAAATATAGCCTGCATTTAGCATGCTCTTATTTTTATTATATATGATTTATATTTAGATAGACATATATTTGTTGCACAATGTACTGCACCTTCTGTTCAATTTAATTTGTAAATTTATTATTCATATAGTCCAATTTGCCTAATTTTTCATCTTTAAGATTGACTTGCCCATGGAAAACAACATTTAGTATTATTCGATTTGATTTTGAAATATTGTATATACATTTTCAATATTCCAAAGTATAGCCTAACATTTCCGATAAACTTTAACATCTCAGTTTAGAATTCAGTTCTTAATTAATTAGATGTCACATCTAAATATTAAATAAAAAATTTCAAACAACTTTACTACCCTAAAACTTCACGTTTCAAACCTTCAATTAAGTTTTATTAAATATAGCTCAATCAACAATTAATTATTTCATACGAAATTCAAAATACACCACACACAATGGAATTCACATTCAATTTAACTAATCTGTTACAAAAGTAATAAGGTTGGTTGAGTTACATGAAAATCCCTTATTAAAAGGTTCATTGCTTCGCAACAGCTAGTTACTATATCTGAGGAGATTTTTATAATTTTATAGATCTGTTATTTGTATGCGACAATTAGTCTGGTAATCAATTAGGTTCTTATTATCCTTTAATTTAATAGGATTCTTAGATTGAATGTTAATTTGATAAGATGATGAATTAGACAGGTAATGAATGGACGGATATATGACAAATGAGTGAACTGAATGCTTTGTGCAATCCAAATTACGTTTGGATTAAGCTAACATGACAGCAATTTAGCATAATCTAGTGAATTAGAATGATCAATAGTAGTATAACGTATACGAAATCATTTTAATAGTAATCTATTGATGCAATGTTCTTGACAGCAATTCAACGATAAGTACCGTGTGAAATTCTATCTATGAATTATAAGTTTAAGAATACGAGATTAAAACAATGAACTTTCTCCTACTTTCTTTTAATTTGTACTCGTTGCTCTCCTGTTCTCGGTATGGAGGACGATGAATTTTGCATTTCTGAGGCCCAGAAAACTGGAGAAATGTCTGAGAGAACAAGGCCTCAGAGGAAATCCGTACAAGTTCTTGTACGGAGATTTCAAGGATGGTGGAAGTTATTTCTCAAGAGTCTTACCTTCGATCGGTAACAAAAACCATCCAGTAATATGGTATATAAAATTTCTAGGATTCATTGCATGATAATTATTTTGATGTTTCACATATATGTATTAATGCATGTTATATAAACGGTGAAACTAGGTGAAGAGCTGAATTGGTTTCACAGGTACAAAGCTAACTTGAACAGACTGAAATACCTCTGATAAGTGAGGATGAAAGTGTTGAAGCGAAAATTGCAATGCAGCCCATCATGCTATGCATTATTCCGAAAGAAGGCTACGTCAAAGTCAATGAATTTTGACTTATTTCATATCAGGGGTCGAATTGCAAATGTTTGATATGTAATTGGGATCTAGAGTTATTAGTTTGTGAAGTTGATAATTGGTTCAAAAGCAATGTTTAACACTAAATCTATCTCTAACTTTTTCCCCAAATCAGAAATTAGAAAAATTCCATCTATCACTCATGATTTATAGAGGCGGAATTAGAGATTGGATATTCGGATATCTGGTGCAAATCGATTCCGTCCGGCGGGTGGTTATTGTATGTGTGGTTGAAGTAGCCTAAGCCTATAATTCCTTGTTAATTGTGACTAATATTGTGTTACCGTTGGACTTTTTTTAGCCATATTTTGACCATATATTTTATGGATCTATATAATATGTGATATTTAAATATCGCATATTTTTATGTGACTGATACATAATTAATAAAAGATATTAGTATACGAAGAAATAAACATTTTTGGATGGAGAGCAATTTACAAGGCAATCAACTGTTGCACATTTAAGGGGGTAACAAGTGGGTGCGAACCACTAAAAAGAGTATCAACCAGGATCTTGGCTGTGGCTTGAGTCGGATGAGCTCGATCCCAGAAAATGTGATCTGATCTGTTGGGGCATAATGTGGCCAGGGGTGAGCAACGCAAAACAGCATTCAGTTTACCAGATCCACAGCAAGCTGCTTTTACCTCCTTGAAACCTTAACAAAAAAACCAGTTAATGCAGTACTTGGCATATTAATCTGAGTTTACTTTTTACCGAACTGAAAGGAAATGAATTCAGTATTAACCAGATTTAGATGAGTTTCAGCAAATTATAATTAATTGTCGATAGAGATAGTAAAAAAAAATAGTTTTACCGTATTTAGCAGGTTTCTGGATGATATCGTACAGGACGGTGTAACTGTCAAAATAGGAGTAGTTGATGTCATTGAAACTGGATTTAAGTTCAGCCAACATTGTAGTAAGCTTCCGATTGTAGTTGAGAGCCATATTGTTCGCATCAGTGTAGCAATCGTCGGAGATGATGCTAAGTAGTCTCGCCACCGGAGTACACCCAAGGCTTGCCAATCCCGGCACGATAAACTTGCGAGCTCCCAAACTATACATTTTCTGTACATCATACATAAATAAAAAACCATTAATGAACAAAATTGATTTAAAAAATGCTCAAATATTGTCTGAATTCATGTGTGTATATTTACCTTCAAGTGGCCTTTGAAAACGGAAACCATCTCGTCGACGTACTGGTCAGGATCGGGCTTCAGCAATTGTCGGAAATAGGCAGAGACATCGTTGCTTCCGGTGACTACAGTAAATAGTGATTTAGACAGATGCTGCTGCGTTGCCGCTGCTCCCATCCTTTGCACCAGTCGACCCTGCAGCGTGGTAAAGTAGTCCACTTGCGTTGCTAAAGAAAGAATTTTCTGTAATAAGGAACGATATTTAATTAGCTTTACTACCAGCGTCTAGTAGCGGATTTAGAAATTAATATCAGACAAGGCAATAGTACAGAACGGGAAGACGCTACAGTGACAAGTTTAGCTAAATAATACTGTTTACATGCTAGCGTCTGTCCTAACCTAAACATAGATTCGCCTCTAACTAGAGTATGTAATACCGGATTATGTATAGCATTTATGTATATAAATTGGCATAAAAGATACCCAAACTATAATGAAATATTTGAAAGTACTGGTCGCACAGTTTCAGGGTCGGTACTGAATGTAATGATTTGAATCAAACAATTGTCTTACAAGGAAGTTATCTTGTCCTGTGTTGTTGAAGATTCCAGAGCCTCCAGATGCAAAGCTTGCGCCTTTGAGGAATAGATCACTTGTGTTGGACAAATATGGTGGAGATGTAGGTAGCCCCAATTTTTCAGCTGTCATTAATAAATCCAAAACAATAATTAATAAAGCCACAGAATAATTCTTCATCTTCCTCGTGGGCATTATTTTTCACGCACCTAATTATAGTTGACCTCAATTCGTTAGTTAGAAGGTACTTACCCAACTATTATGCAAAATTTTCATTTAAAAATACATTAAGAAAATTATATTTTCAAGTATTGCAATTAAATAATTTCATGCTCAATTGGACTTTTGTAAAAAAACGACAATAAAATAATTTTTTATCTTCCCGTGGGCATTATTTTAGGTAATTGATAGATGCAGTCCAACATTACTTTTACAGTCCATAATTATATTTAATGTTTCTGATATGCCCTCATTAATGAGAACCACATTTACTTTTAAAAAAATACTGAGAGTATTGATGACACTCCATGAATAAATACAGACTGTATAAGTAAATACTGGACTGCATATAACACGAGACTGTGAAAAATTAATGAATCCATTTTTACAAATAATAATAATAATAATAATCTAAAACTAAAATAATTTTAAGAAAAATCCACTGCTGGAATGGAGATCTGCATGCAACACGTACCTAGGAAATCAGCAGTGTTCTTGCCGTTGCAAAACCTTCCTGTAGGTCTGCCGCCTGGATAATCAATGCCATGATATGGATAATTTGCTTTGCGAAGAGGGTTATTTAGGTAATTGTTGTTTCCCACGTCCATAAGAGAGTCGCCCAGAACATAAACCGCCGGCACTGCGGGTTGCCGTTCCGACGAACTGAATGCGCAGAGCAGAAAGAAGCAAAGAAGAGAAAGATTGATCGAAGCCATTTTTAGAGAGAAATATAATATTTTGTGTTAATGATAATAATGGTGCTCTGTGAGTTTTAAAGATAGAATCGGATTATGCGTTTAATGGCGAAGCAGCATAGAAATAACCAAAGGAATATTCATTTGGTGCACCTGCATGCCAAGTGATTGCGATCGTTTGATGGATATGGATTATGCAAAGTTTTGCAACTCCATCATAGCACTTAATTTTGATCTTTTTTCTCCAACGTTTGATCATCAATCATTTTAATTACATAATTTAATTAATATTAAATTTTTTATTTTCAAAAATTTGATATGATGGAGATCCAAAATCATATTATACCATAATATTATTATTTATTATTTATATACTAGTACGAATTGATGGCCAAGCGTGGAAAAAACCAAAGTAATCAAAAATTTATTAAGTTATATCATCAAAACTGAAATAAATTCGAAAGCTGGTCCAAATCAGAGAATAATGATCCGAAAACATGGAAGTGGCGGTGGTGTCGAAATATAGCTCGGCGGCGGAAGGAAGAATCGCCACCGTGAATGGAAAGCAGAGTGGCAGACATCGAACGGAAAAGAATCTGGGGATTAAACGAAGGGAGAGAAATATATAAGGATTATTAAAGAATGAAAAGGGTATTTTAGACATTTCGAGCAAGGGATTTGGTAAATGGTAAGTATCGGGAAAAATTAATAACTGGGAAGGGGTATTTCAGTCTTTAGCCGCGTCGAAAAAGGAAGCGCGCCTGTGGAAATAAAAAATAGAATAGTAACTGGAAGGGCATTTTAGTCTTTCGTTTACGGGATTTTGGAATGTCATTTGTCCCACATCGAAAATATGGAAGGCAAATGATCAGTATATAATCGCCAGCACTTCACTAATGGTTATCAAATCTGTTTAAGCTTGAGCGATGGCTCCACGAGTTGTTGGGCCCGCCTTACGAAATATTAAGTCCACAGAGCAGTTTGGCACGGTGGGCTTTGACGCCACCCTACCTTACTACAACGCCTTGGCCACCGGAAAGTACCCAGAAAAAAAAATTGAACACCATTAAAAAAAGGCCGGAAAAAATATGCTATAGGCCAAATATCATCCATCAAAGAGGCGAATGGGACGCCCTGGGGCGGGTCTATACAACTAAAGCTTAAACATTTTTTTGGCTACATATATATTTCCCGACACAGATCAACTGGGTTACCCGCAAGAGGCACAACCAACCAGTTTACAGGAAAGCCAGAAAAAAGCTGGGTGTTGCTCCGGAAAATAAAAAGACTACGCTAACAAGTATAGCTACTTAACAAGTTCAATGGTATAACCATACAAATTCAAACATTATTATCTTCCTAAATTCAACTGTATGTTTGAAGTCTCGATTCAAACAGGACATATTAGATGGTAGGTTAGCATCATGATTCAAGTATATGTTCATCTTCAACTAGGAGATGGGTGAAGGCAACAGACTATGTCCCATGAACCAAGGTTATGACACATCTATCCTTCAAATGATCATGAAGGAGTAAAGCTTTCATTCACATAAATTCTAAGTGAACTCCAGCTACCCACCATTAGGAAAGTGTGAAAATATAAGCTAAACCTAAAACATAACTTCCTTTCTAAGGCTAAACACCCACCATGGTGAGCGGTGGATTTTTATTTGGTTATCCAATCCAGCATAAAACTAAATGATCATTGTAGTTCAGGTCTAATCTTGAACCAAGCTAAATGGTATAGCACTCAGCTGAATATTCTGTGAATTTCATTTTCTATCTCTAACCCTATACAGATTTAAGTGATTACAGCTGTACAAGTATGTATGCATCAGTACTCTAAACTACGACCCATCAACCAATGTGACTTCCATTCTTAAAACATTACGAACTTAATGTAACAAATCATATAAATTCATATAAGAGAGTAATCAAGGTTAAAATGTAAAACTCTGCAAAACATAATAAGAGAGCATCAAAGTAATAAATGAAACTGGCATACAGTAACAATAGATATCAGTTTCACACCAGAGCCAGAAGTGAATGCCTAATGCTTTTCAGAGTATTTAAGCTAATAACAAGAAATGATATGGAAAAATGCAACATCCTTTATATAAGATACAAATTCCATAGTGAAACACAATTCCAGGCATGAATTCATAAAATTTCTTTATCAATGGTGATAATCCAAGTCATACTATATTGGTCAAGAAGTTCAAGTCCAGAACTCTTGCTATGAAATATTCAACTGACATCTATTTTGAATAATCAGTCAGCAACAAATTTGCTCCCAAATACATCAAGAAAATGATACGGCATTGTTTTACAGAAAACTCCTACTCAGTATGGTGCAGCAAGGAAAACATGGCAAATGCACAACAATGCTAGCAATAGTAATAATACACCTCATTGAACACGCAGAAAATATGATGAATACACAAAGTAAAAAATAGAGAGAAAGAATACCAAAACCGTCATACTCAATTGCATATGTAACTTCCACTTGAATACTTTCCGTCCACCTCATAGAAATCTGTCTTCCCTTCAGAAGCAGGTAGCAAAGAAACTCCAGACAAAGACCTGCTTGTTTGTGATGAAAACTTCACATGACAAACAATGTCAAGGTCTAATTCACCATCTTCAACCTCAATATCCACCGGCATCCTCACCCTCAATTTACCAGGGTTTCCCTTCAGAGGAATCTCATCAACATGCCATTTCAACTCCTTCTCAGCCCTATTCAGAACTGCTTTTGGTGAAACCTGCAGTAGAGTTGGATCCACAGGCAACCTCAGAACAAATGTCACATCGCTCAGAGGAGCAGGTAAGTCTGGATTTGACACGTACTGTATCATGATAGAGAGCAAAGTGCCTCTGAGGCGTTTAACGAGGCGGATCCTAATAGGCAAAGGAGTCAATCTAGGTAGTAAACTGTACTTGATCAGAGGGATAGGTTCAGCAGATGGAGCAGTCCTCACATGAAACATACCATTCCCAACACTACTCAACTTGGAGCTCTGCATCACAAACCTCTTAACACCACCTGTACCATCAACCTTAAACGAAAACTCAGTTTCTGTATCATCAGCAGATTTCGGAGGTAATGTTTTCAAATAAACCACACCAAACAATCCAACTCTAGCAAGCAAGGACTCTCTGAACTCTGCACTGATCTCTTCAGCGATATACATTTCCGGCCCCTTCATTTCAGTCTTCTTCACCAACATATCCTCCAGATTCTTCCCCGCACCACCATCAGCTGCTGCTCCAACCTTAGCAGGAGGCTCACTGGTGGACAAAAACTCGAGCCCACCAAGCCCTTCATGCTTCTTGACCTTCTTAGACTCCACATACTCAGAAACATCCAATCCACCGCCCCAAGCATCATTAATTCCTTCAAAGTCTTCAGGCAGAGTCGAACCATCGTGACTAAACTCAATACCACCATACTTCCCTTCAAAGCCCTCCACACCTATGTGAGTAGACTCAGTAGCTGCAGCAGGCGGCAATGTAGTAACCTCAAGCCCTGCTAGTGCCTTACTCAAATCAGAACCATGATCCTTATCCTTCTTAAACCCTTCTACAAGCGATTCAGGCTTGTTCATCATCTCACTCGCAGCAAATGGATCCTTCTCCTCTTCCTTCTCCTCCTCCTTTTCCTCATCCTTCACATCACCAGCACCACCAACAAACGCCATTTTTGAAGCCGTTTCATCACCAGCAACCAGAGTCTCTTCAGGCAGCTCAAACGAAGCTTTCGAAAATGCATCCACCCCAGACTCCTGCTCATTATAATACGCTTCCATACTCCCCCAACTATCAGCACCGCGAATCTTATTCTCCGTGTGGAGCGCAGAATGCACCATCTTTGCAATGCCGTCCCCGTGCATCGTAGCCAGCATCGCTGCAAGCCTAATACTACTAGCACCCTTCAGAACAATATCCAGCGCCATGTAAATCTCGGCGTACTTCTTCCCGAGCTTCTCCGGCGTCACATCAACGCCACGGCAGGCAGTTACAACAACACTAACCGCCTGATTGACTATGCTAATACACTCAAACACGTTGTTATTCGTCTCATCAACAGTAGTAACACCTAGAACGTAAATCATGTTTACCAGGCGGTATACTACACGGTAGCGGCTCTCCACGCCGACAATCACCTGCCCGCTAGATGCGGCGAGCGGATCGTCGCCGAGAGAAGCGTCGGCGCCGGAGGATTCGTCGGGATTCTGCTTGGAGGAGAACGCCAGCCGAGTTCGCCGGAAGGCGGAGAGGGCCACGAGTGCGCGGGATGGGGGGAACCATTCGCGAGTTTGGAGCAGCACGTCGGGGCCATTTGCTGGCTGCAGCGCGATAGCTAAACAAGACATCGGAATTCGATTGGGATCGGATCTCTGTCGAGGTGTTGTACTATGCTGCGTTGAAGAGTGAGATCGGACTGTGCACCGTTCCGATCGCCGGAGGGTGATTTTAATGGTAGAATGTTTTTTGCAGAGTCGGGTAAACGGACCCTTAAACAAATCTGGGCTGCTTTTGCTGGGCTAAACTGAAGTTATTTCATTTTTTGCAAATTGCACCTGTATTTTCAGGCTATTTCGAAAACTTCGAAAATTGATAAAAATTGCAATTAATTCGAAACCTCAATCGTATATTGGCGCCTGACTTTTTAGATTTTGAAATGCCGCCGCCCCAATGAATCCAGCATCCCTCCTTCACCACCCACTTCCGCCGGAAACTATCAAATGCACTGCCGGCTGCCCTGTTCTCGACCGCTTCCTCCACGGCGGAATCCCCTGCAACTCTATCACCGAAATCGTCGCCGAGAGCGGTTGCGGAAAGACCCAGCTTTCCCTCCAGCTCCTCCTCGCCGCCCAGCTCCACTCCGGCGCCGCCCTCTACCTCCACTCCGAGTACCTCCCCTTCCGCCGCCTCACACAACTCGCCACCTCTTACCCCACCCTCACAAACCCCCTTGATAACATCCTCATCCACCCTTTGAATTCTGCAGATCACCTGCTCGACGTATTGTCCCGCGTGGATTCAATCCTCGCTAACCCGCCCCGGCAGACCCGGTTTCCTATCAAGCTGATTGTGATTGACTCCATTGCAGCACTTTTTCGATCTGAGTTCGATAATAACGCGAGTGATCTCAAGAGGCGGTCTGGTTTGTTCTTTAAGATTTCTAGCAAGCTCAGGTTACAGGCGAGGCGGTTCGGGCTGGCTATTGTGGTGACTAATCAGGTGACTGATAATCTTAGCTCATCGGAAGGGTTGAGGATTGGGAATTCACGATACTTGTATTCATCTGGAAGGAAGGTGTGTGCTGCCCTGGGGTTGTCATGGGCGAATTGTGTGAATACGAGGCTTCTGCTATCGAGAAATGAGGAAAGGGTTGGAGGGGATGATGAGTTTCTTGAGTCTACGAGGACTAGGAGGTTTATTAGTGTTGTCTTTGCTCCTCATTTGCCTGAGTCCTCCTGTGAGTTTGTTATCCTGAGAGAGGGCGTATTCGGGGTGGAGGGCTCAAATGCTATGCTTGCGCAGAATGATGAGACATAGCAATGTGGTTCAGATATAGAAGGCCGATTTGGTTACATATGTCTGGAGTGGAGGTAAGGTTGCTTGTCTTGAGTTGTTTGGTGAAATTGTATTATGTAGGCTGAGGTTTTTATTCGACACTACAGACTATAATTTGATCTAGTAATTGAGCACACTCTGAATACATCAAGATTTTGTAACATGGATGGTGTAATGTTATTCGTGCTTTTTTTAATCTATGGGTGGTCTTGTTACATTTTACTTGCCTTTAAGTTTAGAGTAGTTTAAGGTATTCTTCCTTCAGCAATTATGGAAAAAGATTGCAACTTGAATATAGTTTATTGTACTAGCTACTGTACTGGTTATTGTGTAGTATATAATAATGTTGTTTATGTATTAAGCTATACATGACTGAACAATCATAATCAATCTAATACAATGCATGCATGCCGAGAGTTGTCTATTCCCCAGCTGTGTATATGTATTGGAAGGTGGATTGTAGAAGCTGTTTTATGAAACATGTACTGAACATAGCTAATAAACAACCAAGAGTTTTATAAGATTCTAGCAGGTCTTACTTTGTTAGGAAATATTTCCCAGCCAACACAAAATTGATCGTGTTATACATGCTAAACAATTGCAGTAAAACTAGAATTACCTGAATGGAGAATTTTGGGATTGTGTAACAATATGATCATATTGTGTTGGCTGGGGAATTTTTCCATGAACAATATGATCTACAAATGGTGGATCTCTCTGTACACATCCAGATTTTGTAACATGTGCAGTATATAACTCTATATCAGTATTCAGTATTGTTACACTTTACTTGCCTTTAAGGTATTCATCCTCCCAACAATCTGGCAAAAAGATTATGATTTGAGCATAGGTTGCTGTACTATAAATCAAACAGTCTTTTAGTTTTCAGGCTGATGTGTAAGGTTTATATATGTATTGCCCATAGGCCATAGCCAACAAGAAGTGCCTCAATTGTTTGTTTCCTAGCTTTGTTTATTTTGGAAGGTGGAAAAAAGAGAGCTATTTTATGAACAGGCAACTTGAATTTACCATCTGAAACATTTGTCAAAATGAGTTATACAAGCAACCATGGCTTTATGCTGTCTTAAGACTTTGAAATGTTCATTTGGGATTACTACATTTTATAATTACCAATTGTTTCATTCTTGTTACTGGATAATGATGCATACCGATCACTCAATCAATTAATGAGGTGTTTTGATTCTTCTATCCAAATTTATGTGTTATGTCTAGCATCAAGTGCAGCAGCCACAATTTGTTGTTGTGTTCATCGATCCTAGAGGTTCTCCTATAGGTCATCATTGTTCTGGACCTTTGGAAGCATGTTTTATATCCCCGTCTAATATGGACTCTCTAAGCCTTGTTTAGACATGCTTAAATAAGTTCAAGTTTGCTCTGCGTTAAACTATTTTAGCATACTTTTTCTATATGAAGATTGTGGCAGATGATACACGAATGTATATGGTGACAAGACATGGTTCAGTAATGACTGAGCTATTAAATTACCATTCAGATAACACTGTTACTTTTTCTTGTGTATTGTTCTGTGTGAGAATTGGTTTTCCTGCCTGCCTGTCTCTGTCTCTGAAATTTTATGGAAGCCTCTTATTTTTCCTCTTTAACTGCAACCATCAGGTAAATCATTTGATAAGTTACTTTACCATTACAGTAATAAAACATGTGTACAGGTAACTTGTTTTATTCACAATTTTTTTTACTAGTAGTAAAATACTTGTGAACACTTCATTTGGTGCATTTGACCCCAATGTTGTCTCACAGATCTTTGCCTATAAAAACCATGCATTCTGGAACTCATTTTTCATAAACGTAATAAGTTGATTGTAAATCAATCAACATATAATATCAGCATGGCAACCTCTCTCTCTGTGACAACCTTGCTTCTCAGCATTCTTCTGCTGCAGGTGATAAACCTCGAGGCCAGGGAGGTTAAGCCAAACGATCCCACCGATGGCTTTGTCTCTCTTCCTCTCGATGAATCCAACTTCGACATCCAGAGGCCTTACAACGTAGCAGTTGATAAGCGCTACTCCTACGTCGATGGAGTCCACACGATGTGGGTTTTCAACACTGATGCGCCCCACTCTCCCGACAGCAACACCAAGCCTCGCACTGAGCTCCGCATCAAGGGCCACGACTACTCCTCAGGTGTGTGGCAGTTTGAGGGGCACGGCTATGTCCCATCAGGTACTTCTGGTGTGTGCGTGATGCAGGTGTTTGGAGCTGGTGGCGAGCAGCATGCCAGCACTCTCATGCTCCGCGTCTATGATGGCTCCCTCTCGTATTACAGGAACCCGGTCATTGTGAAGAATGTCTATGACAGATGGTTTAGGCTTAATGTTATTCATGATGTGGATGCTGATAAGGTTACGGTTTTCATAGACGGGGCTAAGGTTTTTGATGGAGCTGGGAGAGGAGGGGATGACCATTACTTCAAGTGTGGAGTCTATTCGCAGAATGATGACTCTCACCGCATGGAGTCGCGATGGAAGGGAATCAAAGTTTATAGGAAGATGTAATAAACTAATATTGTAATGCCTTTGTTTTCCGTCGTATTATTAATATTGTTCATATTATACTGGTGTAAAAGGAAGTCAAACATATCAATAGAAATTGAGTATCAATATCATGTGTATTGACAAAAGACTAGTATATTATGTACAGGGGTAAGTGACCAAATTGTGGACACTGATTATGAATTTCATTAGCTTAATAGCACACAATTGAAGGTTTTGAGCTTGGGATGCCCTAGAAACTAAGTACATTTGGACAGTTTCTAATCTCAAGTTCTATACTAGCCTTTTCTTTGAACCTTTCCAGATTGCCCCTGAGGATTCAGCTCTGAAATTCGGTGCTCTTGAACCTTCTCCGTGACTTTCAGCTGAACCTGCAAAACATAAATATCCAGTCTCATTAAGCAGACTCCTCAAGATTAGGATACAAAGGCTTGAAGAAAGCTAGCCACTCTCAAGATAACATAGAAATTTATTTTTTTTCTTCGCTTTCTATGCTATAGATTACATGGATGATAGATAAGATTAGAAGGCTTATGCAACATATACAAGGCTTATTCGAAGCTGAAAGGTAGAGAAATAAGATTCATTTCATTAGACTGAAACACAGAAGTCCAACTATGTTCGAGGCACAATAATTGCTACTTCATTTCACTAACAAGTTGCTACTCAAACCATAAGCCCAAAGGATTAAACTAAAAGGAGAAACGATCTCAGAAAAAAATCAACTCAAGTACACAGAACTGGTGAGGAAACAGGCTTGCTTAGCTGTATCACCATCGACAACAGAGGCAGAAAAGGAGAGTTAATACGTACCGTTTTGTTGTCTTCCCAGGGTGAGTGAATTTCAAGTCCCCCTTAATTTGAATACACCAGGAAAGGCACTACATATATACAAAAGAAAGCATTCAGCAGAAGGATTGCAAGAGCAAAAAAGTACGACATTAGCACGTCTTGCTACACCAATTTAGCATCTAGTATTTTATCCCACAGAATAGATGTAATGCATGGACCGACTTCAAGAAGATGGCAGCACAATACGGGGTCAAAATTGACTAGGAACTAGGAAGTAAAAAAAATTATATTTTTCAAGAAGTCGCCAATCTGGTTATGAAAACATATACACATACATACATAATGGCTCAAGTCTGACAAACCAAACATAATTCACAAGTGCATTGCAACTGTTTGGTGACATCAGCACAACAATTGGAGCACAAAAGTCTAACTGGGAACATTCGAATAAGGAAGTATACAGAAGTCAGACATCAACACTGACTAATTGAATTGCAACTAATACAAGTCCTTCAACAGAACCACAATTATGTTAAGTAGTAGAGTCCAAGCTAATAGCAATCTTTGGAAAAAAAAATTGAATCAGAATAAAAGCTTACCAACTAGAAAAATTGCTAGCATGAAAACCAGGGTAACTCGTATTGACCGATTAAACGGCATTTGATGATTTTGCACTTGTCTTTGACTTCTAGCCACTTGTCCAAAGAACTGCAAAACATATAATTAGATGATCGGGGCACAACCAAGTCAAGTCATACACACATAGAGATGGATTCAAGGGTACAACAACAAGAAACAAGCCTGCATCCAAGATTCCAACATACAAGTATTGCATGAGAATACACACGCGTGATTTATGTAACACGCACCTGATTCATCCAGCGGATCCTTTGCCACCGAGTGAAACTAAGCACACCTGCTTTTGTCCCTTTCTCTTTGGGTGTACCTTCAATAAGTGGTGGTAGAGTTTCCCCTGGTCTATCTCTAGCATCTATAACAATTTCAAGCATCCCAGAATCAAGTGCACTCCTTGATTTCTGCACATAAACATCTGGCTGACAACCAATGGTATCACTGCTTGTAGGACTCTGCTTCACATCTAGCTCGTCATAACCCAGGCTCGGATTTTGCACTTCTGCTCGACTGTCAGCTGTACCACTCAAGTGCTTTCTTGTTCTCTTTACAGGAGACACACTTTTGTCAGATCCATGATTCGAGCTCCCAACAGTCCCCGAGAGAAAATTGGCTAATTCATCACGCTCGTCTTCATCTAAGCTCACCCACTGAAGGGGCTGCTTACCGTCAAACGATTCCCTTAGCGATTCTTCCACACGAGAAATCTGTTCATGAATAACCGCCACAAATTGCTTGTGCCTCAGCACAGTAATCTCATCAACACTCTTTCTGTAGCTCCATCCAACAGCCTTCTCAAACTCTTCCAACTAACAAGTAACAAGACAGTAGAAATACACAAAATTATCAACAGAAAACTAAAACCATAAAAATACTTCCACCATTCAGGCTAATGAAAGAAAATCAAACCTGCCACTTTGCAGTACCCAGAGACATCTGAAGCTCCCTAGTCAGGTCACCCCAAAACTGAGGCCTCATTCCCTCTTTCCTCTCTCTCAGCCACAGCCTATATGCTGATTCCATTCTGACCACATAACATAAAACACACCAAAATTAGCCATTTTTACACAAGCATCATCTCTAAGCAATTTCATGGCAAGAATATCAAAATCACAGCTATCAAAACCCAGAAAACATACAAAACACCCATCAAAACTCAGCAAAAACCCAGAAAACAAAACATACATATCAGTGGATTGCTGAACTTCCTCAGCTGCCTGGAAAAAGGTGTCCCTTTGCCATAGATCAAAGCTGTTAGCCACCAACATTTTTTCAAACTCCTCCCTCCAAAGATCGCTGCTTTACCGCAGAAAAACCAAAACCCAGTTCCAAAATCACAGGATTTTATTCAAAAACCAAGCTTTATTCTTCCTCCACAGCAAATCAGTAAGAAAGAGAGATGGAGAGAAAGGAAAAGCAGACAGGAAGAGAGAGAGACGTAGCAGCGAATCTCTTCTCCTGCTCTCCCTTTCTCTTGCTGTTGATGGCTTTAATCAATTTCTTTTCTTGTATTGAAACTTTGAAGAATGGTTTCTTGTTTTTTCTTTCTTTAATTATGGGTGCGTATATATAGCATATTCTTTTCTGTTTCAGTTGTATTTCCAGATTTTCTGGTGCTGGATGAACCGGGTTATTATTTACTCTTTCGGACTTTCGGGTGTATGGTTGTGAATTTGAGCCGACCAATCACGGTTCAACATACTTACATCGTGTCTAAATTGTTCACTTTTATACTAATTTCCAAAATTTAATCCTTTATTAATACTCCATTCCAATTCAAATTAGAATTTTGATTGAAATTTTGAAATATCCATCCAACTAGTATTTGGGAAACTTAATCAAAACGTTGGTGAACGGATGAAGGTATTGGTTGAACGTATTATTAATCGTTATTGTTATATCAAATTAAAAAATATACAACTCCACTAATAAACAGGAGAGTTGTGATAGTGATTTTGAAGTGGTGATAAACAAACTTTGTGACGGGATCTGATTTCAACGAAATAGTCAAATATTTAGCAGACCAATTGGCATGCATAGATCTAGCGACATTGAATCCCGTGTTACTTGTTTCGACCACTGTAGAGCATCATGAGATGTTTCTTGATGCCGGAATGCCGGAATTTTCAATAGGACTGCTACTATAGTATTTGTATTTTTAAAGAGAGTGGAGATGTCATCCATACACTCTCGTGAGATCGATTGCTCTTTTACCTTGTGAGCTAAAGTACTTGCGTATTTTTAACCAAATTATTTATTATTATTACTGAATTCTGAACCCTATCCTAAATTATAAAACTATTAAATTATACCATTAATCGATCACAATAATTCATTTTTAAGAAAATTACAATTCTCATACCACTTGCACCAAGCACCACCAACAAGGTTAATGCAAAACTTTCAACGTTCACTGATAAATTGATAATGAAAGACAAGGCATTGGAGATGAGTTCTCAAAAATGATTAGGGAAAGAAAACCGCTCAAAACTCATTGACATTTTTGGTGTTAATCTACCTATACAAATACTATATTGGAATCTCTTTTAATAAACTCTCATTGTTTTTATATGTCAATGTTAGGAACGAAGAATGGTTTACGATTATGTCACTATTTTTTATTTTAATGGATAAAGCTTAGATTAATAATTATTACCTATGTCTCAATCTTATTTACACTGTTGACTTTTTACACTATCCAACACATATTTTTGATTAATGATATTTTAATTCACTTATATAATCGAAAAATTAAAATTTATTATTTGATAATTATATTTTACGATTAATCTAACAATACTAAATATGATAATATTAATAATTATATATCTATTTAAATATGCGTTCAAAATTTAATAATAAATGATGTCAAAAAATTAGAGTGCGGATTTATGAAACGGAGGTAGTAGTATGATTGACTTAACAAACGTAAGCTTGAGCCAATAGAGAATTTTGAAAGAGTGTCCTCCGCTTTCTAAACTCCACACTTTAGTTTTGTTGGTTGAGTTGGAAAATATTTGATCATTAATGTCTAATTTGATTTAGATACAAGTTATAGAAAAATGATATTTTGAATATATAAAATATTATAAATCTAGCAAAATCACATACATTAACATTATATTTTATATAATATTTAAATACAAAATTAAATAAATTTGACTAAATAAATAATCAAATTGCATATATCCTCCACTGATGGTGAGTGGTGACATACTTTTTCATTAATTTTTTTCATATCACATTTGATCATAAATATCTTTGACAACATACAAAATTTTTAAATAAATAACTTTGACAACATACAAAATTTTTAAATAAATTTTTGATATTCATAAAGTACAATGCATGGACATTCTAACCCTATCTTACATTTGATATTGTCACTTTCATATTGAAAGAACTTTATGTCTCCCTATGAATGAAAAAAAAAAACGTTGAAAAAAAGTGGCAATATACAAAAAATGCGGAGGGTTATGCAGTTGGGAAGATGGTGCAATAAAATATTTACGTATTGAAGAATTTTTAAAATTTTAAATCTATCTTAGAATAATCCATTAAAAACTCCATTATTTTTGTATAAATTTTTTAAAAATACACACATAAATTCAATAAAACCATGACCTAACAGACTCACGAGGTAATAGTTAAACGTGGTAATTCCCCATTGGCCGACATAAAGCGGGTGTAGGATATGCGCTGTAGCTGATAATTAGATTGGCGGGGGGAATATTTGTAAATATTATTAATATTATTGTGAGGTCCAAGTCCAAGTTCCTCAAAAGGCGTCGGCGTTTTTGAAAATAGAAAAAAAGGAGAAAACAAATTGTGAGTTGGGACTTGTCAATCAATTTGTTTGTGGTGGATTGCTGAAGAGGACCATTGCACCATCAGGACTTGAAAGCGCCATAATTGCAAACAGATCTTATATTTATGATGAATCACAAACCACATCTTGCAATTCATATTACTCCCTTCCCTTCCGTTCTTCAGAATTGGCACAGTTGACTTTTACATTAAAATATATAGGAAACAAAGAAAATAAATGTTCCTTTAGTGTGGCATTTCATGGAGTTATTTCGCAAATCATTAAAATACATGTGGGAGATTTATCTTGTTGAAAAGAGACAAATCACTGAAACTCAAATGTGCGGTTTGTTTTAGTTATGATATATAGTTTGTTTTGTTATAACTTTTCTTAGTTTGGATGAGATCTAATTATTATCATTATTTTTTATCATATGAATCAGTTGACATTTCCATCATACCAAAAATGTCTTTAATACGCTACATAAAATTCGATTGAACTGGACAATTGAAACATACCATTTCTATTCTTTCAAAATCCAACCCACCAAATTTTCAATCACTTTGCCAAATAATTTTTTTTAACAATCACTCATTATCATTCACAATTTTTAATTATACCTGATAAAATAAGTTTTGATACGTAAGAAAGACCAAAATCCAAACATTCTATCAAAAGTTAGTATGATTTGAGAATATGTTTAGAGAGTGGGAATGAGAATGAAACCTATAATTCCACAAACCAATGGTCAGCTAAACTGCCATTGAAAAGTTGCTGGCACTAAATTCAGTTATTGATGAAATACATAGACCGATTCACAATTTAACTAAAGATTGAGGATACATTTGTAATTACTCCAACAAGATTCATTAAAACGAGGATTAGGATTAAGCGCAGCAAGGCAAGTGGATTTGGTGCTGTTGGGGATGGGCCAGCCAACAACCACCTGGATTCATGCTCCATTATTTTTCTCTATTATTCCCACCTCAAGCCAACCAACACAAATGTCAATATTTTATTAATATTATATTATATATTACAACAACAAAAATGTTTACATTGCTTCTTTGTTTCATTTCTTATCTTAATATGACAAATTAGCAGAGCAGTACACAAACCACATAGCAGAGCACTGACTCTTTCCGAAGATGGATCAGATCCTAAGTACCCAACCCGAACAGATTAAAGATGCAGTTTTGTAGCTGAACAATAATAGATTCAATGTCGTTAGACGACTAAAGAATTTCACAGATAATATATTGCTGTCTCATACCTATTATTAAGATACAGCATAACTTTGATCTGTACAAGTATTCAAACTGTTTTTATACTGATCATCAATCATGATTTTGGAATATAAAGAAGAAAAATAACCGCCATTTGTAAATGATTGATAAACACAAATGACAGTTATATCAGCATAGCACATACACTCTGAGTCAGAAAGACACAAACCACACATAGCAAGCAAAGCATTGCCTCTTTCCGAACTGAAAATTAAGAGTAATCTCTAACTGAGTAATCAAAGTCAAAGTCGAAGGCAGCCTAATTGAAGTCTCTAGGTAAATAACAATCTTTATCATTTATTCATATCATTCACTTTATAATTTCGCTAATCAATTCACAATCTTTATCATTAACTTAACATATTCACTAAATAATTTCGAATTATTATCATTATTCTTCATCATAAATTCACTATAATTTTGCAAAATCCATTACGAGATACACTGATCCTATAATCTATACAAAATATACCTCGAGCAGTGTTGCAATTGTTTCCCGGTAAACAAATATTAATCTCTATGTTTAACCTTGACTACAAGTGTTCCAGTAATTTTGGATACTCTAGTCTTAATAAGTAGTAACACATGTGGTGTGGTAGAACTTAGAAACACAGAGAGAATAAAAAGCATTTAGTCGTTAGAAAGAACCAGAATATATCATAATTAAAATTGCGCATTCTTAATACAAATGCAGCACTCTAAGTGAAACAGAAGGAGACCCTAAACTTTTTGGTGGTTCATTTTTGATTCACCACTTTCTCTATAGACAAAGTTGTCACTCTACTGAGTCTTGATTATTTTTGGAGCAGGAGTTATACTTTGACATGAGCGATTAATACTATAAAACACAATCCTTGATGTTTCCTTTGAAAGCTGAGGAAAAAAAACTAAAAGATCTTGTCTAACACAGTGCAGATAGCTAAACTAATTCATTAAGCGCACAGCATAACTAAAGACTGGGGGGAAAACTTACTACATTCTCTCTAGCTATTTGTTGTAGACCAGTGAGTTTCCGAGCCTTCAATCTGCTAATATACTGAGTTCATATTCCAACAGTTCACGGCCTGCATTGCATGATGTGATGACAGAAGCGATTATTCTCCTCTGTAAGCCTCGGAAATCCTCTGCAAGCTTTACATCCCAGTCATATTTGTCCCTGAGAGATATTGAACCAATTAAAAATGTGAAATTTGCATACTGTTATAATGATAATACACTGCATGAGGATAGTTGGTGACCACTATTTACCATTCATCGAGTTCTGCCTCGCCTAGATTTTCCATCATACTTTCAAAGGTAGAGCGAAGGTCCTCAAGTACTTCAAGTTCAATCTCCAGGTTATCCTGCATGCAGAAAAAATAACAAGTAAGGGTGTGATGAATGAGAAGCACCAGTGAACATGATTTAGTGTAGAACATTACACGGGTCTTTGTTTGCAGTACAGAGCTACGAGCTCTACGCAGATGATCAAGTAACGGAGCAGGCAATCCATAATTAAATATCCCAGTGTTCTTTGAGAACCAGGTACCCCTGACCATGTGAGTTTCCCATTCGCTGGCTCTCCCATCCTCACAAGCTTCACCAGTGGCAACATCAATATCTGCCAGATACCAATTTGAAAGAAGAAGTAACATTATATTGTTGACACTTAGCTATACAATATGTTTTCTACAAATGAGGAACATTTTAAGTTTCAACTACTAAGATTATTGATCTTACCCAGTGGAATAATGTCATACGGATTTTCTTGTTTAGGCATGAAGCCATAAAATGTGAGCAGATGTGAGCTGGACAAATTGCCATAACTAAGGAAGCATTGTTCTCCTGCATTGCATGGTCTTGATAGAGGAAACCTCACTGAGTTTGTTACAAGATCCACTTTTCCATAGTGCAATATGTGTGGGCATGTCTGCCAAATGAAATAAATCAGCATCAGAGGAGAAGAAATAGCATGAAAACTGAAAATGACTAAAAAAAATTCCTCGGAAGCCATGACTTAATACCAGTTAGTCATTTGATTGGATCTTCTTTGCACTGATGAGATTTATGATCTTGACTCTATTTACAGATCGTTTCATGATATGATGTTATAAATTAGAGACCAGTTACAAGAAACTGTAAAGTTCAGACTGACCGAGTGATTGATAAAACCAGCAATGGGAACTAAGCATGTCCTGAGCTTTCCATCAGCAAACATGATTTTCATACTGTTCGAGTACCAGAGCTCACAAGCCCAAAGAAAATGTGCCCATGTATAAAGCTCGGAAGGAAATGCATCAGGGTATTTCATAGACAAGGCAGGAAATAACTGTTCATATTGGCCACGCAAGTGCTGCAAGAACATTTAAAAACAGTTAAATTTTCCTTTCTAATCTCAAGAAACACTTCCAGCTATATTTAACTACATTACATATAACAGTACTGAGGCTATCAACTGTATTATACAGATGCAATTTTTTTCCACAATAAAACAATAGTCATCAGAAAGCCTCATAAGCCTCATAACTCATTCAATCTAGAATGAGCCAAGATTTTAAGAGTTTGACAAAAGACCATGCTACAAAAATTAATTGCGAGGAAATTTGAAACTACAGCTGCAGTTATTCTCAGATCAAATAAACGCCTATGAAATAGTCTAATGGTAATTTCTCAAGACATGTAGCAAAATTTTAAACAATGGCTTTTCGAAAGTAGTAGCAACACAATATCACCTCTTTCGCTAGCACTATCTCTTCTAACAAAGTGGTTCCGTCCAGAGCCAGTATAGCTCCCATGTCAAAGCTCAAGCCTGCCATTCATCACAAAATGACAGAAACATCTTAGCAAGAAGGATGGAGGAACTTAATGCATGATTATATCATCTATTTAAGAACTTTTTCAAATTATTTGAAAAGAACTCAAAGAATGCATGTATCACATATGAAAATAAAACCTGTATTAAATGCCTCTGGCAAAGTATCAAAATATAACTTATATTTGGAAGTAGGGTTGTGCTTCTCCTTCATGCTCCACAGTAACAACATTGTCTCTGAAGAAATGCCCTCAATTTTCTCCAACAAAGGAAACTGTTTTACATGCAAAAACTTGCATTAGTAAAGATGTGTATCTAAGGATTTAAATAAAAAACAAAAACTTGAACTAACACCAAGCATGGGGTTTCAAGGTGTGTACCATGTCAGATTTAATTACTTCCTCATCAGAAATTATCAAAGACACTGGTATCTCTAAAGCAATATCCCCAAATTTAAGATTTTCCGTTGCAATAGCTCCTCTTCCTGCTCCTTCAACATCTGTGCAGTATTGTTTGAACCAAGTGAGAAAATACTACTACATGAAAACACATGCTTTGGCACTTTCCAAACTTTAAGATTAAGTACTAACAATAAAATAATCAACTTCAAATTTGTTTCTTACAAGCTATGTCCAGTTTGGTCTGGACACCATTGCTTTCTCCCCATCGCATCAAACATATCTCTTTCTCACAGTTTGATTCTTGAACTAATGTTGTTAACTCTCCGAATTTGCCCCCAACTTGATTTATCAACTCAACTGCTGCGTTATGCATCATAACCAGTAAAGCTTCTTCATCTTGTTTACTACTGGAAATCAATCGGCCTATGAGTCCAACAACAGAATGAAGAGCCTCCAGCTCATTCCTTGGACTAACAGACTCCACTAGATTAGAAACATCAGTTCCCACAAAATATAGTTCAACCTGCAACATTAGAATTTTCAAATGTATTCAATGATGACTGTTGATTGGTAGCTACGCCAACATAAAAGAAGGGGCGGGTTTCAAGGAAAAGGCAAGCCACAAAAATGACTAGATGATGAAAATGGTAGGTAACTCAACCTATCAAATGAGCATAAAATAAACTCAACTAATCGCATTTACAATGTACTATATAAATTCTCAAAGACAAATAAAGCTATTTCGATATTGCTATTTTCTCTAAGAGTCTAAACGAGTATAGGGGAAAATAGGATAGTAAAAGACTGATCAACTGGCAATCACCAGTGCCTCTAACAGCACAAAGTAACTTAAAAGGTTGTATTTTACGATGAGTTAGACAGCTGAAGCTAAATCAGATACCAAATAGTCTCGTAAATCACCATCTCAACTGTTACATAATTGATATAAGTACATTCTGTGACGCAGTCACTCTTCAAGGCAAATACTAATAATGATTACCTCATTTAAGTTTATGATCCTTGCTTGTTGAAGCAGCATATCCAGGATATGGTTCATCTGAGAGGTATCAGAGGATCTTTTCAAGGATACAGGTTTCTTCGTATCAAGAGAAAGGCCATCCAGTAATTTCTGAAATCAAGAGAATATGTGGAAAGAAAGAAGAGCATTAGCATGTTTGTTACCAAGGAAGCAAAGAGGAGAAAGACTGGAAGATTAACGAATGTGCTGCAAACTGCCAGACCTTCTTTTTTTGGAAGAAAGGGTCATCTTCCGAAAGCTCAAGATCAAACAAGATGTCGCCATCAGTCTCTATATCACAATGCTCCTTCAAGAATATAAAATCAGAAGTAAAGTAAGTTCATTTTAATCGACAAATATATCACACTTATACACAGTGTGCACTCACTCATCCTCATCGTCTAGAGCCCGCAAGACACAGAACTAAGTTCATCATTATTCATATAAGCACAATGGCATTTGCAAGGTATGCAGAACAGGGCTTCTCCAGTTTACACTGGAAAGCAGATTGGATGCATACAAAATGTATCTTCCTATTTGAGGAAATCGATGACAGTCAACAACAGCGCCTTAACTAAGCTGAGAATAGGAGCATATCCTGGCTCCTGAACTATACTTAAACTTCACATACGAATACATTTCTCTTCTTATTAACAACTCACAAGAATCCATCGAAGCAAAAAGAAGGCACCTTTAAAGACAAGACAATAAAACAAACTAAAGGACCAGCAAAATAGGTAATTCGAGCATGAGAAACCACATGACAAGAACAAGCTGCCGAGAAAATTCAAAAGCTTAATCAAATCGGAATGTTAGAGATGAAGCTCACCTTTTCAGCCGCCATTAAGTTGCAGGATCAGTTGAGTGGAATTGAATTCAAGGTGCTGCCTTTGAGATTTACTGTGTTTCAAAGAACGGCGCCCCTAATTCCCTAAAGTTTAACTTACGGGGGTTGAACACATTAAATACCACTTAACGGACGTCAACCTTTTGACTGACGTTAACTTCAACCTATTATCCCGAGTTCCCGACTAAATCACCATAAATTAACTTTTTCAAAATCAAAATTATTTTCTTTAATTAATGTGAATTTTAAAAAAATTACAAAGACGAATAGTATTTGTCAAGACATTAAAAAGTCGAATACACACACTTATATACATGGATATTGCTGAAATCTTTGATTATGAATCTATAATGCATTTAAAAAGTTTACAGTAACGTCAGCATATCACTTAATTGTAAGGGTAGCGAACCAAGACTAAGCCCACTTTATGGCATTTGATATACCTTTCTGGATTAGGGTTTGAAAGGTGTGGGTGTCGCAACTCGCAATGAGTCAAACACTTTTCTTGGAAACGGTTTGATGATTTTTCACAAGTCACATGGTGTTATCTTCTCAAAAGAGGTCTAATTTTATTGATATATACTTTCGATTTGAGGCGTTTGAGGAAATTCAGTTCTCTAATAGTATCACAGTGTTTTAGAGTGACGGGGATACTGAATTCATTAACACTCGTCTCCGCAATCATATTATTTCCAAGGGCATTCATTACCAATTGTCATGTCCCTGTACACCAGGGAAAAATGGGCGAGCTGAGCGAAAATATCGACATATTCTAAAGATGAGGCTTTCGAAGTTGCTTCATTCGTATCTTCCATTGTCATTTTGGCGTGATGTAGTAGGTGCTGCAGTTTATACCATCAATCGACTTCCTTCACCGGTACTTGATGGAAATACTCCATATGACCTTCTTTATGGCCGTTCTCCGGTATACTTTAACTTTCATCCTTTTGGTTGTCGAGTGTATCCCTATGTTCGACCTTATGCACAACACAATTTTTCTCCTCGAAGCATACCATGTGTATTCATCGGCTACGATCACCAAAGGCTTCAGGTGCCTAGATCGAGTTACTGGTCGGATTCGACCTCGTATGAATCCTTGATCAAACAACATATATTTTATTAATCCAACCTGCATCACTCAACTTCTCTACTATATGCAACCCCAAATGTTCCAATCCATTCCCTCCCAGACTCACATGTTGTATCTTCACCAGCAGCTACACCATCGTCTTCTCTGAGGTCTACTACCTCATTTGGCTCGTCTAATAGTTCAGATTCTCCTCCTCCTCGTACTCATCAGATGGTGACGGGGAACCATGATGGTACGCGACATTTAAAAACTCCCCCTGATTTTGTTCTCACGAGATTTGTTGCCCAGGTTATGAAGCAGTCTTAACCTCGAGATTATCATACCGCTCTCAAAGATCCTAAATGGGTCCAGGCCATCAATGACTCGGGACTTGGTTCCTCGTCCTTTGAATGCTACATCGTTGGGTCCAAGTGGGTTTTCCAGCTCAAATACACAGACCTGATGGAAGCATTGAGCGGTATAAGACTCGTCTGGTTGCTCAAGGATACTCTCATATTTTAGATTTTGATTTTGATCATACTTTCAGTCCGGTGATCGAAGCAGCCGTTGTCCACACTGTTCTTTGTGTTGCCACACTTAAACATTGGCCCATTCACCCGTTAGATGTCAAAAATACATTCCTCAATGGTGTTCTTGAAGCTCCAATATACATGGCTCAACCATTGGGTTATAGAGATTTTGTTCATCCTTACTATGTTTGTCTCCTTAAGAAGGCGATTTGTGGCCTTAAGAAGGTTCCTAGAGCGTGGTTTGATCGCCTTAGTTCTTATCTGCGGCATCTCGGTTTTCGGTGCAGCAGTTCAGATACTTCACTTTTTGTCTTTTCTTGTGGGATGTGTTACCATATCTTATAGTTTACGTAGATGACATCATCTTGACAGGAAATGATGTTGGTGTCATTCGACGATTCATCTCCAGAACTGATCAGGAGTTCTCAATTAAGGATTTGGGGTATTGACTATTATTTTGGTTATGAGATGAATTGTACTACTATAGGGATATTTTTGGAATAGGCTACGTATGCTCGAGACATTCTTAACCGTGCAAGTACGACTGACGCTTCACCAATGACCATTCCATTTGTCCCACAGTCCCAACTTCACTCCAACGCCAGTGCTTTGTTTGGAAATCCGACATTTTATCGTTCTCTTATTGGTGCACTTTAGTACTTCATGACCATCACTAGACCCGATCTATCGTTTGCGATCAATTCTGTTAATCGGTATCTTCAGGATCCACGAGAAGATCATTTTACTGTGGTCACTCGGATTCTTTGTTATGTGGCTGACACACCTCATCATGGTCTCACATTTCACTTGAGAGGTTCTTATATTGTTTGTGCTGATGTTTGTGCTTACTCAGATATTGATTGGGCACACTATCTGGAAATTTGGCGATCAACTTACGGCTATGTGGTGATTCTAGATGGTAACTTGGTATCTTGCAGTGCAAAGAAACAACTTACAGCTCGCTTGAGTTCAGAGTCTGAGTACCGTGCCCTAACCAATACAGCTACTGTCTGGCTCGATCATCTTTTACGAGACTTACAGTTTTCTCTTGAGGATCCGCCACTGTTATTATGTTCAGAAAATATATGTAAACAATCATCACTAGTTAGTATGTTCATGATTTTTGTTAGTAGCTAAATAATCAGGATTGCAGTATTATTAGTTGATTAATTGCAGCTAGTATTATAATTATAGTTTATGTTTTGACAAGTAATCATTGTATGATACTTAGGATCTGTTCTCTCCGACTTATTTTTGTTAAACTAAACTAAAATAAAAGTAAATGCATCGAAAATAATAACAGTATTACTAAAATAAGTCAAATTTCATTAAATCAAATTTTATCAAAAATTAAAATAAATTGGAGAATATGAATTCAAAACTAAAAATTATTCAGATAAGTCACACAATTCGAACCCTTAGTACATTTCTACTTATGGTATTAGTCATTTATTCTTGTAAATATATATTTTCCCAAATCCATTTATCATGATAGTTCTAGAAATATCAATTGGTCATTGGGAAAAAAGTTTTGGTCATAGTTCAGTGTTGGGCTGTAGGCACTTTCATTTTCCGGCACGATCGAGGAACAAAAGGCGATTCGCTCGAGGGCACGACTGAGGTACGTGATATGTGATTCCCCTCTAACCGCACCAGCTAGATGGGCTACAACAACACTTCCATTTCCTAAATTTTTGTTTATGCTTATGCTAATGGCCTAGGGTTTCTTTTGGTTTCCTCTAATTAGATTCAGGTATGCTTTGTTCTCTCTCATCAAAGGATCTTTTGATTGTTCCTTTTTCTGATGTTCTAATGCTTCAAGTAAAACTAGTAAACCCCATTATTGTACAGTAGAAACTAATACTCAAAAGCCTGTACTTCTCATTTAATTCTTTGCTCTCTGTCTTCTATTTCCATGGGGTTTTCGAATTGATATGATGATGAGATTTTCATATGGTTTTCCATGGATTTCATATGTAAAAATTCTGACAAATTCTTAATTCCTATATTCTCTCTCACGAAAAAATATTCACAAGTTTATATTTTTTTAAGGAACCGAGCCAAAATCTGGTAAAGTTTATGTAAATGTTGATATTTCTCCCTTTCTTTTGTGATATTTCAGTTTATCTAAGATCAATCTTTCTGAGCAAAATGGAAGGCAGCACATCTGACTCTCGATTGAGCAAGGTATGTGACCGTTGAACTTGAAGTTTCTATTTATGTATAGTTGAGTCATTTGTTTTTTTTTCGCTTTCGTTCCGACAGCGGGCAGTGAGTGAGGGATCTGTCGAGGAGTTTGAGGATCGTTTTAAGCTGCTGCCGATGAGTATCCTTCTTGTCATCCTCTCCTTTCTACCTGTTGAGCATTCAGCTAGAACTAGCATCCTTGCAAAGTACTGGAAAGGGCTTTGGCTGTTATCTCCTCGCCTCGATTTCGATGGTTCTGAGTTGGTCAAGAAACTAAGATCCAGTGGCCTTAATGAGAGCGAGTGGGGGTCCAGATATGTTGAATGGGTGAATAATGTACTTTCTGCACACAAAGCCTTGCATTCGGACAAAGACTATGTCTTTGAGGGGTTTAGGTTTTGCTTCGGGTCGTGCCATACGTATGAAAAACACATAGATTCGGACAAAGGCCATGTCTTTGAAGAGTTCAGGTTTTGCTTTGGGTTGCGTCGTACGTTTGATAAACACATAGATTCGTGGCTCAACTATGTGCTCTCGCTGAAAGTGCAACATCTGGAACTGAGCCCGTTGAACAAGAATGCCCGAACGTATTACTTGGGATATCATTTTCCTCGTCTTCATGACCCGCGTACTGATGAATATGCTGGCGAAACTTCAAGACACCGTAAACCTGTCGTGCTGTCTGAGTTTAGGATCCTTAAATCCTTTACTTTATCAGATGTGGGTGTGTCTGGGGAAGCTATTCAGTTTCTGCTACGCAAGTTCCCTGTCCTCGAACGTTTGAAAGTGTGCCAGTCTGATGTTTTGGTCAGTATTGAAGTCTGCGGCCGATCAGTTGCACTGAAGTATCTTGAGGTTACCAACTGTATGAAGTTACAAAACATCGTTGTTCGCGATTCTGGTCTTGTCTCCCTGAAAGTGACTCAAAACTTCCAAAGCGAGGTCTCACCCGAGCTGGTGCTCGAGAATGTTCCAATGCTTGAAAATGTGTGGGTTTCTGTTGATTGGGCTGGTGATCAACTTTCAAAGCTTTTCACCTGCCTATCAGGAGTGAAGAACCTCAAGGTTCTTACATTGTCTGTCAAAATATATGTCTGTCAAGAGGTTAGTAATTAATTAAACTTAGTACCAACTGATTCCTTGTACATATATGTGTGCTTAAATGTTGAGTCCTCACCTTGTTTTGTTTGCATTTGTACCAGGATGGAGCTAGGTTTTTCTCCGAACTACCTGGCTTGAAGCAACTGGTCTTAACTGTCTATGTAACTGATAGTCAAAGCTGCTTCATTTCCCTGAAGTATTTGCTGAGCTCAATACCTGAGCTTGAAAAGTTTGTGTTGAAGGTGTGTTTAATCTTTATATCTTAATTAAGTCACTATGACTTGTGATAGTTTTTTTTTACTGAAATGATATGCGCAGTCTCAGCATAGTCCAAAATACAAATGAAATGACACTACCGCCCCCCTTAAGTTTGCTAGTTTCTTAAAAATCAAATAAGTTGAGGTCATTTTCGTACTTTTACACTGTATTTTGGACTACTGGACTGTGTAACAACACCCTTTTTTGACTGATGTTTTAGGTGAAATATGTGGATACCAAGAAAGAGGTAGTAGAGTATGAGGAGCCTTTGAATAGGCGTCTTGAGCATCTCAAAGTTGTCGAGGTACGTGGATACCAGGGGCGTGGAATGGATGAGTACCTTCTGATGTATCTTCGTGAAAACGCTAAGGCTCTAGAAAGGATAGTTTTGGAGCCTTCTGGTGAAAAAGATTGGCCCTTTCCTGGCGAATCCACCCGGAATGAGGAAGCCATTCGAGCTGAAAACAAAGCCCGCGCCGAGAGGCTCAAGGCAGAATTCCCTCAATCTGTCCAAGTTGTTATTGTTTAGCTCTTTTGGCATTTTGAGTTTCAACTTTCAACTCTCAAGTGAATCAGAAGTACTAGAGCCATTTCTGACTGCGCTTTCTTTGCAACTTTCTGGTGCCATTTCTGAGGACAGTTCAGAATCAAATAAATGTGTTGGTTTTCAGTGTGATGTACTAATAACCATTCAATGTTGGCGCTTGATTTAAGGATTCTATATTTTTGACATAAATTCTTTGTGTTGGTGGTATTTTATTCCAGTCTCTTTCATTTCAAATCCACTTATTATTTATTTTTCAATATACTTAAACTTCATTTTCTACCAATTCTTTAAATAGTCAACACAAGTAAAGTTTTTACAGAAATTAATTATCATTACTCTACATAGTACAGTACTCTACTTGCACTATAATTTCTATGCAGCAAGTTTTTAGGTTGGCATACATTGCATGCCGTCTCTTTATCTTATTAGGTTTTCCCAAAACTTAAATAATTGAGTATGTTTTTATAAATTCACACTGTATTTAGGATTATCGACTATCATTTCGAATCAATACGACCTGGTCAATTCACACAGTAACACTTCAAATAAGTCTCTGCAATTCAGAGCCTTTTCTACTTGTTTTTCAGTTGTCTGCTTTTTCACTGTGAGAGTTTCTAAAGGTTTGTGCTGTAATTCATGTTCCAAACGTTCTTTTGAGTGTTCATTTTTAGTATGATTATATTTGTTCAAGATTTGGTGTCATTTTTTTAATAGAAATTTTTAATTTGTTTAGGTTTATTTGAGTTTCCATTTTGTGTTAGGATTGTAATAAAGACTGAATTTTTAATCACAGAAACTTGTATTATTTGACTCTGAGAATAGTTTTGTAGTACGTTTTTATGCTCAATCTTGTTTTGTTTGCTCAAGATTTGGGGTCTTTGTTACCATTTTTTATCTCCTATTCATTTTTTTTTGTCAATGGAAAATTTTAATCTGTAGTTCCAGTTGTTTTCAGGGTAATTTCTGTTTCAATTTTGTCTTTGGATTGTAAAGACCGAATTTTTAGTCACAGAAACTTGTTTAGTACTAGCTTAGGTGCTATTGATGAGTAAGCTTTGGGAGGTTGTTTTACTTGCTTTTTTCCACTGTCTTATTATCGTCTGTTTTTCAGCTGAAACATGTTAAGGATAGACGCAGACGAGTATGAGTTGCGCGGATATCATGGCCTGGAAATGAAGACAAGGCTCTAAGGAGAATTGTTTTGGATCCTTGTAATGTAGGTGTCGGGCGCAATCTGTATGTCCCGGCCAAGAAACGTAGCAAGAAGAAGACATCTGTGGGCTAAAGCTCGTGCTGAGAAGCTCAAGGGTGCATTACCTTCTTCTGTCAAACTGGTTATTCTTTGAAAAATGCAGTATATATGTAACCTATTTTAGTGCCTTTTCATTCATTACCACAAATGATTGATTATATTTTTCATACAACGGAAAGAAACACGATAGTAATTAAATATTAATCATTTATTTTCTCCAAAAATACGAAAATAAAAATAAAATTGGGCATGTTGACCGTGAGACGTGATATAAATACAAAGCGCGTCCCTAGGGCTTTTTCACGGCTACAATAAAATTCGGGTTTTTTCATTCCTCTAGGGTTTACTCTCTGCGCCTAAAACAGGTTCGCTTCCTTCATCTCTTTTCATGATTTTTGATTGCTTTGATTTTCTGATGTTTTGATTTAGCGGTTTGATCTATGTATGTTCTAAGAATTTTTGTAGAAGAATTTTTGTTGTCTGCAAATTCCACTTACAAAGGCTCTTTGGCTTCACGTAAGCCCCATTATTGTATGATAGAAGCTGTTCATTTTGCTTTCATTTCCATGGATAGTAGCTTTTATATCTGCTTTTGTATGCATTGTGCTCATCATTATCTCTGCTCAGTCTTCATTTCCATGGGGAAAAATCGATCTATATAATAGATTTGGGGTTCATATATGTAAAATCCGTCATTCACAAATCCCATTTCTCTTCTGAAAATAAAAATAGGGTCATGTGCTTTCTAATCTATACAAGTTCTAGTATGTTTTACGGAGCCGAGCCAGTATCAAGATTTTTTATTTATACATGTCCAAAACCTTAGATGCTATCTCAGTTTTTATATTTTGATGGCATTATTTGTGCAACTAATTTCAGATTATCAAAATTACAAATCTTGCGGACGAAAATGGCAGGCCATTCTGATTCTCAACAGATCAAGGTAACCAATCATGTTCATAAAGTTTTTGCTTATGTAAATCTCTTTAAATATAGTTGGTTAATTTTTTTTTCACTTTTTTTGTTATGGATAGTGTGAGGAAGTCATCGAGGATCGTTTTAAGCTGCTGCCGATGAGTATCCTTGTCTCAATCCTATCTCTTCTACCTGTCGAGCATTCTGCTAAGACGAGCATTCTGTCAAAATACTGGAAAGGGCTTTGGATGTTCTCGCCTAGACTCGACTTTGATGCTACCGAATTGGTTAAGAAACTAGAAGCCAGAAATCTTCCTAAGAGCGAGTGGGGGTCTGAATATGTGGAGTGGGTGAATAAGGTACTGTCTGCACACAAAGCATTGCATTCAGACAAAGATTATGTGTTTGAAGAGTTCAGGTTTCGCTTTGAGTTGGACGGCCATTTGTATGAACAAGATGTTAATGCCTGGCTCAGCTATGCTTTCTCGTTGAAAGTGCAAAGTCTTGAACTGAACCTGCAGGTGAAAGACAGACAATACAGTCTTTCAGGTGATCCGTTTTACTCGCATTACTACTTCCCGAAGCTTCTTGACCCATCTAGTGATGAATGTTCTGGCGGAACCTCAGACTGTCCTAATCCTGTCCTACTGTCTGAGTTTAGGATCCTCAAATCCTTAACTTTATCAGGTGTTGAAGTGTGTTCAGAAGATATTCAGTTTCTGCTACGCAAGTTCCCGCTACTTGAACGCCTGAAAGTGTGTGAATCTCAAGAGTTGTTTGATATCGAAGTCTGCGGCCTAGCACTGAAATATCTAGAGATAACCGAATGTGATGATTTACAAAGCATCATTGTGAGTGATTCTTGTCTCGTCTCGCTCAAAGCTACTGGCTGCAGCTTCCCCAAACTGGTGCTAGAAAATGTTCCGATGCTTGTTGATGTATGGGTTTCTGCTTTTAAAATTGATTTAGAGCTTCTCACCTGCCTATCAGAAGCGAAGAACCTGAAGGTTCTTACACTATCTCTAATATATAGCGACATCAAAGAGGATAGTAACTAAACTTGGTACCAACTGATTCATTGACATCTTGTACAAATTTTTGATACAAATTATGAATCCTCACTTTCTTTTGTTTGTATTCTTACATCACAGGATGATGCTAATGCTATCATGTTTGCCCAACTACCTGAGTTGAAGCAGCTGGTCTTAATTGTTGAACAGATTGGAATTTGTTTTAGCCCTAGTCCCTTGATATCATTGTTACTAAGGGCAATGCCGAACCTTGAGATGTTCGTGTTGGAGGTATGTTTATTCGCCCCTCTTATTTAAATCACTACATATCTCGTGCTCGTTATGTAAATCTTATATTATTTTCTGTTTTTCAGCTGGAACATGTTATGCAATGTCGCTTTAGAAAAAATGTGGTAGCCTATGAGGATCCTTCAAACCTGCCCCTCAAACATCTTAAAACTGTTGAGCCGCACGGTGGATATCATCACCTCGAATTGGAGTGTGGTTTTGGCAACTACTTTCTAAGAAATTCTAAGGCTTTGGAAAGGATAGTGTTGAAACCTTCTGATGAAGATGTCTCGAGTTCCCGAATCACCAAACCAGGGCCAAAGATGACGCCTATGGCTGTGGCGGAGAAGGCCAAAGCGCAGGCAGAAAAGCTCAAGGAAGAACTGCCTGCATCTGTCGAATTGGTTCTTCTTTAGAATATCCTTGTAACAGTGGTCATGAGGGGCATTACTGTGGAAGTCATCCGAGCTTAAAACAAAGCGCGTGCCGAGAGGCTCAAGGGAAGATTCCCTTCATCTCTCAAACTTGTTGTGCTTTAGTTCTTCTGGATTTGCAATGCCATCTTCAGTTTCAAGTGAATCAGAAAAACTAGAGCCATTTCTGATTGTGCTTTCTTTGCAACTTTCTGGTGCCATTTTTGAAGGTTTTAAGGACAGTTCAGAATCTTCAGGATGATCAAATAAATGTGCTGGTTTTCAGTGATGTACTAATAATCAATGAATTTTGGTGTTTGATTTAAGGATTCTTTATTTTTGACTTCATATTCTTTATTTTGGTGGTATTTTATTCTATTCTCTTTCATTTCAAATCCCTTATTGTTTAATTTTCAATTTACTTTTTTTTTAATGAAACCATCCAAGGCCGGGGGAGAGTTTATTAGGCATCCTATACCTATCAAAAACCACAAAAGTGGTAGAAAAATAATTACAACATAGGAGAGTAAGCCAATGTAGGCCATAAGCATAAAAGATGCTTAAAAAAAGAGAGATAAACTAAGCCTAGCTAGTCTACCCTTTTACTCAAATTTCTCAAAGGAAATAGAGAGCATATTAGCGAATCGCAAGCGAAACACAAAGCTGCCCCCTATTAGGTAGAAATAGGAGTAGGTACGGCAAAGAGCTACCTGAAGAGACTAGGCCTGTTAGATTAGTGTAGTAATTACATTTTTCCATATGCTACCTGGAGTGTGAAGAATGATCTGAGTGACATTTGTTAGGCAGCAGCAGAAGGGATTCTTAGTGAAGGAATCTCCCATGCATCCAGATTGATGAGGCCTTGCAGTGCTGGTGGGAGAGTTTGCCAATCATAGGAGACATCAGATTTGAGCTGGGAAGTGAGCTTGGCTAAACAGTCAGCTGCCTGGTTACCTTCCCTCAGAATAAGGCTGACATAATTTGATCCCAATAGTCTATGGATGTTGTGTGAGAGTGTGAATAATTTCCAATTTACAGATGAGGGTTCCCTAATCATGTCAACTACATTCTTACAGCCTGATTCCACACAAAAGGGGTTGGATCCCAGAGAGTTACCATACATTATGCCACTCTCAATATCTAACATTTCAGTTTGGAGACGAGAAGTAGAAGTTGTATAGAAACCTTTAGCACCAATGAATTCACCATTTGAGCCTCTACTTATCAAGCCAATCCCATCCCTATTCTGAAACCATGCAGCATCTACGTTGAATTTTATACCATGACTGGGCCTAGACCACTTGACAGCAGTAATATTAGGTTTTGGTGGAATATAGATAGGAGGAATGCAGGCCTGCGACACTAGGTTATCATCAGTAGGCCTAGTGATTGGAACTGAGCATGTAAGCAGTGAAAAATAAATGTGCTCCCGCAGTTCTTTTTCCATCAGTTTATGGTTTGGTGGCTGGCTATAAAAAATCATATTATTTATGCGTTTCCAGAAAATCCAAATCACAAAACAAGGAGCAATTTGATTCAGTCCGGTGTGAAGTTTAGACAGACCAACAAAGGACCAAACTGTGACTAGTCTGTCCCACATACTCTCAACATTAAAGTATAAGGAGCCACATATTTGATGCATATCTTTCCAAAAATGTACAGAAGTGGCACATTTAGTGAAAAAGTGACGCGTGGAGTTTGTGTGATTACATAAAGGGCATTTAGATGCAAACTGAAAACCAAACTGGCTCAAAATGCAGGCAGTAGACAATTTAAAAGTCCCCATGCAAACACATAATTTTTTTATGGATACCTGGCCTCCTGATCTTTTCTAGAGCGGGAAATTTATGAGATTCTGGGATAAAAATGGAGTAAGCAGTCTTTATACTGAAGTTTCCATGTAGGTCGGGCTTTCAGATAAGTTTGTCACTTCTATAGGGATGGGTTTCAGCCTTCTCTAAGAACTGCAGAATATTGGGTGGAACAATCATAGCAAGGAGAGGCAGATAAGTGAGCTTGCTTGCTATAAACTTGCTGACTGAGAAACTTAGATAATGATCATTTCCAGGGTGAAATAGATCTATGAGTTGACCAAAATCTGTTCAGTTAGCAGTCCAGAAGTTGCAGTCACCAGCACCATGTATAACTCTGGAGTTTGCCTCAGCTAACAGGTTAATTTTGCATATACTCCTCCAATTTTGGGATGATCTAGCATATTCAGGTAGTGAAGCAATAAAGGTAGCCCAAAAGAAAATTGCTAATCTGTTTTCGATTTTCCCGATGATTTGCTTTGTAGGCTCCATGACTGCCCATATATGTTGAGGCAGAGATATGAGGCATGACTGAATAAGAGTCAATTTGCCTCCTGTAGAGAGCCATATATTTTTCCAGTTGGTTAGTTTCTTGTCAATCATTTCCAAAATAGGCTGAAAATGTAGATTTAGAATCAAGGGCGGAGGCAATTCTTATACCATATCACGGGTGTATGTACACCCACCTTTAAGTAAAAAGATTTATACCATATACTATTTATAGAAAATATAAGTAAAAATATTTACAATGCACAATTATACACATAAAAATACACATATATCAATTTTAAAATGCACATGGGGATACATACCCCAGGTGTATGGTATAATTTGTGGGGCGGAGGAAGGGGGGACCGGGTGGGGCCCGGCCCCCCTCAACATTTAATTTTTTCTAATTATAGGTATTAGTTAAAATTTAAATTTGTTTTGTTAGGATAAATTGCTATATATGGCCCCTCTCATGAATTATTTTTACTTTTTTTACTATTGAAAAATATAGAATGATGAACTATAAAAGGAAAATGAGACCATAATTAGTTTAATATAATGAAATTACAATCAAACACAATTAGAATAAGATTTTTTAAAATCTTCTTAAATGTAGGATTAATATAATTAAATTGTATATTTTTTATTCAAATCTCGATTGATTATAATTTCTTGTAAATAATATTTTCTTAAATATAATAGTAATCATATATCAATCCCATATAGGATTAGATTTATTTACTTTACTCTTTTTTTGAACAAATAAGGTAGTTTAATAATGCAATATTATATAAAAACATTGATTCACAATATTAAAATTTGAGTCAAATTATGAGTAGAATTTTATTAATACTAAAATATATATAAATATTATCAAATTTTAAAAAATCAATTTTATATGTTTATCTACCAATATTTGTCTTTAATTTGACATTTCAATAAATTATCGTAATTTATACTATTTTAATAGTTAATTCATAATTTGAAATTACGGCCCCCCTAATATACAATTCCTAGCTCCGCCCCTGTTTAGAATCCTACCACTGGAAATTTGTACTCCCAAGTATTTTAAAAGCAATCATCCTTTTTTCATACCTAAAATATTTTTAACCTGTCTAAGCTTGGTTGAAGTTGCAGTGTTACTCAGAAAAAACTCACTTTATTCAAAATTGACCTTTTGACAGTTGTTTCCTAAAACTTAACCAGGAAAGCTTTCATTTTGATTAGGTTCAATCTTGATGCCGTAAGAAAGATAACAGTATCATCTGCATAGCTCAAATGGGAGATAGGCACAAAATTTCTAGATAGTGAAAAATATTCCATATTTCCAGGTTGAAACACATAGGCAATAGTCCTTGTAATACCTCTGAAAATAGGTCAAAAAGAAAGGGAGAAAGGGGGTCACCTTGCTTTATACCTCTAAGGCCTGAAAATAGCCTACACGTTTCCCATTTATTAAGATAGAAAACCAAGCATTAAACATATTTTTTATGATGCATTTTATGAACATGCCTGTAAAACCAAACTTTTGGAGAATTTTGGTGAGGAAATCCCAACTGACCCTGTCAAAAGCTTTCATGAGATCAAGCTTTAGTATACAGTTGGGGTCCCTATGTTTTCTATTCAAGAATCTGAGCATTTCTTTTAAATAGATTACATTGTCAGAAATGTCTCTATTTTACAGAAAGACAGACTGATGAGGAGAAATCAATTTTGATATCAAAGTTTTAGTCTTCTTTCCATAATAATTTTTGAAAAGATTTTGTTTGTAACATTGAAAAGACTAATTGGTCTTTAATCATTAAAACTGACTGGGATATCTTTTTAGGAAAGATAGTTATCCAAGTGCTAGAAATACCCTTGTGAATGTTAGACCTTGATAAAAAAAAAATCATTCGATGCCTCTAAAAGATCTAAGCATATAATGTTCCAGGATTTGATAAAGAAAAGGGCAGTGAAGCCATCTGGCCCTGGACGGCTTGCTTTATTAAGGCCAAAAACTATTTGCTTTAGTTCTAACAAAGTGAATGGTTTTATCATATCCTCATTATCCTCCTCAGATATGATTTTAGGGATCTGAGAAAGAAAGTGGGAACTGAACTGGTCTTTGTCAGGATGAGGGTCATCGGTCAACAGATTTTGGTAGAAGGTAATTGCCTCCTTTTCAATATCATAATTATATGTTGGCCACATCCCATCTGAACTTTTGATTTTTGTGATGTTAAGTCTACATTTCTTCTCCATAACAGATTTATGAAAAAATTTAGTATTCTCATCACCTTCTTTAATTTTAGCCATTTTAATTTGGCTTTATGTTTCCAGAAATTGTTTTGTTCTTTCAGTGCCCTGGTGAGTAAGGCTTTACATTTTTTCAGTTTGATCAACTCATGAGTTGAGTTATCAGCTTCAAAAACAATTTCTGGAGTCTTAAATATTTCTCAGCCATTAATAAATTTTCACTAGAAACCTCCTTGTTCCAGACTTTAAGAACCTTTTTAACTTGAGAAATTTTTTTAGCATACCCTGACCATCTATCGGAGCAGTCCAATATGTTCAAAAAAAATAGGAGCAGTCAAATGGTTATTAATAACATCCATGAACTCTTCCCTTTTGAACCAGGTGTTTATGAACCTGAATGGTTTGGGGACTGAGGGTATAACACTGCCAATTCTTAATAGCAAAGGGAAGTGATTTTAGGAGTCCTTGTTTAGTACAAGGATAGATGACTGTGGGAAATTTGTCAACCATTTTATGGTGCGAATGCCCCTATCTAATCTCTCAGTTGTCAATTTCTTCTCATTATCTTTTATTCTATCATTAGACCATTTGAAGAAATTTCCAACAGTATGCACTGGTACTAGGCCTAGGGTGTGAATAAAGTTACTGAATTCCCTAATACTAGTTAAACTAGGAGATGAGGAACCTCTATATTCAGCTACAGAGACCATTGCATTGAAATCTCCTATAAACATGGCATCAACTAGGCAGAGAGATTTCAGGTCAGACCATAATTGTTCTCTTTCTTTCCTAGATCTCAGGCCATACACAAAAACTTTATTGCGGATAATTAAGTTCAGTGTGTGGCAGTAGATCTATACTGGAAGGAATTGGTTATGGTCTAATTTAGGAGCTACACTAACATTGTTATTCCACATTAACAAGATCTTGGAGAGGTTAGAGAACATGCGGTACTGGAATTGAAGTTTAAGCATGTATGAAGTTTCAATTTACTTAAACTTCATTTTCTGCAAACTTGTTTAGTTATGCAATATAAGTAAAGTTTTAACTGAACTTAATCATCCTTAACCTACATAGTACATCACTCTACTTTCATTATAGTTTTCTATGCAACAAGTTTTTAGGTTTGCGTACATCACCGTCTCCTTATATTAGGTTTTCCCAAAAATTAAATAATTGAGTATTAAGGTGACTCGTACTACGATAGGGATATTTTTGGGCCGGGCTAAGTATGCTCGAGATATTCTTAGCCGTGCAGATATGATTGACGCTTCACCAGTGACCACTCCATTTGTTCCATAGTCCCAACTTCACTCTAACACTAGTCCTCTGTGTGGAAATCCAGCATTAATTGTACCATTCTCTTGTAGGTGCACTTCAGTACTTGACCATTACTAGACACCATCTGTCTTTTGCGGTCGATCAATTATGTTAGTCAGTATCTCCAGGATTCGCAAGAAGATCATTTTGATGCTGCCACTCAGATTCTTCGTTATGTGGCTGACACACCTCATCACGGTCTCACATTTCGCTTGAGAGATTCTTTAATTGTTTGTGCATACTTAGAGGCTGATTGGGCCCGCTGTCTGGAGACTCGGTGATCGACTTACAACTATGCGGTGTTTCTAGGCAGCAATTTTGTATCTTGGAGTGCCTAGAAACAACCTACGGTATCTTGCTCGAGTACGGAGTCTGAGTACTGTGACCCAGCCAATACAACTGTTGAGGTTGTCTGACTCGGTCATCTTTTTCGAGACTTACAGTTTCCTCTTGAGGGTCTGTCATTATTGTTAGGTTCAAACTATACGTGTAAACGATCACTTGTTAATATGTTCATGATATTTGTTAGTAGCTAATTATAATCATGACTGTAGTATTATTAGTCGATTGTAGTATTATAATTATAGTGTATTTTCCGACAATTAATCATCGTATGATACTTAGGATCTGTAATCTCCAATTTATTTTTGTTAAATTAAACTAAATTAAAATTATATGTATCAAAAATAATAACTATATATTACTAAAATAAGTTGAATTTCATTAAATAAAGTTTTATAAAAAATTAAAATAAATTGGAAAATACGAACCAAAACTAAAAATTATTTAGATAAGTCTCATAATTCAGACTCGTACATTTCTACTTATGTTATTAGTCATTTATTCTTGTAAATATATATTTTCCAAATCCATATATCATGATAGTACTAGAAATATCAATTGGTCAAAGGGAAATTTTTTTTTTGGTGGTGGCCGTGAAGTTCACTGTTGAGCTATAGGCACTCTCTGTTTCCGGCGTGATCGGGGAGTAAAAGGCGATTCGCTCGAAGGCACGACTGAGGTATGTGATATGTGATGCCCCTCTAACCGCACCGGCTAGAAGGGCTACAACAAAACTTCCCTTTCCTAAATTTTTGTTTATGCTTATGCCAATGGCCTAGGGTTTCCTTTGGTTTCCTCTAATCATATTCAGGTATGCTTTGTTCTCTCTCATCAAAGGATCTTTTGATTGTTCTTGTTTCTGATGTTCTAATGCTTCAATTAAAACTAGTAAACCCCATTTTTGTACAGTTGAAACTAATACTCATAAGCCTTGTACTTCTCATTTGCTCTCTGTCTTCTATTTCCATGGGGTTTTCGATTTGATCCGTTAAATCCGGTTCCATTTTTTCAAGATTTGGATTTCATAAACTCTGACATTCTTAATTCCTATATTCTCTCTCATGAAAGTTTGTATTTTTTAAGGAACCGAGCCAGTATCTGGTAAAGTTTGTGTTAATGTTTATATTTCTCCTTTTCTTTTGTGATATTTCAGGTTATCTAAGATCAATCTTTCTGAGCAAAATGGAAGGCAGCTCATCTGACTCTCGATTGAGCAAGGTACGTATGTGACCGTTGAACTTGAAGTTTCTATTTATGTATAGTTGAGTCATTTGTTTTTTTTTCGCTTTCGTTCCGACAGCTGGCAGTGAGTGAGGGATCTGTCGAGGAGTTTGAGGATCGTTTTAAGCTGCTGCCGATGAGTATCCTTCTTGTCATCCTCTCCTTTCTACCTGTCGAGCATTCAGCTAGAACTAGCATCCTTGCAAAGTACTGGAAAGGGCTTTGGCTGTTATCTCCTCGCCTCGATTTCGATGGTTCTGAGTTGGTCAAGAAACTAAGATCCAGTGGCCTTAATGAGAGCGAGTGGGGGTCCAGATATATTGAATGGGTGAATATGGTACTGTCTGCACACAAAGCCTTGCATTCGGACAAAGACTATGTCTTTGAGGGGTTTAGGTTTTGCTTCGGTTCGTGCCATACGTATGATAAACACATAGATTCATGGCTAAACTATGTGTTCTCGCTGAAAGTGCAACATCTGGAACTGAGCCCGTTGAACAAGAATGTCCGAACGTATGACTTGGGTTATCGTTTTCCTCGTCTTCATGACCCGTGTACTGATGAATATGCTGGCGAAACTTCAAGAAACCGTAAACCTGTCGTGCTGTCTGAGTTTAGGATCCTCAAATCCTTAATTTTATCAGGTGTTCGTGTGTCTGGGGAAGCTATTCAGTTTCTGCTACGCAAGTTTCCTCTCCTCGAACGTTTGAAAGTGTGCCAGTCTGATGTTTTGGTTAGTATTGAAGTCTGCGGCCGATCAGTTGCACTGAAGTATCTTGAGGTTACCAACTGTAGGAGGTTACAAAACATCGTTGTTCGCGATTCTGGTCTTGTCTCCCTGAAAGTGACTAGAAACTTCCAAAGCGAGCTCTCACCCGAGCTGGTGCTCGAGAATGTTCCAATGCTTGAAAATGTACGGGTTTCTGTTAATTGGGTTGGTGATCAACTATCTAAGCTTTTCACCTGCCTATCAGGAGTGAAGAACCTGAAGGTTCTTACCTTGTCTGTCAAAATATATGACTGTAAAGAGGTTAGTAATTAAACTTATTACCAACTGATCATCCTTGTACATGTATGTGTGCAAATGTTGAGTCCTAACCTTTTTATGTTTGTATTTGTACTAGGATGGAGCTAGGTTTTTCTCCAAACTTCCGGGTTTGAAGCAACTGGTCTTAACTGTCTATGTAACTGGTAGTCAAAGCTGCTTCATTTCCCTGAAGTATTTGCTGAGCTCAATACCAGAGCTTGAAAAGTTTGTGTTGAAGGTGTGTTTAATCTTATATCTTAATTAAATCACTATGACTTGTGATAGTTTCTTTTACTGAAATGATATGCACAGTCCAGTATTTTACTCAATATAGTCCAAAATATTATTGAAATGACACTACCGCCCCTGTAAATTTGCTAGTTTCTCAAAAAATCAAATAAGTTGAGGTCATTTTCGTATTTTTACACTGTATTTTGGACTACAGAGGTGAAATACCAGACTGTGTATAACAAAACCTGTTTTTTACTAATGCTTTGTGTGTTTTAGGTGAAATATGTTGTGGATACCAGCAGAGATATTGTAGAGCATGAGGAGCCTGAAAATATGCGTCTTGAGCATCTCAAAGTTGTTGAGGTACGCGGATACCAGGGGCGTGGAATGGATGAGTACCTTCTGATGTATCTTTGTGAAAACGCTAAGGCTCTAGAAAGGATAGTTTTGGAGGCTTCTGATGAAAAAGATTGGCCCTTTTTGGCCGCTGTGCCTGGCGAATCCAGCCTGAATGAGGAAGTCATTCGAGCTGAAAACAAAGCTCGCGCGGAGAGGGTCAAGCCAGAATTCCCTGCATCTGTTAAAGTTGTTATTGTTTAATGCTTTACATTTCTGACTGTGCTTTCTTTGCAACTTTCTGGTGCCATTTCTGAGGACAGTTCAGAATCAAATAAATGTGTTGGTTTTCGGTGTCATGTACTAATAACCATTGAATGTTGGCGCTTGACTTAAGGATTCTATATCTTTGACTTTATTCTATATTTTGGTGGTATTTTATTCCAATCTCTTTCATTTCAAATCCCTTATTATTTAATTTTCAATTTACTTAAATTTCATTATCTACTAACTTGTTTTAATATGCAATATACGTACAGATTTTACTGAATCATGAGTACTCTACATAGTACAGTTGTCTACCTGCAGTATAATAATATTACCGTCTCCTTATATTGTTAGGTTTTCCCCCAAAACTTAAATATAGTCTAGTATGTTTTTATAAATTCACACTTATTTTGAATTATCATTATAGTTTCGAATCAGTTAGGAGAAGAAGGAAACGACCTGGTCAATTGGTCGCGAAGTTTATCTTAATACGTGATGTTAAGGTCACTTGTTTTTCGGGCATGACTGAGGGACGTGAATACGTGATATCACATAAACACTACAAATAATTCATAGCCTTTTCTACTTGTTTTACAGTTGTCTGTTTTTTTTACTGTGAGAGTTGTAAAGGTTTGTGCTGTAATTCATGTTCCAAAGGTTCTTTTGAGTGTTCGTTTTTAATCTTCAAGAGCCCTTTTTCGGAATAGAAGATGAATAGTGTTGTTGTAGTACATTTTTATGCTCAATCTGGTTATCTGTTCAAGATTCGGTGTCCTTGTTACCTTGTATAATCTGCTATTCATTTTTTTTCAACAGGAAATTTTAATTTGTAATTCAGGCTAATTAACCATTTATTTAGGTTTATTTGAGTTTCGATTTTGTTTTAGGATTGTAAAGACTGAATTTTTGATCACAGATACTTGTCTTATTTGACTCTGAGAGTAGTGTTGTAGTTCATTTTATGCTCAATCTGGTTTTGTTTGTTCAAGATTTGGGGTCTTGTTACCTTGTTTAATCTCATGTTCATATATTTTTTGTCAATGGAAAATTTTAATTTGTAATTCCCTTTGATTTCAGTTTCAATTTTGTTTTAGGATTGTAAGACTGGATTTTTAATCACAGAAACTTGTTTAATACTAGCTTAGGTGCTATTGCATGAGTAAGCTTTGGGAGGTTGTTTTACTTGCTTTTTGCTCTTCTGTTTCCTCTTCTAAAGTATCATATTCACACTGTCTTAAAATCGTCTGTTTTTCAGCTGAAACATGTTAAGGATCTGATCATGAAAATGCTCTTGAAGCATTTGAGTTCCGCGGATATACCTTGAAGAAAATGGCAAGGCTCTAATTAAGTAGAATTGTTTTGGAGCCTTGGAATGTAGATGTCCCGGTCAAGAAATGCAGTAAGAAGAAGATATCTGTGGTAGAGCATTCGAGAAGCTCAAGGATGCATTACCTTCTTCTCTCAAACTGGTTATTCTTTGAAAAATGCTGTAACTTATTAGTGCCTTTCATTCATTACCACAAACGATTCATAATATTTTTCATAGTTATTAAATATTAATAATCATTTTATTTTCTCCAAAAATACGAATAAAAACAAAATTGGGCATGTTTGACCGCGAGACGTTATAAAAATACGAAGCGCGTCTGAACAACCTTCACGGCTACAATAAAATTTGGGTTTTTTCATTTGCTTAGGGTTTATTCTCTGCGCCTAATTAACTCAGGTTTGCCACTTTCATCTCGTTTGATTTTTGTTTGTTTTGATTTAGCGGTTTGTTATCGTCTGTCCTAATTGATTGTAAAAAAATTTATTCTTCTATTGTTTCAAGTGATTAGGCAAACCGTAGAAGAATGTTCTAACAATGTTCTGTAAGTAAAGGATTTCTTGCGCGTCACTGGTTGGTACAAATTCTGTTATTCTGGTACATCTTATTCGAGTCTTTGGCTTCTGTGATTGCTTGAAAATCTTGACCACCTTCTTCACCAGTTTTGCCTCTTTGTAGGTTTTACATTCTGTTACAACTGCCAATATGTCTCTCATTTCGAGTTTCTCAAACTCTGCAATCAACTGCTGCTGTTTGTATTCTTTTACTTTGGAATCAGCTTGCAGAATATCCCACGCACTTTTTGCAGTGTTTTTTTTTTGTTGATACTCGTATGTTTTTTTTGCTTATATATATGTTAGGGTTCATATATATATGTGTAATATCTGACATTCACAAATCCCATTTCTCTTCTGAAAATAAAAATAGGGTTACATGTTTTCTAATTTATACAAGTTCTAGTATGTTTAAACGAGCCGAGCCAGTATCAAGATTCATGTCCAAAGCCTTAGATGCTATCTCAGTTTTTATGTTTTGATGGCCTTATTTGTGCAAGTTTGTTATGTCTGCTTATATACATGTTGATGCCTGTGTTTTCCCCTTTTCAGATTATCTTGCTGAGAAAAATGGCAGATTGGATCAAGGTAACCAATCATGTTCTTAAAGTTTCTGCTTATGTAAATCTCTTTAAAGATAGTAGGTTAATGTTTTGTTTCACTTTTTTTGTTATTAATAGTGTGAGGAAGTCTTCGAGGATCGTTTTAAGCTGCTGCCGATGAGTATCCTTGTCTCCATCCTATCTCTTCTACCTGTCGAGCATTCTGCTAAGACGAGCGTTCTGTCAAAATACTGGAAAGGACTTTGGCTGTTATCTCCTAGACTCGATTTTCATGCTCCTGATTTGGTTCGGAAACTGAAAGCCAGTGGACTTCCTGAGAGCGAGTGGGGGTCCAAATATGTTGAATGGGTGAATAAGCTACTGTCTGCACACAAGGCCTTGCATTCAGACAAAGACTATGTGTTTGAAGAGTTCAGGTTTCGCTTTGAGTTGGACGGCCATTTGTATGAACAAGATGTTAATGCCTGGCTCAGCTATGCTTTCTCGTTGAAAGTGCAAAGTCTTGAACTGAACCTGCAGGTGAAAGACAGACACTACAGTCCTTCAGGTGATCCGTTTTACTCGCATTACTACTTCCCGAAGCTTCTAGACCCAGCTAGTGATGAATGTTCTGGCGGAACCTCAGACTGTCCTAATCCTGTTGTACTGTCTGAGTTTAGGATCCTCAGATCATTAACTTTATCAGGCGTGCGTGTATCTGGGGAAGCTATTCAGTTTCTGCTACGCAAGTTCCCGCTTCTTGAACGCCTTAAAGTGTGTGACTCTCAAGATTTGTTTTATATCCAAGTCTGCGGCCTTGCACTGAAATATCTAGAAATAACCGAATGTAAGAGATTAAAATGCATCAATGTTTGTGATTCTTGTCTCGTCTCGCTCAAAGTTACTGGCTGCTTCCCTAAACTGGTGCTAGAAAACGTCCCGATGCTTGTTGATGTATTGGTTTCTGCTTATGAAATTTATCTAGAGCTTCTCACCCGCCTATCAAAAGCGAAGAACCTGAAGGTTCTTACACTATCTCTAGTATATAGTCACATCAAACAGGTTAGTAACTAAACTTGGTACCAACTGATTCATTATAATCTTGTACAAATGTGGTTTGGATACAAATCTTGAATCCTCACTTCCTTTTGTTTGTATTCTTACATCATAGGATGAAGCTAATGTTATCATGTTTGCCGAACTACCTGAGTTGAAGGAGCTGGTCGTAATTGTTGAAAAGATTGGAATTTTTTATAGCCCTAGTCCCATGATATCATTGTTACTAAGGGCAATGCCGAACCTTGAGAAGTTGGTGTTGAAGGTATGTTTTTAATTAAATTGCTACATATCTCATGCTCCCCTTGTTATGTAAAAGCTTATATTACTGTGTGTTTTTCAGCTGGAACATGTTGAGGAATATCCCTTAAGAAATAATAGGTTAGCCTATGAGGATCCTTCAAACCTGCCCCTCCAACATCTTAAAACTCTAGAGCTGCATGGTGGTTATCACCACCTCGAATTGGAGTGTAGTCTGGTCAACTACTTTGTTAGAAATGCAAAGGCTTTGGAAAGGATAGTGTTGAAGCCTTCTGATGAAGATGTCTTGAGTTCCCGAATCGCCAATCCAAGGCCAAAGATGACGCCTATGGCTGTGGCGGAGAAGGCCAAAGCGCAGGCAGAAAGGCTCAGGGAAGAGCTGCCTGCATCTGTCGAATTGGTTCTTCTTTAAATTGGTTATGAGTGGCATTACTGAGTTTCAACTATGAACTCTCAAGTGATTGTTTGTACCATGATAATGTTTTTTGTTTGTACCATGATAAGTTTCATTAAGGTACCAAACTCTTTTGTTAATGTTCAAACTTCCAAGGTAGACACTCACTAGAAATGCTCTGACATCATTTGTACTCCGAGGATTGTCCCAGTAAGCAATCCTCGGAGTACATTTCCGCAGTTTTGGACCATTTCTGATTGTGCTTTCCTACTCAGGAAGCCAGTCCATTTTCTATGCCATTTTCCGAAGGCAGTACAAATGTTGAGCAGAAACAAACCAATTTGATGGCACAGACATTTTATTTGATCTAAACAAAACAACAATAAAGTTACATAGGATTATATATGTAAGAAGGAATTTATTATCAAGCACAGTTGCATCGACCCGCGCAAGCATCGCGGTATTGGGCGCAGGGAAGAGGAAGACCTGGAAGGTGATCAGTTGCGTTCTTACATAAATCTGCAGTGGTCTGACACGATTCACAACAGTTTCTGAATCCCGGCCACTTCCTCGTTAGAACAGATCTGAACTGAAACTGAAACTCCACTTACTCTTCATGTTGATTGGACATTCGATGTACCTCCGCAGATCTTAAGGTTGCATATTTCTGAGTTGCCCCAAGCAAAAGCTCATGTCCGATTGGTTCTGACCTGATTTTCAGACCCTTGAACTCGGCTCAACTACGTACAACTTTGATTCTTCTTGAGTCATATCAATTGTTCTCGCCAATTTACTTTTATCTAACTAAATTAAACTGAAAAATACTAAATAAAAAAAATTAATGTATTGAAAATATTAATAGTATGACAAAATTAAATAAGCTGAATTTTATCAACTCATATTTTATCAAAACCAAACTGAAATCTGTAGAAGTGAATTGAATTGAATTAGAAATAATCGGATGACTTGACGAGAACAAACTATTACTACGTACTATAAAATTTCATAAATTAATTTACAATTATTATCATTTTATCATATCATTCACTATACAATATTTTGCTAAATCTATCAAGAGAAAAAATGGTTTGCATATTTAAATTGGTGACTTATGACATTCCAGTGATATATATTGAGATTGCTGCCAGAGCATGATTATAATGGCGTGAGAAGTAATCCCAACAACTATATCATGTGGATCACTAGTTCGTGATTTTAGACGGATTAGATTAAGTAGGCATGATTTAATTTTGTTGAGTTTCGCGAGATCATAATAATATTTTATCTTACTCCGAAATTATGCTTAGTTGAGTATATATTGACGTGAGGAAAATATGCTATTCAATCTCGTAATTTTTCTTGTCAATCAATATTAGATGATTTATAACAATTTAAAATAAAACATTCTTTTTAATTTAATGATTGTATGATATATAAATCTATCAATATCTTCATATTAAATCATACACAAATAAGTTGATAATTTTGATATCAAAATAAAATGACGTTCGACCATGACCATAAAGTCATTAATATGCTGGCGTTGTCATATGTTTTTTACATGTCATCATGAGGGTATTGCGGCCTTTCTAACTTCAAAATATATGAAATTATATATTTGTTAAATATTTTGGGAGCTAAAAAAATTGTGAATAAAATATATTTTATATTTAAAATCTTCACAATTCAATTGATAAGCAGAAAAGGATAGTGTAAATTTAAATTTCTAGTTATATTACAATATTTCTAAAAATTGGGGTCATTGTCTCACGCGGTTGCTTAACCTACGCCAAGTTACTAACTTGCTTGAGCGCTCAATATTATATGGAAAAAGGGACCTCAACATATTTATAGTTCTTATTTTGAGGCCTCAATTTTTTTATTTTACTTAAAGGTCTTGATATTTCTGGGACGGCTGCACATAGGTTAGACCGGACCAGAAATATCTAGGCATTTTCAGTACACTACGCTCCCTACAGCTACAACAAAATCCATTTCCTAAATTTTGTTTCTTCTTATTCCAATGGCCTAGGGTTTAATCTGGTGCGATTATATCCAGGTTTGCTTGTTCTCTGTCATCAAAGGCTCTTTTGATTGTTCTTCTCTTAATGATCTAATGTTTCAAGTAAATCTAGTAAGCCCATTTTTGTAGTAGAAGCTGATACTTCTAAGCCTTGTAAATTTCGTTCTCTTTGTAGTCTTTCATTTCCATGGGTGAATTGATCAATTAAATCTAGTTTGATTTGTTCAAGACTTAATTAGGGTTCATGTAAAATCTGCCATATATCCATAGAACTGTTTTTTTATTTTCTGTGTAAATAAAAAGAAATGTAATTCAGGGTCCGATCAGCATACTCCATGTTGTAAGATTGATTCTTTATCAGGTCCCAAACCCTTAGTTTTTGCTAACTCGTTTTTTCTGCATAACCATTAGCTGATAGCTGCTTGTATCAGCTGTTTTGACTAACTGATTGTGTTAGCTGATTTGACTAGCTATTGTATTAAGGTGTATGGTAAAATTAGATGATAGCGTGTAGCGGTTTCTTTAATCCATCTTGTTGAACAATTCACCTTCGTTTAATGAATGCTTGTATCTCATTATTTTTAGGTTATCTGAAGTACAACTGTACAAATGTTGCTGAGCAAAATGGAAGGCAATTTATCTGACTCTCGATTGAACAAGGTGACCCATTGATCCCTTCAACTTTCTGTTTATGTAATTCTCTATACTACTTGCATATATAGAATTGGGTCATATGTTTTTCGCTTATTTTACGACAGCATGCAAATAGTACTGATGGATCTGTTGAGGTCTCCGAGGATCATTTCAAGCAGCTGCCGATTAGTATCCTTGTCTCCATCCTATCCCTTCTACCTGTTGAGGATTCAGCTAAGACGAGCGTTCTGTCAAATTACTGGAAAGGACTGTGGATTTTATCTCCCCGACTCGATTTTGGTGCTCCTGAATTGCTGAAGAAACTGAAAACCAGTGAACTTCCTGAGAGTGAGTGGGGATCCAAATATGTTGAATGGGTGAATAAGGTACTGTCTGCACATAAAGCCTTGCATTCAGACAAAGAACATGTGTTTGAAGAGCTTAGGTTTTGCTTCGGGTTGGGCCATTCGTATCAAAAACACATCGATTCATGGCTCAACTATGCCTTGTCGTTGAAAGTGCAAAGCCTGGAACTCAACCTGTTGAACCACTCACATACGCTTTACCGGGATTATCGTTTTCCTGCTCTTCTTGACTCATCTACTGATGAATATTCAGCCAAAACTTTAGTTCGTCGTAATCCTGTCGTACTGTCTGAGTTTAGGATCCTCAAATCCTTAACTCTAGCTGCTGTGGGTGTATCTGGGGAAGCTATTGAGTTTCTGCTACGCAAGTTCCCTCTCCTGGAATGCTTGAAAGTGTGCAGATCTAATGTTCTGGATAGTATCAGAATCTGCGGCCGGTCAGTTGCACTGATATATATAGAGATTACCGACTGTATGAGGTTAAAAAGCATCGTTGTGCGCGATGCTTGTCTTGTCTTTCTCAAAGTCACTCACAACATCTGCAGCGAGCTCAAACCTGCTAAGCATGAGCTGGTGCTCGAAAATGCTCCCAAGCTTGTTCATGTGTGGGTTTCTATTGAGCGGTTCGGAGAAATTCACCCACAGCTTTTCACCTGCCACCTGAAGATTCTTACCTTGTCTGTAAAATTTTACACTGAAGAGGTTAGTAAATTTTTAGTACCAGAGTGAATACAGGTGTGTAAATTTTGAGTCCTGATCACCTTCTGTTGTTTTTTTTTTACCATCTCAGAATAGAGCAATTTTTTACCCCCAACTACCTGTGTTGGAGCAACTGGTGTTGATTTTTGAAGTAACTAAAGTTTGTAGCAGCTATATTCCCCTGGCATATTTGCTAAGGTCAGTGCCAAACCTCAAAAAGTTTGTATTGGAGGTATGTTTACTCTTCCTATCTTCTTCTTCTTAATCTTAATTGAATTATTATTTGATGAGTTTTTTTTTACCGATGCTTTGTTAATTATGGCGTGTTTTTCAGCTGAAACATGTTCTGAATTATCCCATGATAGAGATGGTGGAATATGAGGAGCCTCCAGATCATCCTCTCAAACATCTTAAAGTTGTTGAAGTGCGCGGATTTCAGGGATTCGGAATGGACGAGTATATTGTTATGTACCTTGAAAGAAACGCCAGGGATCTAGAAAGGATAGTTTTGGAGACTTCCAGTGAAGATGCCTGGCGTTTATATACTCATACTCCTGGAAAACCATTAGAGTCTGTGCCGGTGGAAACCATTCGAGCCAGAAACAAAGCGAATGCCGAGAGGTTCAAGGGAGAGCTACCTTCATCTATAAGAGTTGTTGTTCTTTAGAGTTCTTTTGGGTCTGCAGTGGCATTCTGAGTTTCAGAAATGCTTTGAAATTATGTTCAGACTATAGTACGTTTCATTATCTTGCGTTTGTTTCTGACTTATGTCATTGCAAGTAGAATACTGATAGAAGGTGTGAGAATTCCTCTTTGAAACCTTGTGTTGCTCGCTGTTAGTTTGAAATCGTACTTGGAATATATAATAATGGACTTTACAAAAAGTAATTTTTTCTTACCTGCTTTAAGGACTATAATCTAAGAAATCTTGAAATTTCAAAATGATTTGTTTGCTATTTCTTCTATTTGAAGATCAACCTGTTAAATGATTGATTTTCTTAATTGAGAAAAGTATTTTCAATGTTCTGTAACGCTAAAGTAACTAAATTTTCGAAACAATATTTCGACTACACATGCTTACAGCAATCAAGCCTGCTAAGAGGTGATAGATAGATTGTATGTAACTTTCAAGATAGTTTGCCTCATCATTTTTCTTTACTTTCTTCTTAAACATTTCATTAAGGTTGTTCGAAAGAGGATTATTATGCCTTTAAACTTCATTTCTTCAAATACACTAGAAACACGCGTTAATCTAGTATCTATTATTACTCTGTCCAACACCACTATTACGGTCACTATCGCTATTCATCACTATTACGGTCACCACTACACTTCTAACCACCACCATTATTCAGGTCACCGCCACTATTCTAGGCACAATCACTATTCCGGCCACTGTTGCTACTCCGACCACCACTACTGTTCCCGTCACCGCTACACTTCTAGCCATCACCACTATTCAAATCACTGCTACTACTATGTTCCGATCACCCCCACCCCCACTATTTCGGACACCATCACTGTTTCGGTCACCGCCACCACCACCTTCTCTACTGAAAATACTATTACATAATAAATTGAAATAATGAAAAATAAAGTGAAATAGGCATGTGTTTATTTTTCTTGTCCAGCTAAATTTAAGATAATTATTATTAATCTGATTTCTATATAAAATAAAATTCATAAAAGTGTAAGATACATTTCCTCACAATTATCATTGTCATTCCCTAGACCAAACAAACACCTCCCTAAACTTCATTTTTTAAAACTTGGTTAAAAATGCAAATTTTTAATAGTGAAGTAAAGTTTACAGAAATAGTACCTGAAATACTCCCTCCGACTTTTATACAATGGCCTAGTTTTATTGGCACAATTACAAAGGAGAGCAAAATGAATGGTGGAGATTGTATAGATTATTGGGAAAGTAAAATGTGTGGTTGTGAATGAAGGAATATTGCTAAAAAAGGAAATTAAGCCATTAACTAAAAACCTTCCTAAATTTGTAACTAGGCCATTCTATTAAAACCGGAGGGAGTAATTACTATCACACTCCAGTACAGTAGTACTCCACTTCTTTGAGCAGTAGCCACTTCTTTTTCTGACAGAACAGTAATATCACTCTTGCTACTGTTTGAATCCAAAGTTTGATTTCAAAGTCTTTAATCCAAACCCATTTCTTTTTTTCTTACAATAATAGCTTTCTTTTGAGTTTCTCTGGGCTTCTGTTCTGTGTGCTGTATATTCAGGTTTGTTCTTTTGATCCTACATTTTCAATGTTCGATACTTCAAGTAATAGCAACTCGTAAGCCCAATTTTGGTGTAGCATCTAAGAACATATTTATGCTCAATCTGGTTTTATTTGTTCAACATTTGGGGTTTTGGTTGAATTTACATTCAAAAATCTTGTTTCCTCTTGTTTATTGGTAGAAAACTATATTTCGAGGTCAGGGTCACCATTTTTCGTCAGGTTTATTTGAGTTTCAGGTTTTTAGGAGACTGTAATTGGTAAAGATCGAACTTTTTATCATAGCTATTGTTATGTATAAGCTTTGGGAGGTCATTTTGCTGATGTATGTAGGTTATCATCTTCAGGCTGTCAAAAGAATCAATCTTGCAGAGGAAAATGGCAGGTGATTCATCTGATCTTCGATTGAGCAAGGTGATTCATTTTCAGGCTTCTGCTTAAGTTCTTCCTTTATTCTGCATGTTCAGTTCTTAGGTTGCTGTTTTGCTGAATTATGTGTGATTTGCTTTTGTTGGCTTAAATTGCTGTCAGTGTGTTAAGACTGGTGAGGCGTCGTCTGTTGATGTCCTTGAGGATCGTTTTAAGGACCTGCCGAGTAGTTTGATTGTTTACATCCTATCTTTTCTTCCGGTTGAATACTCTGCTAGAACTAGTATACTAGCAAAATATTGGAAAGGACTTTGGATGTTCTCTCTTCGTCTTGATTTTGAGGCATCTGAATTGCTTAAGAAACTAGTTGCCAGTAACCTTCCTAGGAGGGAGTGGGGGTCCAAATACGTTGAGTTGGTGAATAAGGTACTGTGTGCGCATAAAGCCTTGCATTTGGACAAAGACGAGGTGATTGAAGAGTTTAAGATTTGCTTTGAGTTGGATCAATCATGTGAAAAAGACATTGATTCATGGCTCAGCTATGCACTCTCGTTGAAATTGCAAAGTTTGGAACTGAATTTGTTGAAACATGATTGCCCTCCCTGTCTAATTCTCGAGGCTTATCGATTTCCTTGTCTACTTGACTCGTCTAGTGGCGAATATTCAGGAGAAACTTCAGTTAATCGCAATCCCCTTGTACTGACCGAGTTTAGGATCCTCAAATCATTAAGTTTAGCAGGCGTGAAAGTTACTGAGGATGCTATTGATTTCCTGTTACGCAAATTCCCTCTTCTCGAAAGCCTGAAGGTGTGCAATTCAGAGACTTTGGTAGGTATCAAAGTGCGTGGCCAGTCGCTTGCACTAAAGTATTTGGAGGTAACCCATTGCATGAACTTAGAGAGCATCTTCGTGCGGGATTCTCATCTTGTCTCACTCAAAATTACTCTGGTGCCTCACTTGGTGCTCGATAATGTTCCAATGCTTGTCAATGTGTGGGTTTCAGCTGAGCGGGTTAGGGAAATACTTCCACAGCTCTACACCTGCCTATCAAGAGTGAAGGTTCTTACCTTGTCTGTAAAAGCTTATGACATTGAAGAGGTTAGTATCAACTTATTCATTGAGATCTTGTACTAGTCAATTTGTCGAGCAAATTTTTGAATCTTTGCTTTTTGTTGTTTTTTTTTTCCGGCCATTTTTAGGATGGAGCTGAGGTGATTGAGGTTCCCCAACTACCCGAGTTAAAGCAGCTAATCTTAATTGTTGAAGAAGTTGAAAACAGTAGCCTTATTCCGTTGACATCTTTGCTAAGGTCAACTCCAAATGTGGGAAAGTTTGTATTGAAGGTGTGTTTATTCTATCGTGACCTGTTTTAAACTTATGCTATGTTCCCGTTTGTTATGGCGGTTGGTTATATTAGTTCATCAGTTACGCATATATTTAATTTCTGTTTTTCAGCTGAAACATGTCAAGGCTCTGATCATGATAGATGTTGACTGTGAGGAGCCATTTAACTTGCCTCTCGAGCATCTTAAATCTGTTGAGTTGCGTGGATATCACGGCCTTGCGATGGAGGATGAACTTGTCATGTACCTTCGAGAAAATGCCAAGGCTCTAAGAAGAATCGTCTTGGAGCCTTCTGATGTAGATGTCGGGCGCAATCAGGCTGGCCCGCCCAACAAGCGTAATAAGAAGAAGATGCCTGCTGTTATGGAAAACATTCGAGACAAGGCCAAAGCTCGTGCTGAGAAGCTCAAGGATGCAGTAGCTTCATCGGTGGTCGAATTGGTTGTACTCTAGGCTAGCTTTCTAACACGGTGCAGAATCTGCAGATCATGTTGTCTCTTTTGGTACTAAACTGACCATTTTGTTTAAGAGTGGTTGGGATGGTGCATTGTGAGTTTCTACTTTCAAGCCAGTAAACAATGGGTAGTTTGTGTCTGTAAACTTTAGCTTGGACTCCTTACTAGTTATTAGTGACTCTTCTGGCTTACCCTTCTGGTTTGCCGTGTTATATACAGTATTTTCTAGTGTACTTGTATGCATGTGTGTATATGAAGATTGCCTTGGTCTTTTTAACTTTTTCATGTCTAAGTTGTGTTTCAACTCATCAGTAATTTTAACTTTTATGTCTAAGTTGTGTTTCGTTCATGAATCACTATTACGGTATTGCCCCTCAATGTTAATATTCTCTTATGATCAAGTTTTGTATTTGATTCGTTAATTCATTACCCTTTGAGAAAGATAATGACTAAGTGTATTTACATTCATCACAGGATCATGAACATCCGAAATTAGGTCATGTCCACTTGATTGAAAATGAATTAAATTGTTTACTGTAACAAATGAATAGTAGTGGAAATTTGAATTAGATTGAATTATTTATTTCTGTTTAAATTGAATTATTTTACGAGTTGGTCTCTTGAGTGACGGTTACTATATAGTGACGAAGGACTATATTGGGATATGGAAGAAAGGAGGTCCTTATTTGCAATTTTGACATAAATACACTATTCACTCACGCGCACTGTTCACTCAGTCTAAAAACAAACATTTTAGTCTAAAAATAGACGTTACCAAACATTACCACACATTCTAAAAAATAAGCATTTTATTCTAAAAATAACCCGTTAAGCGTGAAATACAAGCATGGTCTAAAAAACTAACTGTTTGGTCTAAAAAACAAGCATTTAAGGGTGAAATTCAAGTTTACTCTATAAAACCATCTTTATTTGCTTCAAAATACATGAACTCTAAAAAGCAACCTGTTAACTGTGAAATGCAAGCATTCTCTAAAAAACAACCTGTTAAGTGTGAAATGCAAGCATGTTCTAAAAAACAACCTGTTTGGTCTAAAAAACAAGCATTCAAGTGTGAAATTCAAGCATGTTGAATGCAATTTGCATAAATTACAGAAAAATCCCCGCCCTTGAATGCATTTTGCATAAATTACAAAAAAAACCTCGTTCCAAACTTTTTTGCATATGAACCCCGTCACTATATAGTGATCGTCACTTTCAAGACTAATTATTATTTTACTATTGAACATGAATTTGAATTGAATTGATTTCTATTAAAATTAAATTAAATTGAATCCTTTACTACTAGATTTCAATAGTACTATCTGTCCACTTCAACCAATGGATGGAGTAATTCGCGCTCTTTCCGAGGACGGGTGCTTGTTCTTTGAACGTGACTGTACAGTAACTGGAGTGCATGTATTGGCCCTCTGTCCGTTGGGTGTTGGCCTCAATGAACTGCTGCTGCTGTACATATCTACACTCTTCCTCCTATCCAAACTGCTGATTTCTGCAGCAAAGTCTTTACTTTAGTAGTGGAGTACAGCTTCTTAAAAAAATAACAAAAATAAAAAGTGGAGTACAGCTGAAACTACTAAATATTAATTTTTAACTGAATTAAAAGTTGTAAAATTAAACTGAAGAGTGATGAAATATGATAAAATAAGAAAATTAAGGTGTTAAAATGAAAATTATTAAATTAAACTGAAAGTGTATTCGAATGTATGACAATCCTTTCAACTTTTGAAACCTCGTTTTACTTACTTGTAATTTCTTGATTTATTCAAATCTTATTTAAAATAGCCTTAAATTAATACATAAATTTGAATGAGAAAACTTTCCTGAGAGTCCAAATTTCAAATTATAAATTTGAATGTATAAATTTGAATATATATATGAATATTTAGAATGATTTTATGTCCATTTTTATGTATAAACTTTTATTACTTTTGGTTATAATGAAAAATTTCATGATTATTTGATCAAAGAAAATAAAATTATTTTGTAAGTAATATCTTTTCCATCCATTCTAATTAAAATTTTTTGCTTTAATTTTTTCACTTTTTGGTAAAAAAAATAATCATGAAATGATAAATTTACCCTTAATAAATTTCAGGAATTATACGTGCATGTTTGATTTTCACTTGAAATGCTTTTAGTTTTTGCAAACGAAGTAGTAATAAATAAAGGGTGACTTTATTTTTTCCGACATTACAATTAGTTGATCAGACATACATTGCAACCATCTCATAAATTTCTATATGTATCAATAAGTATTAGTGATAATTTTTTATTTTCTAAAGATAAAATATAACATATATAATATTTTCTTCTAAATATTCATGTCAAAAGTTAACTGATAAATTTTGGCGTGGATGGATGAATTAGAAAACATTGTTTGACCAAACACACAAAAAAAAGACAATATCAAAAAATAAATATCAATCCACCAATTACTGACACCTCTGCCCGGGTTTGAATGTTTGAAACATGGTGGTACAGTATAGTTCATGCCTGAACCCGCCGGTTCAAAGCTCATACCCTTTCGTTTCTCAGTTTTCTAGGAATTTATTCTGCAAACTTTTCGGGTTTAAACTTTACCCTTTCATTTCTCAGTTTTCTATTCACCTTTCTTACACATTCATCTTCTTCTCTCACGCAAGTCATCTCAAATCACCAGTTTCAAGTCACTTTGCTTGTGTTCAGGCATTCTGTGCATCAGTCCAGCTGAGGAAAATGAGCAAGGTGAGTAATTATTATTGGTTGATGATTCAAGGTTCTGTTTAAATTAGTCTGATCATAATTCTTATTTCATTGTTTTGCTGAAAAAGCGTGCGAAAACTCATCAGGTTTTCGCTGAGGATCGCATAAGTCAGCTACCGAATTTGATTCTTGTTTGCATTGTGTCTAAACTTAATCTGGATGAAGCAGCTAGGACTAGTGTTCTCTCCAAGTACTGGAGAGATCTTTGGAAATTCTCAACCCGGCTCGACTTTGATGGTTCTATATTGTTAAGAAATCGCGAAATCATGATCATTTCCAAGGGGATGCAGAGGGTCAAGTATCTGAATTGGGTGAATAAGGTGCTGAAAAGCGTGAAACCGAACAAAGAGCTCGATCTTGATGAGTTTAGACTATGTTTTGAGCTGTTTAGTTCAACCGAAAAGGCCATATATAATTGGCTTAGCTATGCATTTGAGAGGAGAGTGCAAAGGCTGGAATTGGATTTCTTCATACGCGATCGGTTTTCACCTAGTAATAGTATGTGTTCGTATCGATTCCCTAGGATACTAGACAAGTGTACTAAAGAGCTTTCTGAAGGCTTCACTCATACACTGGTTATAGCTGATTTCAACTTCCTCAGATCATTAAGTCTATCTAGAGTAGCTGTGAATTGGGAAGTTCTCGGGTTTATCCTACGCAAGTTTCCATTTCTTGAGAATCTTAAAGTGTGTGATACTTTAAGTTTGGTCGGTAGTATTACAGTTTGTGGTTCATCTCTTGCCCTAAAACATTTGGAGATAACGCGATGTCCGGGTCTTGAAAGTATCATTGTTAGAGATACACGTATTGCCTCGCTGAAAGTTAGTTGGGAGCCTGATTTGGTGCTGGAAGGTAATCCAAAGCTCGTGGATGTATGTGTTTGTGTGCCACGGGCCTATAAGTTCCGTCCAAAGCTATTTAGTTGCCTATCGGGAGTGAAGGTTCTTACCTTATGGTTCTCACGCTATTGGCACGAATATGTAAGTTTTCGCTCATCATCGTGCTTTGTATAGATAGTATACAATTTATTAGTTTTGTTCACATTTTTTTACCTTTCTAGGATGGCAAAAAGCTTGCTGTGGTTCCCAAACTAACTGATGTGAAGAAACTAATCTTGGTTGTCGAAGTAGTTGATGATGATGGTTTTATGCACTTGACTTCTTTGTTAGGATCATTCCCAAACTTGGAAAAGTTTGTATTGAAGGTATGTTATTTTTGCTGATGTTATGAAGTTTGTAATGATAAATGACTTTGCTGATGTCTGTAGCCATTGTTTGGCTTTCAGTTGAATAGCATCAGCCCGGCTTTTAAGAACTTGATGGAATATGGGAAACCTTCAAGTCTTCCGCTCCATCATCTTCAAGTTTTTGAGTTTCATGGCTACAGTGGTCGGGCGTGTGAGGATGGTGTTGTTATGCACTTAGTAGAAAATGCAGCTGCTCTACAAAGAATTACCATCAATTCTGAACTTAATGGACTGAGATTTCCGCATAACTTGTTTGGAAAATGCTGCGACTGGGAGTGTCCTAAAGACATGTTTGGCGTCTGCCATTACAAGAAGTTTCCACATGACCCCTTCGACAGATGCAAGGGGAAGGCCATGGTGGTGAAAAGAATTCGAGATGATGCAAAAGTCCGTGCTCATCATCTCAGGGGAGCGATACCTTCATCGATTAAAGTTCTTATTCTTTAGCTTCTTGTTACACTTTGTAGCCTCCTTTATTGTGCATTATTAGCAGCTTCAAAACCAGCTTTTGTTTGTTGGTGGAACTGAAATGTTCTTGTTTTGTGTGATTAGGGAATGGTTTTGAAACCTTAAATGCATATTCCTGTTGTATTCATTTGTAGAACTGAATCTCGACTCTGCGAGAAAACCCAAAATTCTTTCAAGAATTGCAACATTCTCTATGCATTTTGGAATCTCTCTTCCTAATAATCATTTTTCACTACTAACTTCTCAAGAGCTGTGATTCAAAAAGAAAAAAACAATGAATAAAACAGGAATACACACTTCAGAGTTTCAAATGAATCCAAACAAAAAGCATTCCCAAAACAAAACAAGTGCTAATCTGTTCAGTAAAATTTAAAAAATACACCAAATACTTGAGACACACAATACACAGCAAAAGAAACAAGAGGCTGCGAATTGTTACAAGGAGTTAAAAAATAACCACTTCAATCGATGAAGGAATCACTCCCTTGAGGTGATGAGCGCGGACTTTTGCATTGTCTTGAACTCTTCTCACTGCCGCGGCCTTCCCCGTGCATCTGTCAAACGGGTCATGTGGATACTTCAGATAGTGACAGGCGCCCAAGGGGTGTTTTGGAAACTGCCAGTTGCAGCATCGGCCAAACAAGTTATGTGGAAATTCCAGTCCATTAAGTTCAGAATTGACGGTTATTCTATGTAGAGAAGCTGCATTTTCTACGACGTGCAAGACAACAGCATCTTCACCCGAACGACCACTATATCCATGAAACTCAAAAACTCGAAGATGTGGGAGAGGAAGACTTGAAGGTTTCCCATAGTTCGTATTGTAATTGTTAAAAGCTGGACTGATGCTGTTAAACTGAAAAGAAGATAGTCATTACACGGAGCAAATTTTATTCTGAAATCAAATAAAAAGAACTATAAGAATCGCATACCTTCAATACAAGCTTTTCCAAGTTGGGGAATGACCCTAGCAGGCAGAGCAAATTGATGAAATCATCATCTAGAACTTCTTCAACAACGAAAGTTAGTTGCTTCACCTTAATAAGTTGTCGGGGAATCTCAATAGGCTTTGCTCCATCCTAGAAACGTAAAATTGTCAACAAAACTGAAAGCTTAATAAATGCTACAATGAGTAAGGGGAAACCAACCTCTTTGTGACGATAGCGTGAGAAGCACAATGTGAGAACCTCCACTCCTGAGAGGTAACTGAAAAGATGTGGACGCAATACACTGGACCGTGGTACACAAACACAAACATCCACGAGCTTTGGATTATTTTCAAGCACCAAATCAGGCTCTCCAGTAACTTTAAGCGTGACAATACTTGTATCGCGCACAATGATACTCTTAAGACCTGGAGAGCGGGTTATCTCGAGATGTTTTAGGGCGAGAGATGAGCCGGAGATGTTAATACTGCCAGTCATACTATCACACACTTTAAGATGCTCAAGAAGAGGGAACTTACGCAGGATATATTCAAGAGCTTCCCTAATCACATATACATTTGTTAGACTTAATGACCTAAGGGAGTTGAAGTCGGCTATCTCCAAGGTATAATGGCAATTAGGATCCTCTGAAAGTTCCTTAGTATTCTGGTCAAGGAGCCTAGGGAAACAATAAGACCCCGTATAATCGTCAGATGTCATGAAATCCAATTCTAGCTTTTGCACTCTCCTCTCAAATGCATAGCTAAGCCAACTATTTATGGCCTTTTCAGTTGAGCTAAACAACTCAAAACAGAGTCTAAACTCATCGAGCGCCAGCTCTTTGTTGGATTTCACACTTTTCAGTACCTTATTCACCCAATTAAGATACTTAAGCCTCTGCCTCCCCTTCGAAAGAATCATGATTTCCCGATTTCTCAACAATACAGAACCATCAAAGTCAAGTCGGGTGGAACGTTTCCAAAGATCTCTCCAAGTATGGGAGAGAACACTAGTCCTAGCAGCTTCATCTAGCTTAAGTTTAGACACAATGCAAACAAGAATCGAATTCGGTAGCTGACTAATGCGATCCTCACCAAGCACCACATGAATTTTCGCACGCTTTGTATTAAAACAATGAAAGAATAATCACCATCGGTTACATACAGATCTGCAAAGAGGAAATTTAAAACAGAACCTTCGCGTGATTAACTACTCACCTTGCTCAGCTGGTAGCGACAAAAACGGTCAGCCATTTTCCTCAGATGGACTTGGACTGATGATTAAGAAGCACAAGATGCCTGAAACTTAAATTGTAACGAGATCTTTCAACAAAACGAAAGATTGTAATGAGATCTATACGGTGTTAAACAGTAACGTAAACTTGATTATGTAAACCTCATCTCAAAAGAGGGGAAAAAACATGTATTCAGGTTGATTTTCTACATTAAATACCAGTGTATCAGAAATTAATGAAGAACATAGAAACCCTAATTTTCTACAAAATTAAATCTGAAAATGAAAATGAAAATGAATTGGAGAAGACTTACAAGGGTGGGAGTGAGAGGCTGAGAGCAGAAGAGCGAATGGAGAAGAGGTGGATAATTTTATAAAATAGAGAAATGCAAGGGTTTAAGCCACCAAGTGTGGGCAAGAAGCTTAAGCTCATTGAACATCGTGCCTGTTATTTAATTATTATTTTTGATAAAAGGCCTTCTGTAATGGTAATTAAATAAAGTTCTGATGGCTACTGAGTAAAAATGTGTAAATAGTCCTTAAAAAAAAGCAAATAGTGTAACCAAACTAGTAAAAGAATGAAATCAGATTAGGCGGATACTTTAACTAGTTGTAGTGTATCGCGTCGGTGGTGGCCGACTCATGTGCGAGGATCGCAACCCGTAGTCACGGTTATCTCGTTCGTAGCGGCTAAAATATCAACTGTGAGTCAAACTTGTGTGGGGATATCTTGGATAGGGCAAACCGAAACCTGTATACCTCGTAAGTGCAAGTCATGAACAAAACCAATGAGTTTGGGACGAGCATGTAAGGTGTGTGGGTGGTGCGATACTGTCTATCGAGAGCATCCCTGGAATCGTAGAGGTTGTGTTGTTGTACATGGAACTACCCAAGGTCAAGGGTGATCCCTCGGGTGGTGTCTGTCATGTCCCGGAATACCTCGAACTGTTGAGTGTCGCCCAGCCCCGTACATCCCTGTGCAAAATCTAAAATGTAAACTGGAGCAAAATGTGATATCTACATGTGGAAAGCTCAATAGTGGAAGTTATGTAACTGTCCTCCCCACTTTTAGTAAGTGGGCAACTGTGACCGGGTTTGGTGACACTATACCCCACTGGGGGAGGATATAGGCCGTGGAAGTAACCATAGATCTCCGTACCTGTTACTATACTACAACGTTCCAAGAACAAGCACACGTCCTCAAAAAGTGCGCAAATTGGTTCGGGTTTTATTATTCCATCCGTTTATCAAACGACAAAATTTGTTGAACTCTCAAATTTCCTAACTCTCCATAAAGGTCTTTATAGTACGTTTTAACTTATACTGTGTACTTTTTAATTTACACTGTACATTTAGTTACTTAATTATTGAATTTTTATATGAAATTTCTTGAATTTTTGCATTAAAACATGTTTTACTATATATTTACTTTAAAATGATTAATGTTTTAATATAAAAATATATCATTTGAGTATAATACATAGTGGTAATTTCATAACATTTTGGAAATTTGGTCTTTCAATAGACTTTGCATTATCTAATTGGCACTTCGGCAAAAGACCAATAAGAAAATGACTCTTGATACCAAGGAAGACAAAACCTATCTAGGTCTCGTTCAGTTGGGCTGAAAATGAATTAGATTGAATTGAATTGTTTTCAATTAAATTAAATTGTTTACTGTTGAAATTATATTGAATTGTTTTCAATCAAATTGAATTGAATTATGTACTGTATTAATTAAACGATATTATATACTGTACTAATTGAATTGTTTACTGTAATGGTTGCGTTGAGATGCCAGAATAGTGGTGATTACTGGAGTAGTGGCGGTGGCCAGAATAGCGATGGAATAGTGGTGTTCGCCAGAGGCGTGGCGGTGGCCGAAATATTGACGGTGATCGGACAATGGTGGTGGCCGAAGTAGCGATAATGGTCGGGATAGTGGTTGTTGCCGGAGTACCAAATAGTATCTGAAATAGTGGCAGTAACCTAAACAGTGGTGGTCTTCGGAACATTAGCGGTGACCTGAACAGTGGTGGTGCCCGGAATAACGATATTGGCTGAAATATTGGTGTTGGCCAGAGTAGTTGCGGTGACCTAAATAGTAGTGGTGGCTGAAGTAACGATAGTGCCCTGAATTGTAATGGTGGTCGGAGTAGTGATAGTGGCCAGAGTACGGGGTTGTTGGGAAAAATGAGTATTTCCCTCTTTGTGTGATTAAGATGATGAATGAAAATAAAGAGAAGAATAAACAAGACATCCAAATTTGGTAATGCGGAAAACCCAAATCGAGAAAATCACAGCACTTGAGAATTCCAACTCTTCCACTATATATATATATATGTTTATAGAAGTGTTACAAATGTCTTAGCTAAGGTGGATGTATTGCAAGAACCCTCTCACACAATCAGTGCCGGTCCAAGGATTTTAGGGGCCCGAAGCAAAAATAATAAAAGGTTTGTATTTTGGGTTGATTGTAAAAAATGAGGCCCATTTCTTAGTTATTTTCTGATTATTATGTACAATTATGATTTTTCTATAGTTTAAATACATATTAAATGCATACAAAATTTTGAAACATGCGGTCTTTTTTCAGCCCAAAATTTGGGGGTATGAAGCAGTGTAGTAAGAGCATCTCCAATGCAAGTCTTAATTTTGGGCGTCAATTGCTCCACATGTCACATGTTGAATAGAGTTTCAATATGATGTAATCAATGTCTATCTTATTGAGTGTCCTTTTGTGTTTTGCATCTCCAATGCTAGAGTTAAAAATAGAGTTTCAATGTGACATGGAATTTCAACCTTCTTTTTTTAAATGAATCAAATTCTTAATTTCTCAATGTAGATAAATAATGTGTTAGGGCTAAACTGCAAGATTTTAAACTACAAGAACATGACAGTTCTTCCTCCATACTGCTCCCTTGAATTCACAACAGCTCCATGTTGAACACGGAAAGTGTAGGTATAACCGTAGGTTGGTCCAACCGCCTACGTGTCAGCCTCTGAGAAATTCGATCAATTTAGTCATTATTTTAGGAGCATATTGGATGCAGTCCGTATTTTTTTTTATTTTGCGGTCCAAAATAAAAATACGTTTTCGATATATATGATTTGGTCAATAATTATGTATATCACATATGCATCATATTTATTACCTCTATTGCATACATTTGCAAATCAGATATATGTCATAATTATTATATATATGATGATTATATTACAAAAATACGGACTGCAAATAAATAAAATACGGACTGCATTTAGCAGGTCAGTGATTTTATTGATGGTCAGTTATTGTCTTCAATGTATTGAAGACAATAATATGACTAAATTATTGATATTGATCAGTTTACATTGGTACATAATTGAAATATACTCTACTATAATTTTAATTGAATTGAAATTAACTGGCTCTAAAAATATTCAAATATATGATTAAACCACTAGTGTACGAATATTGCTCCATTTCGTCATATTCACAAATAATAATCTTGCATTAATCTTTTAAACACTAATTGAATCGAATTATAACTAAAGAACACATTAATTATACGACTGAATGAAACTGAAATTCATCAAAACTTAATTGATCTGATTTAAACAAAACTAGACTTCTGTGATCGAACAAGATTTACGGATTTGGAAATGCTAAAATAGTAATAGTACAACTACATTAGGTCGTATAGCATCAAAGATTAAAAAAACTGATTTGAACTGCTAAGATTGAACAAAAAGTAGTTAAACTGAAAATAGTATAACTGATTTTTTTTGGATTGCAACAAATCACATTAATTTTTTAATTGACTGATCTGATTTGAATAGAAGTGGATATATCTAGATTGAACTGAACTGAAAAAATTGTAGAGAGTTGTAATTAAATCTAGAGGAAATGTACTAAATTGAAAAAATTTGAATATATTTATTAGAACTGAACTGAACTGAAAAATATAATTCTATTTACCTTAACCGAACTGGAAAAAATTCCTCAAAAAAAACTGAACTGGAAAAAAAAAACTAAACTGGACTGAAAAAATGTAAATATAGTGAATTAAACTGAAAAAAATATAAAAATATTATACTGAATTGAAAAAATATAAGTATAAAAAACTGAACTAAAAAATACAAATATATTGAATTGAACTAATATATACATATATAGCTAATTTGGTGAGAAGTAAAAAAAAAACTATTATACACTATGACCCACACCACCGGTTGGGACAACCGGTGGTTATATGTAATACTCCCCTGTTGAACAACATACAGAAAATCAATGCCAAAGCCTATAAAGAAAACAATGCCATGTTTTCCTGATTCCAGTGCAAAGACAACAGAACCAAAATCATTGCTTCAGAACCTAATATTGTTTTTCAACGATATTGAAAGACATCGTTGTTCCACAACAACAGGTTCTAATCAAGTGGCTCCTATTGGTTCTACTGTTATGAAGAAAACCAAGTTCCGAGCAATGATTCCGGTGTAGAGATAAGCAGAAATTCAACAATTAACCAATGCCAAGCAAATCATTGCAAATGTTCATAATCAAAAGGTGGAAATATCTCTAGTATTAGAGCAAGCATACACAGATATAAAGTTACAAACGAAGTTTCCATCACACAGAGGAACCAAGCATCAGAGAGTAAGAATTACAGGAGTAACAGGGTACAACAGCAGAATCTGCTCATCAAGTCTTCATACCAAAAGGCAATGAAACAGCTGAAAAAAGAAGCCTGAAAACCAGAGATGTAAATTTAAAAGG